>JAWZYT010002831.1:65000-68444 GCA_034508575.1 Petrolisthes manimaculis | reverse complement strand
CTCTCATTATCCCTCTTCCTACCTCTCCATTCTCCCTCCACACCTCTCCATCATCCTCTTTCCTACCTCTCCATTATCCTCTTCCCTACCTCTCCATTTTCCCCTCTTCCCTACCTCTCCATTCTTTCCTCCATACCTCACCCCGTCCCTCCCTTCCTACCTCATATCACATTCTGAGCCTCACCTTCTTCCTTTGCTACTTGAGCCTGAGCGTGTGATGATCGTCTTGGGGTAACGTTCTCTATTGAGGCAACCAAAGTGGCAATTACCCATAAAGGACTGCAATTATGATGCCGCCTCCTCTTCCTCCTCCTCCTCCTCCTCCTCTCCTCCTCCTCATCTCCTCATCTTCCTCCTCCTCCACCTCCACATCTCATCTCCTCCTCCTATTCCTCCTCCTCCTCCTCCTCCTCCTTCTCCTCCACCTCCACATCTCTTCTCCTCCTCTTCCTCCTCCTCCTCTTCCTCCTCCTCCACCTCCACATCTCATCTCCTCCTCCTCTTCCTCCTCCTCCACCTCACTTCTCATCTCCTCCTCTTCTCCTTTCCCTTCTCCTCCACTTCTCATCTCCTCCTCTTCTTCCTTTTCTTCTCCTCACCTTCTCATCTCCTCATTTTTTTCCTTTCCTTCTCCTTCTCCAACTTCTCTTTCTACTTTTTTCTCTCCTTCCACTTCCTCATAATTTATCCTGTTTCTTCTCTTTTATTTTTCCCTCTATAGTACTTTCTTCCTCTTCTCTCGTTTCTTCTGTTCTGCCTTCAAGTTGTTTCTTCCTCTTCTTTTCTGCCTAGGTTATTTTCTCTTTCCCTTTTCTTATGTTGTTTTATTTTATTTTTTTCTCCATCCTTTAATATCTGATTTGCCTTTCTTTTGTTTTACCTCCTCTTCCTTTTCTTTATCGTCCATCATCTTCTTCTTTCGTATCCTCCTGTCCTTTACTTATTCCTCCTTATCTTCCTTGTTCTTGTCCTTCTCCTTCTTCCTCATTTTCCTTCTTCATTCTCCTCCTTCCCATCCTCCGGTTCCTCCTCCTCCTTCTCCTCTTCTCTTCCCTCTTCAATATCTCCTTTGGGGTTGAAAAGGCTGGGTGTGAGGGCCCTTCATACACAGAGAAATAAAATACAGCTCACACACACACACACACACACACACACACAAAAAAAAAAAAAAAAAAAAAAAAAAAAAAAAAAAAAAAAAAAAAAAAAACTGCTACCTACTACCTACCTACCGTCTCGTCATATACTCTGGGTTCACCTCACAAACACACTTATATTTCCAAGCGTGTGACGTCTATACATGTTACAGTCGAAGGAAAAAGTGCGTCTATATTATTTATCCCCACACCGCCAGAGATCTGAAAAGTCCTCTCTGCAATTGGCGGTGTTATATTGGATTGCTTTGAATCACACTAATATTTTTGTTTTCACTAGCGGTCCAGTTGTGTGTTTATTTAAATAGTAAGGAGGATGTTCATTCCTTGCCACGAATCTTATATGAATTTGTGAACCATTATTGTACTGCATTAATAACCGTGAATATTACCGGTATTAATTAATGTGTGTGTCATCTTTTCTGGTGTGGTTGTGTCAGGAGAATAGACAGACGAGTACTACTGACACCAACCGTATATACTGTCAGGAAGATAGACAGACGAGTACTGCTGACACCAACCGTATATACTGTCAGGAGAATAGACAGACGAGTACTGCTGACACCAACCGTATATACTGTCAGGAAGATAGACAGACGAGTACTGCTGACACCAACCGTATATACTGTCAGGAGAATAGACAGACGAGTACTGCTGACACCAACCGTATATACTGTCAGGAGGATAGACAGACGAGTACTGCTGACACCAACCGTATATACTGTCAAGGAGAATAGACAGACGAGTACTGCTGACACCAACCGTATATACTGTCAGGAGAATAGACAGACGAGTACTGCTGACACCAACCGTATATACTGTCAGGAAGATAGACAGACGAGTACTGCTGACACCAACCGTATATACTGTCAGGAAGATAGACAGACGAGTACTGCTGACACCAACCGTATATACTGTCAGGAAGATAGACAGACGAGTACTACTGACACCAACCGTATATACTGTCAGGAAGATAGACAGACGAGTACTGCTGACACCAACCGTATATACTGTCAGGAAGATAGACAGACGAGTACTGCTGACACCAACCGTATATACTGTCAGGAAGATAGACAGACGAGTACTGCTGACACCAACCGTATATACTGTCAGGAAGATAGACAGACGAGTACTGCTGACACCAAACCGTATAATTTTACTGTACTGTACCTCTCCCCTGATAACACCCCAGGCATTTGTTAGTGAGGAGTGAGACGCAAGCCAAGGTAAGGCAAGGCAAGGCTGGCCGGGTAGAAGCAGTGACCTGAGAAATATCCTGGTGATATATTCGAATTCACTACTATTGTGCTCTGTCCACCTCAGTTGTAGTATATACTTTTGTGCTCTGTTCCGTGTTGTGTTGAAGTATACAATATGATGGCCAGAATATATTAAATTCTTCAAAAATTCTCCACTTATTGTGTTTCTTAAGGTTTCGTCTTTTCTCAATAGAAATAAAATCCAGAAACATATATAACCAAAAAAGCACTACTATTGCTGTTATTCCTGTTCTATCCGGCTCAGCTGAAATGTAATCCGGAAAAATATATTCGAATTTACTAACGCCGAAGTTTTTCATGTCGTGTCCAGGTTTCAGTGTTCAGTTTTTTTGTTTTGTTTTTTTTGTAATTTTAATGGTACCAACTGCTAGAATTGATCTTACAAAGTTCTCGTATGAACCCAGAATAGTGTTTTAAGGGGCCCGTACCGTAAGGGGGGTGTAGAATAGGGGGACAGGCTTGTGGGTTTTTTAAAAGGATGCTGGAATAGGGACAGGCTTTCTACCCCCCCCCCCCCAAGCCCTTCCCCCTATTCCCGCACCCCCTAAACCCCCCCAAGCCTGTCTTCTAGTCCGCAGCCCCTCAAGAATCTCAAAGTTGTAACGTGTATACTCTTACTAGATACACTCTCCAATAATCTGGCTACATCATTATTATTAATATATAAATGCATTTTCGTTTGTGTTTGCCTATGAGTTGTTTGTAAATAGTCACCTTCGATTGTGTTGTTTGTAAATAGTCACCTTCATCGTGTTGTTTATGTTGTTTATAAATAGTCACCTCCATTGTGTTGTTTGTAAATAGTCACCTTCATCGTGTTGTTTATGTTGTTTGTAAATAGTCACCTTCCATTGTGTTGTTTATGTTGTTTGTAAATAGTCACCTTCCATTGTGTTGTTTGTAAATAGTCACCTTCCATCGTGTTGTTTATGTTGTTTATAAATAGTCACCTTCCATTGTGTTGTTTATAATAGTCACCTTCCATCGTGTTGTTTATGTTGTTTATAAATAGT
>JAWZYT010002831.1:0-60000 GCA_034508575.1 Petrolisthes manimaculis | reverse complement strand
ATCCTGTTCTGTCCTACCCATCCTCTCCTCTCTCTATCCTGTTCTGTCCTACCCATCCTCTCCTGTCTCTATCTCTGTCACTCCAGTTTCCGTACTGTTTTATGTACCCTACTCTGGCGTATAGGTTATTACCCAATGTAACCTATTCTACCTTACCTACCCTGTCTTGCTCTTCTATAGTCATATCCAAGCTTGCCCTGCCCTGCCCTGACCTGACCCTCCTTGCACTGCTTTATCCTGTATTTTTTTTCCCTCTACACACATCATCATCTATATATAAGCCTTCACCATAGTCACATCCACACGGCAAAACACCTACACCTTCATTCTTCCAATATCCACCCTCGTAACACCTGGCCTCCAAATTTACACTCTCTACTACAAACTACACTCTCCATTCTGTAAATGTTCATATCCCTGTCTGTCTCTATCAATATATGGACTTTTTATGACCCACACCTCGACCCTCAACCCCGTCACCTCCAACGAAAAATGCGAAATAAAGGTAGGATAATTGTCATTCATAGTCAAAAATTGATAATGTGTGGTCAGGGACATATTAATTTCATACATATATATCCATTCTCACAGCGATGCACTCGTACACACACACACACACACACACACACTGTAATGCAATCAACAGGAAATATATTTTTTCCTCACTTCGAGGATCATTACAATAATATTAATTACCCTCTCACAAAATACAAATACAGGTGTCCGCTATTGATGAATGTCTTGTTAATGAGGCTGTGATTTTTATTTGAGAAAAAAAAAAAGGTTATAGGCTTGATGCATGCCCTCATGAACAGTTTACATTAATTAAAACTAATCAGTTTGGCGGTAATTGCACATGTGACCTTTCACGTCGAATTGTGCCGAGAACTCGACTCATTTAATCAAATTAAAATATGTTCATCACTGAGTGGCCAGACCAGTGGTAGAATTTTTTGTGTTTGGCTACGATGCTCGGGGGAATGAATAGATGACTGTAGAGGTGGCCAAGCAAGAAATAGCACACCTTATTTATAAATATTTAGTGTATTGTTATGAGTTAATCAGGATGCAGTAAGAATATCGATACTGCTGCTCAGTTTAAATCCTATATTTGGAGGTATTAATACGGATCTTAAATTTCACTCTTCAGAGTTGTAGGTAAAGTTGGTGTTGTGTATGTGTGTGTGTGTCTGAGAGAGACTCTTGCTCCTCTCCCTTCACCTTTTTTCTTCCTTCCCTCCTCACCGTTCCACATTTTTCTTCCTCCTTATCCTCCTTCTCGGCTCCTGATCTCTCCTTCCCCTTACACTTCTCTCCTCTTCACTGCCATGAGTTTCATTCACTTAATGGAGGAATTTGGATGGCGACACTACCACCACACTCGATACTGATTAAAAAGAACTCATTTGAACCTTTTTCTTGGTAGTTGATCTTTGCAACTAATATCAGAACTAACTCCAGATAACTTTATATTACAAAAGAGAAATCACAAGGAGTGAGAAAGATAGAATGTTGTATGATATCCGGTTATCTCAAGAAAATGAAATCGCTCAGATGCCCGAATCTTTAGTGACGGGCCTGTGAATGTTGTAATAAAATTCAGGCTGCATACCGGAAGACTCAATTCAGTGACTATTGCGGCATTCCTGTTGGCCAGTATTCCCCTTTTCAGAGAGAAGTGAACAATTCCTCCCAATCGCTAGGAAAGGTTGCAATCTGCCGCAGAGCAGATTGAACTGCATGCAATCCCTGTGTCATAGAATTCGACTCTCGCCCTCCCAATGTCATCGCAGGCGCCACTACCATCACCACCACTACCACCATCACCATCACTACCAACACCACTACCATCACCACCACTACCACCATCAGCATCACTACCACTTGCAAGGGTTCAACTACAATCATCACAACTATCTTATTACCACCATCACCACCACTACTATCACCACCACTACCATCACCACCACTACCACCCCACCATCCCCATCCCTACTATACACTACTGCTACCGCCACGTCCATCCGAAGTGAAAAGGAAAGACAGAGGAATATATGAGGAGAATGTAGAAAAAATAAACCAATTAGAGGAAGGCAAAAGGATGAAACGGAGAAGAATGAGTATAATAATGTTTTCTATTGCACTGCCAACACTATCAATTGTCCAGCTCAGCCTGTAATATATCCGTATGGGAAAACGGTAATGGCATGGCGTAGAGAGAGAGAGAGAGAGAGAGAGAGAGAGAGAGAGAGAGAGAGAGAGAGAGAGAGAGAGAGAGAGAGAGAGAGAGTCTGTGTGCGCGCAAGCTATTTCAGTTTCCCTCCAATTCAATGGCAAGACATTTTCAGGGAACATTTCGTGGCTGTCGTTTCAATAGAGACTTGTACAGTACCGGTACCTAGTTTTGTGCTCGTACGTTCGTATATAATAATATAATGTATGTATGTACAGTACGTATGAATGCATGATGACATGAATTATTATGAATTAATGAATGTGTGTGTATCTTAGGTGAAGGGTAGAGGGTCGCTCACAAAGTAGGATGTACAAACAAGATGGAGATATATGGGACGGCACACCATGTACTCACCTACTAACACACACATACACACAGAGCTTCTCTTCGTTCCTCCCTTTCTCTTTCATTTTTTTTCGTCACTCGTCTCTTCCAACCTATTCCGACCCACTCAAAGTTATAATCATCCCTAGAAGAGAGGCCTATTTGTTTTTATATAGTTTTACACGAGTTGGCCGAGCATAGAGGAAGTTAGTATCGCAAGTTAATTAGTGCCGTGACGGATTCACAGTATTGCCTGATAGCGTCATCTAGCGGGTTTATTGTCCCATCAAGAGTAGGAAATTGTCTAGGCCAGTAGCGTGTAAGAGGCCAGTTGATAGTTGTGTGAAAGGGAGGGTAAAGGGTGGTGGACTTGCGTGTCTGGCTGGCTGACTGACTGGTTTGTTTGGGTGGATGGTGTTTCGATTGGATGGCTGTTTGGTTGGCTGGGTGTATCTTCTCTGGGTGAAGTAAAAATAATTGGGTTGTGGCAATAATAAAGTATACTGTGTGAATGCTTGTGTTGTGGGAGATTTGGTGGTGATGTCTGGCCGTATAATTGATATGAAATATAAAAAGATAGAATGGAAATTGTTGCTTAGCTTATATTATTTAGGGTAAAGAAGTGTACACACAACGCACGCACAGTGGAAAATACTAATGAACAAGGGATTGAACACATCGCGGCAGTGAAACGGGAAACGAGTCAAGGTTTTCGTGCCACGTGGTGTTGATTCCTACCCCGTCTCTCTCTCTCTCTCTCTCTCTCTCTCTCTCTCTCTCTCTCTCTCTCTCTCTCTCTCTTTGGTAAACTCGCTGCATCCAATAGACGGAATTCCCAGGCGTAGGTTCGTGGTGTTGAAGTGAATGATGGAACGAAAGTTGAGCTTTGTTTTTGCGACGTGTTATTTTAGTAAAGTGAAACTGTGACGCTGATACAAAGTTTACAGTGTAAGGTGAATCTTTGAGAGTGAGTGAAATCCAGGAACTGGAGGTATTTGGGGAGTTTGTGGTGCTTCAGAGTAACATTGGCTTTGGTAAAAGATGCAGTTGGCTGTGTTTTCATGAGCATGAAGTTCCTGTAAAAGCAAGACAGAATAGAAAAACGTGTAGGTGTAAATGTTAATGTATTGTTAGTTAAGGGGAGGGTATAGTTTGGACATAATGATTCCACCAAACTCTTATCTCCAACAGGGCACCATTATTTTTGTTCATCTGGTTCTGTTTCATGGCATACTTTGGAGGAATCAAGGCACTCCAATGTAACAAAAGTATACTCTCCCCTTAAGACGCAGTTTAAAGTTAGTAAGAGCATGTGTATTATAGACCATACGTTTGACAAGAGTGGTAATTGTTGGAGTGTGTAAGAGACGAACATGTCTTAGACTTTTGGTGGTGGTGATTTGGAGGGCATTCATTAGTCTGTTTTCGTAGTTTAGAATGATAAGATGGTATTTTGCGTTGTTAGTTTTAAGGAATCAGTACCTTCTCCCCCCCCCCCCCCAAAGTAACAATAACGAAGATCTTCTTTAACACAAATGTAGTGAATGACGTGAGTAGTTGAGAAATTTGTTTCCCGAGATTCCTATTTAAGATAGTTTATATTTTTCATAATAATCCGTAGGAAGGTTTATGAAGTTCATGTGTGAGTCAGTCTAGTTGCAGAAGAGAATGATAGAAAAAAAACCGAGAGGAGGAAAATGAATATATATATGGAATGTGTGGAAAAAATGAGGGAACGGGAGAAGTTACATAATTTACATAATTAATCAGGAAACTTATTATAACTTGAAGGTCCGAAAAGTTTAAGGGGGTATATTTTTTGAGCAGGAGTTTCATCCCTTGCCTTGTTTAGTTTTTCGTGTAGTATATTTAGTGTGGTTTTTATTGCGTTGTTGTGGTATTTTTGTTTTCATAGTTGTTTAACATATATTATGCTTGACGTGTTTGTGTGAGTGAATTTGATAAGCAGCATTTAAATGTTGACGTATTATTTTTTTGTTGGCATCGTTTTCTCTTTATTTTCCTGGTCAAAATTTTACTTCGTATTTCCGCTTTCTCCTTCTACCCACGTTTCTTCCCTGCCCAAATTCTCTCCTTCATCAAGTTGTGTTGGTAATTCTGGAGCAACTGAATCCTCCAAACTATTCCAAGCAACAGAACACCATTATTTTTGCTCTTCTGGTCCTGTTTCCTGGCATACTTTGCCAACATTGCAGACTCGTGATACATAATTTCTGACAAGAGTGTGAGGAGGAGAAAGCTTCGAATCACCTGGTGTTGCTCACATCCCCACTCAGTGCACATATAGAGGCAGAGTTCGAATGCAGGGTAGGGTGTGGTGCCTGTCATTCGTCTCTGGTCAGTGATTAAGTATTACGAGTGTACTGTAAAATTTATTATTATAATTTATAAACTCTTGGATGATAATTAGGTTGTGACTACCAAGCATACACACACACACACACACACATATATATAAAACAATAGGTCGTATGCAAGAACATCAGTGGTGTTGACGACGGCTCTATTGTTTTTCTGTGGAACCATCGTATGTATGTACAGTCTCCTCCACTCCCGCTTTCACCAGTTCAACGTTACCTTATCAAGAGACCTGATTACGAAGGACCGTAACAATACACCCGGCATCGTGTGAGCTACCAGTTTCGACTCTCGCATATGAAACACCTGCCATCAACCCTTACTCTTACTGGCAGGTGGTTCTGATGCGAGAGTCTGAACTGGTAGTTCACACGATGTCGAATGTATACGATGGCAACGCTGAACTGGTGAAAGCGGGAGTGGAGGAGACTGTACATTTCCACTCCACAACTCTGCAACAAGAGTCAAGCTAATTAATTTGTATATGGTTCACGAATAAGGAAAGATATGTGAAGAGATGCATCAAAGTTAGTGGGAAATAGGAGAGTTTTGGAAAAGGGAGGATAGTGGAGAAAATGTTAGTGGTAGTTTGGGGAAGGAGGGTAGGGGATGTGGATGGGAGGAGGTTGGGGTATTGGGAGGAAGGAGGAGGGTAGGGAGGAGAGTTGAGGTATTTGGCAGTCCCTCCAGCCGGCTCCATTTGGCGGCCAACCAACATACTGACAACACCCTCAACATAGGTGGTTGGACGAGTTGGGTAATGCTAATTCTATTGTATTATTTCAGATACGAGTTATTACTGGCAAGGTTGATTGAAGATGATTACCCTAAGCCTGTAAACCCCTGTGGGACGAGGAAGAAGTTGGTATAGAGATTGCACATTAGGGCAATACAAGACATGGAGTGGCTGTGGACAATTGAGGTCTTCCAACTCTCGTCAGTGATACAGGTTAGTTGATTAATTAATTGCTTATTATAGTTCATGTGTTTTCAGACTCTTTGTTTATACTTTATAGTGTACATACTTTTTAAAGTTTAGTTATTTGAAGAAGTGTTCCATTATGTTGTCCATAAGTGGTACACTGGCCACTTTTCAGTGAATGTTGGCTGCCACCTTGATTCCTCTAAAGTATGATAGGAAACAGGACCAGAAGAGCGAAAATAATGGTGTTCAGTTGATCCAGATTTACCAACACAAAAACATCCCCCTTCATTAATAATAGTATTTTATGTTCAGTGCTCTCATTTTTAAAGTAAAGTTTTGACAATCTAACGTAATTTTTATCGATTCTTCCGTTAAAGAATAATGCGTTGCTGTAAAGTATTATTCCAATTTCATAAAAACATCGTGTCTAGGGGGGAAGTTTTGTGAGCCGAAGTAGTCCTTATATTTAATTCATCCACATCTAGGGGATATAGTTTTGAGTACCCTCCAACATTCATTTAACGCTTAAGTAGACTAAAATGTCTTTTTATCCTTAGGAATCTCCAGGTGAAGCCAACCAGTCTGCCTTCATTTTTGAATTTGTATAGTGGTGAGGTGTTCAGTCGAAGACTAAAGTAAGTAATAGAGGGGTGCGGCAGAACCTATCTCTATAAATGGTATTTTATACTAGTCAGCAACTCACTATGATGGACTCAGAAGTGTAGGAGACCTCCTTAGACTTGTTGCTGTTTAAGAGGAATAATAAAAATGAAGTTCATAAGACAAGTTTTATTCTTATTTCCATCTACTACAAGTAGTGAAAAGAGTATACCATCCAAACTGGTTTGAAAAGCTTACTTGTACCTGTATAGATTCTGTATATACTGTACTGTACCAACAGAGAATTACTACCTTAATATTGTATCCACCATTTCATTTCACACTTTGTCCATTAACGACCACCATATATTTTTCCCAGGCTCCTGTTTTTCATTACCATACAGACTAAGTAATCTACTGGGCCAGTGATAAATGATAAGTGTTAAGTAATATGTTAGAGTTATATCCAGGGACTACTATTATTATGAAGTTTAAACTGTACAAGGGAATGGCCAGAGGGAATTCACTTCCTTGGCAGTCACATTTTCTGGATCCCGTGTTATGTAAGCATATTGTTTAGCCATGAATTACAGATGTACAATCATAGCATCCAGTGTTTTATGAGACTGTGGTTCAGCAAGACTTGTACTCTATAGGTTTTTTATAACAGTATACTATAGATGGCTTGTTGTATTCGGTAAGAGAAACGTAACTGTTAAGCCCTGTAATTTTTCAGATCATTTTTTGGGTAATGAATTAAGATTATTGCTACTTTAAACCCTCTGTTATCAGCATGATTAAATATACTGAATGTGTTTGCATGTATGTGATGAGATGATGTTATTCATCTTTAGAGTAATTGATTACAAGGCAGGTTAGTAAGTTGGTTAGTGATTAGGATATAAGTTAAGGCATCAAGATAGACCCAGAGTAAGACACCGGAATTTTTGGATGTATATTTGAGAAGTTAGATTTGGCTTGGTAATACTGAAAATGTTCCCAGTTTAGTTTTGATAGGTTTGGTTATATAAAGGACATATATAGGACATATTTGGTTATATATAGGACAGGTTTGGTTATATAAACCAGAGGGTGTTTCCAATTTGAATAATGCTGGGTTGGTTAGGCTTGATAATGTAAATCTGAAGGTATTCCCAATATTAATATTACGGGATCGATTAGGTTAGGCTAGGTCAGGTTAAGACGGAAGGTGACCCCATTGTCCAACTCTTCAGGGTATCACTGGGACCGGTATGACCTGCGAGGTTCACGGTCCCTGCTGACCCAGGAGACGCCACACCTGACCTGCTGCTGCTGGCCCAAGATACCCACGCCCCGGCACCTGCTGACGCATACCCCCTACTGCCTCCTGGATAGTGTGTGTCAGGTGTTATAAATATATGATTATTTTCTTTGGTTCTTTTACCTTTAAAATAGGCTAAAACTACAGTGATTCATCTTCTTGTACAGTATTTAAAAATCTTTTTGATCTTATTTCAGCTTCGGGAAATTATCAAGGAATGGTTTGTGCCTTTTACCATGAAAGTATCCTTAGACAGACTTACATTATGGTCATCATCTTTCAGCAGGAGGCGAGGAAGGCGAGGGAGCTGCAGGAAGTGAGGCGACCGCAGCTACTCCTATGTTGTCCGTGGATGCCCGAGACTCGCAGGAAGTGTATGATGATGACGAAGACAATGATGATGATGATGATGATCCATGTAGCTTCGAGGAAATCCTGCTAGCCAACAACATCACACTAGTATCCACACCAGACCTTGCTCAGCACCTCTGCCCGAACTACAACATGATATCTGAACTGGAGGATGACGAGCCGCCTCCTCCTCCTCCTCCTCCTCCTCCTCCCTCAAATAAAGTGCCACTCTCCCCTGCAAAGACCTCTAATCTTCCTGCTGCTTCAGAAGATGTAAACAAGTTAGGGAGTCCAAGGAGTCGCCGTCCCTTCCATCGCCGAGACTATAGTCGGGTGTCAGATGTGTCCTTCTTGTCGGCCCTTGAGGAGGAGTGTGTAGAGACTGTAGACGAATCCTTCTCAGAGCCACAAGACTCGGACTGGGAGCCACCGAATGATCTTAATGATCCACAAGCTGCTAAACTCATCCAGACTTCTCTCTCTGAGGTTTACCTGTGAAGTACTGTATGTTAAACTGTATGACTTTTGTAAAGAGTAAACAAATGCTAAGAAAGGAGTATTACCAGAACAGTACACACTAAAGTAAGTAGTGTACTGTACTAAAGTTTTGTGCCATGATTGATTATGTGAAGTGTAAAATACTAAAGTGGTGTACATGTAAATGACTAAAAGTGTTGTACAGAACAAGGCCTTTACTACATATACTCCGGTATCACGACCAGAGTCTGTTTACAGTCACTTGTCACCTGATGAAGGACATGGGTGTGGGTGACAAAGACGGGGTTTAATTATTCACTGCCCAACACAATACTGTTTGGCTCCAGCAAAGCCAGAGCCAACTATACAGGTGCCTTGTGGTCAAATGTCAGGCTACAGACAATGATAATGTTAAACTCTGCATTTTTTAATTGGGCACAAAACTTTCTATTGATGCTATTTTCGCTTGAAAATGTTTTATAACTAGACAGAGCTATATTCGTAGATGTGAACTCATTATAGAGAAGTATGGTAAGTACTGTAGTTGTTATAATATAAGGCCAGTCTCCTGCATACTATACTTTTTCCTCCATTACCTGGCAGCCTGGCCTTGGCTCACCCTGGCAGTATCTCCAGGAAGACCACTGTGACTTGCAGCTGCCTGGAGCCGGTATTGAACCAGGGCTTCAAGTTTAAACTTTAATTTATTCATATCTGATAATAACATAAATAACAGAGCAAACCAAGTTAAACTCATTATATAATATTTTTGTAAAAATAATCAACAACGAGTAATTAAAGATGTTCTAAGTATATTGTATATTCATTTGCATTTTCCTATGAAAAAATTTGTATTTCATGCTTTATTTTCTTTGCAATGCTGTACTGGATGTCATCCTTTCCTACAAATTCCAAAGTCAACATTGCATCAGGATTGGAGTGATTTTCACTTGTAAATGTGGACTGCTCAGGTGTCTATCATTAAAATTTACTTGTTTTATTTCAATTGTTTTTTTGTTTTGTTTTGTGAGTTTTATATCCATTTATTGTTGTGTTTTCTTAGTGTTTTTTTGTGAGTTTTATATCAATTTATTTTCAGACATGGCATACATGTTTTTTCTACTGTTTTGTTGTTGTGAGTTTTATATCCATAGTTTATATTATAGTTTGATATGTGGTCCTGTCATACTGCCTTATCTTGGAAATGGGACATTTGCAGAGGAAATACCATAGAATAAAATAGTCTTAGAATGGTCTATATAAGTGGGTAATGAAGGCAGAAAAACCGTACGCAATAAGGGTAATTCTTTCAATTTTTACCCTGTTCAATTTGAGGTAAAAAAGGAAATTCTGATGTTGTTCAAGTTAAGGTAAAAAGGGAAATTTTGATGTTAAAGTTGATGTAAAAAGGAAAAATCTTATGTTGGTGAAGTTGAGGTGAAAAAGAAAATTCTGATGCTGTTCAAGATAAGGAAAAAAGGGAAATTCTGATGATGTTCAAGTTGAAGCAAAAAGTGACATTCAGTGATGTTGTTCACGTTGAGGTAAAAAGGGAAATGTTGTTAATAAAGTTGAGGGAATTTTACTGACATACTTTGGAGGAATCAAAATACTATAATGGAACCCCGATTTCCATAGGGAAATTGTGGAGCAAACTAATTCTTCCAAACTGCATTATTCCTGCATTTTAAGTTGTGTTTCCTGAGATACCTTGGAGGACTCAAGGTGCTGCAATGTACCAATTAGTCACGGTTGGAAATTATAAATAGAAAATGTTTGCTAATTTCGTTAATTAATTGTATAATTAAAGAAATTAGTATATCAAAATGTAGGGAAAATTACGGGGAATTTAATTATATAAAAAATAATTCAAAATAGTTAATAATAAATGAATTATGAACCAAAACGTGAACTACATTCTCCACCAAATCATGACGTCATTATACGATAATCAAAGGGGAGGGTAGGGGAGTGGGATGGGGGTATGGTGTTAGAGGAGGTAGGAACAGGGGTTTGAGGGAGGGGGTTTGTGTAGAGTGGATGAGGGGTAGGGGGTAGGGCAAGTCAACTCAGTAACCCTCTTTATGGACTGCTATTCAAACATTAATTTTGAGCCAACATTCTCTCTATAAATGATGCCAAGTATGGGGAATTTTCACTAGACATGGAGAATCAGAGGTACCAATGGGGATATTATAGAAATTTCATCAAGGAGACATAGCAATACTGCTCTCTCTCTCTCTCTCTCTCTCTCTCTCTCTCTCTCTCTCTCTCTCTCTCTTCATGCTTGCTATCCAATAATAATAATAATAATATATAAATAAATAATGATGATGTGTTTCAATTTCCTTAGTAAAAAAGAAATGTATAAATACCTATTAATTATCCCATGAAATAAATGGGTTTGGTGACCATATTGGGGCAACTTGATTCCTCCAAACTATTCCTGGCAACAGAGTCATTACCATTATTATATTTATTAATTATTCCTGTTTCTTGAAATACTTTACAGGAATCAATGTACTCCAAACTTACTACAAAGGATCTCAGATCTCTCCAGGGTAATTTTAGAGCAAACTGATTCATCCAAACCATATTATGACGTCATTAGAGAGAGAGAGAGAGAGAGAGAGAGAGAGAGAGAGCAGTATTGCTATGTCTCCTTGATGAAATTTCTATAATATCCCCATTGGTACCTCTGATTCTCCATGTCTAGTGAAAATTCCCCATACTTGGCATCATTTATAGAGAGAATGTTGGCTCAAAATTAATGTTTGAATAGCAGTCCATAAAGAGGGTTACTGAGTTGACTTGCCCTACCCCCTACCCCTCATCCACTCTACACAAACCCCCTCCCTCAAACCCCTGTTCCTACCTCCTCTAACACCATACCCCCATCCCACTCCCCTACCCTCCCCTTTGATTATCATATAATGACGTCATGATTTGGTGGAGAATGTAGTTCACGTTTTGGTTCATAATTCATTTAGTATTAACTATTTTGAATTATTTATTATATAAGTAAATTCCCCGTAATTTTCCCTACATTTTGATATAATAATTTATTTAATTACACAACTAATTAACGAAATTAGCGAACATTTTCTATTTATAATTTCCAACCGTGACTAATTGGTACATTGCAGCACCTTGAGTCCTCCAAGGTATCTCAGGAAACACAACTTAATGCAGGAATAATGCAGTTTGGAAGAATCAGTTTGCTTCACAATCATCCTATGGAAATCTGGGTTCCTTTATAGTACTTTGATTCCTCCAAAATACGTATGTCAGTAAAGAGAATTAATTAATAAATATAATGGTATCAATCCTGTTGTATGGAATAGTTTGGAGGAATCAAATTAGTCCAGTATTACCACGACCAACACCACAGCTTCGAATGAATCAACTTGGTGAACCATTCTAAAGGGGGTATAGGGGGTATTGGTTGGTGTAGGGAGGAGGTAAAGAGGGGGTGGTGTATTAGGGGGGTATGGGTGGTCTATGAATGGCTGCACAAGCTGATTCATTCGATCTGATTCACTCATTCGAAACTGGTTCATTTGAAGGGACCACCCCTACCCCCATAACATACTACCCCCTTATACCCCCCCCCCCCCCTTCCCTATACCCTCATTAGAATGGCTCACCAAGTTGATTCATTCGAAGTTAATTCATTCGAAGCTGTGGTGTTGGTTATGGTAATACTGGACCAATCTGTTTCCTCCAAACTATTTCATACAACAGAATTGATACCATTATATTTATTAATTAATTCTCTTTACTGACATACTTTGGAGGAATTAAAGTACTATAAGGGAACCCAGATTTCCATAGGGAAATTGTGGAACAAACTGATTCTTCCAAACTGCATTATTCCTGCATTAAGTTGTGTTTCCTGAGATACCTTGGAGGACTCAAGGTGCTGCAATGTACCAATTAGTCACAGTTGGAAATTATAAATAGAAAATGTTTGCTAATTTCGTTAATTACTTATATAAATAAATAAATTATTATATCAAAATGTAGGGAAAATTACGGAGAATTTACTTATATAATAACTAATTCAAAATAGTTGATAATAAATTAATTATAAACCAAAACGTGAACTACATTCTCCACCAAATCATGACGTCATTATAAGATAATTAATGGGAGGGGGGTAGGGGAGTGTTAGGGGGGGTAGGAACAAGCGTTTGAGGGAGGGGGTATGTGTAGAGTGGATGAGGGGTAGGGGGGAGGGCAAGTCAACTCAGTAACCCTCTTTATGGACTGCCATTCTATCATTAATTTTGAGCCAACATTCTCTCTATAAGTGATGCCAAGTATGGGGAATTTTCACTAGACATGGAGAATCAGAGGTACCAATGGGGATATTATAGAAATTTCATCAAGCAGACATAGCAATACTGCTCTCTCTCTCTCTCTCTCTCTCTCTCTCTCTCTCTCTCTCTCTCTCTCTCTCTTTGTAATGACGTCATAATATGGTTTGGATGAATCAGTTTGCTCTAAAATTATCCTATTATATTAATAAATATAATAATGGTAATGACTCTGTTGCCTGGAATAGTTTGGAGGAATCAAGTTGCTCCAATATGGCCATCCATTTTCATAGGTTTATTAATTAATAAGAGAGACCGCGTATAATTTTAATTCATTATTTTTTTCCTAATATTACCTTGATATTTTTTATATTTTGTTTCAACGCCTGAATTATGTATTATTGTATATTTCTTTACATTTATTAATTAATATAAAACCCATTTATTTCATGGGACATATATATTTTTTCATATAATTCCATAGTAAGGAAATTGAAACACATTAATATTTATTTATTTAAGCACGAGAGAGAGAGAGAGAGAGAGAGAGAGAGAGAGAGAGAGCGAGAGAGAGAGAGACCTCCCTCATCACCTCGGCTCCGTCAAAAGCGCGGGAAAATAACCAAAAGAGTGAAGCTAAGAGTTGATGTTTTGAAGTTTCGAGTCCATGTAGGTAGGGGGTCGAACTTAACTGTCCTTGGTGTGAATGGGGACGCAAATTTTTCCTCCAAACTATGTCACGAAACAGAGACTCCATTCGTTTCTTTTGATTAGTTTGTTTCCTGGTACAGTTTGGAGGAATCAAGACACTCCAATGTACCAAAGAGGAATTATCACCTCAAGGGGGTAATTTTTTATTGTGTGTCTAGTGAATCCTCCAAACTATTCCACGTAACACAAGATACCATTACATTTATTCATTTATTCTGTTTCGTGACTGACATATATATATATATATATATATATATATATATATATATATATATATATATATATATATATATATATATATATATATATATATATATATATATTGCCAAAACAAGAACATGAAATTCTTCTCCTATTATCATTTACAAACACCATCTTGTATTGTTGTTGTTTACTGTTGTTTCTTCTATTGCTCTTGTTTAATGTTGTTATTGTTTTCTTCTGCCATCTTCATACAACCTGCAAAATAATTATGTAGGCTACCGCTAAGTAATATAATACCATGGAAAATTATTACCACTTATCTCTATTAAATCCCTCATTATGTGTAAGTATTTTGACACAACTACTGGTTAGTGTTCTAGTAATATGATCTGATAATGTTAGATTAAATATTTCCCATTCAGACTTTGTGTGGTGAAAACTGTTACGTGCTTTATTATAGGAATATCTTTATTAGTGTATACCAGCAGCTTGAGTATGACTAACCTGTTGTGCAAGTTTATATCATTGTAAAAAAAACCCTCTGTACTTGCCAAGTATTAGAGCACCATACAGTAATGGTTGTTTACAATTTTCGTTGGATAAATTATTTTTAGCTTACTTAACGAGGCATAATGCTTAAATTTTGGTTTGATAAACGAAAAGTTTCATATTATTGTGTACTTTCCAGGTTTGATGGCGGGGTTATTCTGGTGAGCTGGCCATTCAAGAGTGCTACACAGCCCATAACATTACACAGCCTACATTTCAACTGTACCTAATGATCGTCCCAGATATCCTGACGTTGTCATTCCTGCCTTAGTAGTGTGTAACCTACCAAGATGCTTGTTAAGTTCATGCAGATAAAGAAGCACTAGGTTGCCTCTGTTTATTACTGAACTTTGTTATTTATCCTGGCCTATATATATTACATTGCTATACCACTACACATATCTGCCTCTATTATTATTGGACCTTGTGTAGGTGGCAGTCTCGTTAGTTTGTATATGTCATGTATGTACAGTACAACCATGGCTGATAGTGCTTGACCAGGGTCCAAGGAGTGTTGGAGAGTAACTGAACAGGGTTCGAAAAAGTGAGTCTTCTAAACCTCTCTCAACGTTGAGAATGGTTTGGAAAATTCAATTGTTCGAACTCTGTTCAGTTGCCCTCCAACACTCCTTGGACCCTGGTCCAGCACTATCAGCCCTGGCTGTACAAAACTGTTGGAATCATATGTAAATGGTAAAATAAAAACCAATGCTTGTCTGCTTATTTCTAACCCCGGTGAGAAATATATGAACATGAAATTAAATTAAGTTCATTTAATTTAAATATGGAATCTAGCTTTTAACTGATATAAATTGGAAACAAAAATACTCAATTGATACTTAGCAATTCTCAGTTGGTATTCAGTTGAAGCAAATAGTCGAAACTGGCCCGAGTACCTGTGTTCGAAGCACGTACGAAATGGAACGAAACTATTACAAAGAGGTGGAGACGACTAAACCAGACACATTATTTTAACCAGAGAAGAAACAAGGAACTAATATTATATTTCCAACCCCACTCACAGACTTAAGTATATCCAAGAAGAGACAAAAACTAACTGTCCAGAAGTGAAAGAGATCAATGAATGAGAAACAAACTGAGGGAAAGACAAATAAATCAGGACGAAAAATGACACAAGGAGGGGGAAGCTGAATACAAGGGAGCCAGAGGATAGAGTTTGAGAAAGACCGATTTAAAGAAGATTGAGAGAATGAAAAGGGAAGAAAAGAGTAAAAAGTAAGAGATTGGTGGTGGAACTTGATTTGTGGTATAATTTTCGTCTACTCTTCATAATTTTACATATATGTGTGTGTGTACAGTTCATTATTCAAACTAGTCCCTCTCCATAACTCTTCCTAAATGTCAGTGGTGATTGTATTAATAAAAAACACCTCTATGTTTTTTGTCACAAATTAAATACGTGCTCCATTTTTCAAACTAAATATTTTTTTTTTCGTTGGGGACATAAATGAACTATAAATTTAATCTCTGACCTGCCACTCACGATTCGTACATTTGAGTGTTCCTCACATAGGCAATCTGACACCATACACTTTAGAATGTACTCCATCTCAAAGGCTATCCACACTATCGACTAACAAGAGCCTGACGGGTAAATATTGTAACCAAAACTCGGTCCAATACACATGTTTAGTAAGTGGGTTCCAGGCACTAGCTCAGATAATTATATAGATGCCTTTGCTGGGAGATTTGTTGGCATAATAACACGTCTATTCCATTCCTTCGACAAAACAACAGTGGTCAACAGAAGCACTGATCGATCATGTGGTCAGGCCTCTAGGTGTGTTTTTAGAGACAAAGTGAGCGGAGGTTTAATCTTTGTTGGTGGACTGGACGGTTACCAAATCCAAAGTTCCAAACTATGCCATGAAACTGATTGCCTGTTAGTAATACTGAGATCGTCGTATTCTGAACAATGTATAGTTTGAAGTATAGATCGGTAGCATTCGAAACTACCAACAAATGATTCTACCTTTAATGCTCAAAGCCCTGTGTCTGTCTGTGTGTAGAAGGATATAAGCGTGTGTCTGCGTGTGCGTGCGTGGGAGCAGGATTGAAATTAATGATCAAACACACACAGGCAAACACACACACACACGCAAACACACACTAACACGCACACAGTTAATGATCAAACACACACTAAGACACACACGCACATGCACACACAAATACGCACACGCACACACACACACTGAAAAAGGGTGAGAACAAACAACTGCGGGGAAGGAGAGAGGTGGAGAGGCGAAGTCAGCATTCCTAACAATAGCCAAAGTTGTGAAGAAGAAAACGGAAAACGCGGGATAAAATGGACTGGAGGATATGAGAGAGAGAGAGAGAGAGAGAGAGAGAGAGAGAGAGAGAGAGAGGAGAGAGAGAGAGAGAGAGAGAGAGAGAGAGAGAGAGAGAGAGAGAGAGAGAGAGAATTACCGTCGCAAGATAAAGTTAGTCAGAACTCGCATATCTCTGGGAGACAAACTTGGGAGACACTGTGTGGGTCTTATACACACACACACACACACACACACACACCTTCATCAAAACTTCCACTAATTCATTCACTCACTCACTCACCATTCTTTCATTCATCTTTCAGTCTCACACATACAAACACATACACTCTCTCTCTCTCTCTCATTCACTCACATTCACAGACAAACACACACACACTCATCCACTCACTCTCACACACACACTCGTTCACTCACTCATTCACACACACACACTCGTTCACTCACTCATTCACACACACACACCAGCAAAAATAATACACAAGAAAATCAAATCCCACATCTCCATCAGACGCGAGGGAGTAATTGTGACCCTGAGGGAAAGAAAGGCAACAACACCCAACACAAACCAACACACAAAATTAACTCAAGTGGATTTGACCAGAGAGAGAGAGAGAGAGAGAGAGAGTTTAGGACGTGGAAGACATATATAATAGATTGAGCTAAACTTAATTATTTATTTATTTACTTAGTTCTCTTTTTATTTGCTTATTTGTTTAATTATCCACTGATGTCTTTATTTATTTATTCATTTATTTTTCTAATTATCCATTTTTTGGTTCCGCTGTTAGAGCAATATAAAGATCTTGTGGAATTCGAGTCGAGTTTGCCCATTTTTCAGGAGAAAACTTTAGGTAAATGAGATTACAGTTTATATTGTGAGCAAATTGTTCCAACAACATACTTCATTTTCTTTTTCAGACTTTTACCTCATCATTCTCTCATTTCCTCATCCTTCAATCGCTCTCCTCATCCTTTCGTCTCTCTCCCATCCATATATTCATTTGTTCTTACTTCTCTCCCTGCTCTCTCTCTCTCTCTCTCTCTCTCTCTCTCTCTCTCTCTCTCTCTTCTCAGATTTTTATTTCACTTTCTCTCCTTCCCTCCTACATCGTTCACTCATTAATCCATCCACACACACACACACACACACACACACACACACACACTCCTGCCTCACAAGCCTGGCTCACATGTGCTCATAAATCCTCAATGTCTCGCCTTCAATAAACGTAATTATCCTAAACTGTTCTTGATCGTCCTCTTGGCTTTTCAAAGGATGCAAAATCGATGCAATGAATAATCTCTGAGGGGAGGGAGGCAAAGGAAAGGAGAGAAGGAGGAAAAGGCGGAGGAAAAGGAGGTGGAGAGAAATTGATGATGAAGGAGTAGGAGATATAAAGAAGGGGGGAAAAAGGGGGAGAAGAGAAGAGACAAGAGGGAAGAAGAGAAGGAGAAAAAGGTGGAGGAAAAGGAGGTGGAGAGAAATTAATGATGAAGAAGTAGGATGAAAGGGGGGAGGGAAGAAAGAGGAGAAGAGAAGAAACAAGAGGGAAGAAGTGGAGGGAAAGAGAAGAGCCACTAAGATTCAGATTAGGATTATGATGATGGTAATGAGAGGGAGCAGAAAGAATAACTGTCTTTGGTGAATGTATAATCAAGTTGAATAATGAGAAATCTCCCTCTCTCTCCTTCTCCCTCTTTCTCCTTCTCCCTCTCACTCCTTCTTACTCTCACTCTCTCTCCCTCCACCTCCCTCTCCCTCCTTCTTCCTCTCCACTTCCCTCTCTCCCTCCCTCTACTTTTCCCTCTCACTCTCCCTGCCTCTCCCTCCACACACGCCTACCCACCATTTTACTTACTCCATCGTGTTGTTTTTAGAAGGACAAACACTGACAGAGCTGCCTGCCTCGGACATGACTCCACTCTGCCCGGGCAATTGTTACGAGTTTAAAAATATTTAACTAAATAAAATGGAGTAACATACGCATTGTTAATTCAAAAAATATATTATGGAGGATTTGTTTTGCATTTTGTTAATGATTAGATTACAGCTGAATCAAATGAACTTCCAAATGATGTTAACAGTTACAGAATAATGTTTACAAATCCACCAATTTTGTTAGACACAAAAGTAATATAGACCAACATGTACAGTCACTCATAAAAGTCACGCCCCCCCCCCCCCCCCCCCAGAATAGTCCTGCAGTAACTTGTGATAGTCCAGATCTGGCAACAGTGTGACTGACGTTGGGTTCCATATGGAGAGAGAGAGAGAGAGAGAGAGAGAGGATGTAGGAGTGTGGGAGGTGGGTACTGTAAACTGTAGACAGTGGTTGTGACTCACAACCACTGTCTACAGTTTACACGATTTAATGTTCATGTTTCGTTTTATATAGTATCTAATCGAATTAATGCAAGAGTTGAATAGTTTTAAAGAATATACACTATAATTATTAACGTCCGTAATAAAAAAAAATTGTAACTCCAAACTATCTGACAATAAAATATACTTCCACTGTACAGAAGTGGTCACCCTCCTCAGCCCCATTTCTCCCCTCCCCCCCAACTGCCACGAGTTACTGAAGCTCTGATCTAGGGGGGGGGGGTCTATTTCTTTTATGAGTGACTGTACAATTGGCCACACACCCGAGAGGGCCACACAGCGTTGTCAACTCTGGTCAAGATAATAATTCCGAATCAGGCAGTGAATGGAGCTTACAACTATAGTGGTTCAGGGTTTCCATCTCAGCCAGAGTTGACAACGCTGTGTGGCCCTCAAGGGAGTGTGGCCAACTCTACTGTACAGTACATACCTAGACAGATAGACAGGGAGACAGTCGAATAAACAGACAGACACACAAACAGATAAACAAATGAATTCCCACGTTTGTAAATCTCAGACGAGACAACGAACCACTCATTGTCCTCAAATACACAGGGTACAGTTTATATACAAGCTTACATCAATACCATAACATAATACCTGAGAGAGACGGAGAAAATCCTACCGTAACTAACGTGTTCGAGGTCATTCTTTCCCAAGTGCGTGACCCAAGCCACAGTGTGTGGTGTTAACTGAGAGAGAGAGAGAGAGAGAGAGAGAGAGAGAGAGAGAGAGAGAGAGAGAGGTATGTGGGAGCTGTTGCTGGGCGGGCAGGGATTTGGTCAACAGGGAAATTTTATGAATTAACACACACACACACACACACACACACACTCACTCTCTCTCTCTCTCTCTCTATCTCTCTCTCTCTCTCTCTCTCTCTCTTTCTTTCTCTCTTTCTCTCTCATACCTTCAGTACCCATGAGGACTATAACACCACCTCGTGCTAAATTCTGCGTATCCAAAGAGTATTGATCTGAAACTCTGAGAAAGACGGGTGTTGAATTCTGCTCCACAACTTATAAATCTAACTCTTCACAATCAAAGCGTTATTGATGGTTTGTCTCGTCATCATAGAAAGCATTTGTTTTTCTTTTACAGGGACGATTGTAAGACTCGGTATTGTACAGTCACTCATAAAAGTACAGACACCCCAGGCACGACATCTTTTAACTCGTGTGATATCGATTCTGGTAACATTGTACCTGACGTCAGAGGTGGTGTGTGTGTGTGTGTGTGTGTGTGTGGTGTTTGGAGGAAGGCTGATTTGCTCGAAACATTATCTCAACTCATGCTTCGTCTCATCTACCCTTAGTTCAAAGTGAGTCGAGCAGATCAACCTCATATCTCAAGCGCCATCACTGACGTCACGTACACTGTTGCCAGAACCGATATCACATGTATAAGAAGGTGACTGGCCTGGGGGGGGTCTTAATTTTTATGAGTGACTATACATATATTAATAGTATATACAGTGTGACTGCAACAATAGCAATGTTATCCATCTATATATTATGTTAAGGGAATTTTTATCTCGTAAACAGATTCTTTCCCATTCTGCTCTCTGTCTTCCTTCTCTTTCATACACACACAAAGAAGATCGAGAAGGGAGAGCCTTTCCAAACACACTATAAAAGAATTATGACCAGCATTTGTAAGGAGAAGAATATAATCTGCCAATATACAATGGAGCGCAGGCAAAAACTCACGCAGGGCAAGATTTACGATATGGGATATTAGGGGTTATTCAGCTTCAGAGATTTTACGATAAAGTACAACACAGTGCAATACAATACAATGCAATACAATACAATACAGTAAAATTAAACAATATAACGTGTATTATAATTATGTTGGCATGTAATTTAACGAGACTAAAATACAATACACTAATACGGCAAAAACTAAACCACCAAAATTTTTCTTAACTAATTTGAGCAACACCGAACGATTTGCCTAGACGAGAAGAGGTCAGTGACACTCAATAGGTACAACAAATAAAAAATATATACCTATATAGTGCAATGCTCGTGCAGTGACCGTGTAAGGCAGCCAGCCAGCCAACCCTTACAACTGGTCTATAAAATAACTTCATTCAATACGAGAATATAAAACACCATCATACCATCTTATCGGGGCACTTTTTATCATTTATTGTCATTCATTATTTTATCTTCCTCGCAACTCATTCATTAGACCTATTAATGGATGTTTTTCAACCAACCCATTCACGGCTATGATCTATTAACACACACACACACACACACACACACACACAATTATGTATATGCATAGGTTCACACCATCACAATATATTCTGTAAGTCATATATATATACGGATAGAGAGAGAGAGAGAGAGAGAGAGAGAGAGAGAGAGAGAGAGAGAGAGAGAGAGAGAGATGAAATTACAATCCATGTATCACTCATGTAGGCGGTCATTGTCTTCTTAATTAAACCTCTATATCTTACCCCTACCATTTATCCACCTTACCCTCTACATTTCTCCCTTATCCTCTTATTTCCCTCCTTTATATTATATATTCCCCTCCTATGCTCTAAATATTCCCTGTACCCTCTAAATTCACCCACCACCACCCACCTTTTAAACCCCTTCACCCCCATGCAGCAGGTTTCATAGTGTGTTAAGGGCTTCCGCTAAGACGGCCAATTAACACGCTTGTCTGGTCTCCATTTTACTCTCCACTTTATATATATAGAGAGAGAGACGCCAGACCCAGACGCACTCAAGGTTCCTTCACTGTCTGGGACAACACAAGAAGGTGGGGGTAGATAGTCTTGTCTTGTGTTGTGTTAGAGTCTTGTAGGGTATAAGCATAATTTAGTGCATTGTTTTGGACCTTGAAATTCTAAGTTAATGGGTTTTTTCTTATCGTTAATGATTCACTGGGGTTTCATTTGATTTTCCCGTGATATCGGTTATTTCTCCGTGACGTCAGTGATTCTCCGTCATGTTAGTGATTCTACGTGACGTCAATCATTCTCATTGGCGTCAGTAATTCTCCGGTGATGTCAGTGATTTTAAACGACGTCAATCATTCTCTGTGACATCAATGATTCTCTGTGACGTCAAGGATTCTCTGTGACGCCAAAGAGGCACAGTGCCAAACTCATGCACAGTTACTAATTATCTTGGAATGCGATAATGAGCTCATTAAGGAATATACAGCATGTATTTCAGACAGACTTGGTGCTAATTTTAACGAGGCTTTCGTCACTAACATGTTACTTCTGCCGTTTTAAACAAGGGCTCAGGTGCATAAAGAGGATAATTATTGTCTTCTTCGTAAATTTAGGGCCACTGATTCCTCCTAACTATGACTCGAAACACTAAGGTGGTCTGTTTCATAGAATAGTTTGGAGGAATCAGAGACTTTCAATTTTCTTACACGATCACAGGGTCCTTCAAGGAGCTCCAGGATGTAATTGGTTCACTGTTTGGTATGTCAGATGATTCCAAACTCCTTAATGACAACACCTGGTTACTTATTATGCCTCGGAACTGTACACATTCCTCCACTATGAAATTGTAAAAAATCTATGTAACAGAATGCAATATTATTTGTTCTGGCCTTGAAATAATGTTATGATTCACCTCACACAACACACAATATAATATTTCCTTACTCTTGTTATCAGCTTTATTATTATATTATTTTCCTTCTTGACCTTGAAGTAAATAACTACTTCACGTCACAAAACACACAGTATAATATTTTTTTCTTACCTCTTTTAATCAGCTTTACAATTATTTTCTTATTGACCTTGAAATAAATAACTCCTTCATTGACGTCATACAACACACAATATATTTTTCCTCCCCCTTATTCAGCACTTTCAATAATTTACTGCGAAGGTTTTATATATATTCTTTCTTTTTTTCGTATGCTCTCCCTTATCTGCCCACAGTCTCCTAGCATCAATAAATCTACCTTCTTAACCCCCTATATTGATAAGCCAGGAAAAAAAAACTAATATTGGTTTTCCTTATCAGTGGTTTTGTTGCTGAGGTGATGGGGATTAAGTTTTTGGTGGTACATACATGAAATCTCCTTGTTTCCTCCAAAGTATGCCGGGAAACAGAACCAGAAGAACAAAATTAATGGTCTAGGCTGTTGCTTGGAATGGTTTGGAGGAACGAGTTGTTGCTCCAGATTCACCAACACTGTAAATACTTTCTTCTCAAGTTTTTAGCTCAACCCTCGAAGTTTGTTTATCTGATGCAGGTGATGGATGGATGGAGGGAGGGATGGATGGATGGAGGGAGGGATGGATGGAAGGAGGGAGGGAGGGAGGGAGGGAGGGAGGGATGGATGGATAGATGGATGGATGGATGGATGTATGGATAGATTGATGGATGGATGGAGGGAGGGAGGGAAGGATGGATGACACTGTACCAAAATCATATTATTCTCATTATTAATGGCTTAATAAACTCTCTTTGGGTAGACCAAACTGGTGGGTTCTGAATCCTCCAAACTAGGCCAGGAAACAGGCTATGTGCAGGGGTGATGTGTTTACTTGTGTACTTTGGAGGAATGAACAACGCTTCGTTCACTGAGTATCGCCGGGTTAATGAATGATTTTTTTTATACCTCAACCTCGGGACTGTAGCCTGTCAGTAAGTAGTAGCCTGTCAGTAAGTAGTAGCCTGTCAGTAAGTAGTAGCCTGTCAGTAAGTAGCCTGTCAGTAAGTAGCCTGTCAGTAAGTAGCCTGTCAGTAAGTAGTAGCCTGTCAGTAAGTAGTAGCATGTCAGTAAGTAGCCTGTGACTCTTGATATTCCCTGAAATTATTGGGATTCGTACTAGATGAGACAGTGGAGCTTCGTGATGTTGGTACCGTAGCTTCTCTTCTGGTACCGTAGCTTCTCTTATTTATACACCTTATTTATACACGTCACTCTCATGAGATAATGTTAATGGAAAGAGATTATATCTTATTGGTTGAAGGTAATTGATTCCTCCAAAACTATGCCACGGAAAAAAAATGAAACCTCAGCGTTACTTTTAAGGAATCTGTTTTGTGGAGCAGTTTGGAGGAATCAATCTAAAGTAACCCTACACTCCCTTTGATTAATTAATAAGTTCTTCCTTCCTCTGTTTTGCATGGAATGTGAAAATGGAGGGCTACTGTTTACTCCATGGACACTAGGCAACACAACAGAATAATCCCTTCCTCGTACACGGAGCCACTGTATAGTATGTTTCGTAGCATAGTTTGGAGGAATCAAAAGCCCTCGAATTGATTTATAGCCCTCCACGATCCCCCCCCCTCCCCCCTCCTCCCAAACGAATTATCAGATAAGACATAGAATATTAACGTGATATAATATTATAATAGTACTTGAAACGTCTTGAAGTAACAGAAGCCAATTGACTTATAAACGACAATGCAAAGAGGTAATGGGTATGAATCTAATAATGAAAGGTAAATTTATGAGCCGAGAGAGACGAAGGAAAGTAAGTGAGTTGCTGAAAGGTACATTTGAAAGGAGAGGAAAAGGGAAATCAACTTAATATGGAAGAAATGCAATTGTGAGTCCTACTTCCGATACTTTCATGGGGAATAAAATAGTAGTAAAGGGGTAATAATAGACTTTTCGTACATTAGAGTACTGACCTGATTCTTCTAAAGTCTAAAGTCTAAAGTATGCCAGGAAACAGGACAAGTAGTTAATTAATCGACCCCTGTGATGTGGTAAGAAAAATTGTACCTTTCTGAGTCCTTCAAACATTGAACCGAAACACCAACCAATTTGAAGGAAAAGACACTACAAAAAAAACACTACAAAATACACCCTCAATCGTGATCGACTTGGGAATATCACCAAAACCACACCCGTTTTGTTTTCACCCTCAACAATGATAAACTTGGTAACATCGCCACGGTCAGACCCGTTCGTTGACTCAATTACAACTTCCCACTCGGCCAATTAAATTTCCGATCGTAACACACTTTTCTGGTTCAGGAAACACAGCAAGTTAAACAAGGATTTGGACCCTCTTCCTTCTTTCCCCCCTCCCCCCACCCAACCTCAACAGTTTGTAATCTAATTAGGAGTGTCTATTCTGTGGGTAACTGGAGCTGAGAGTTTTTTAGTATGATGTTTTTAAAGCGAAGGACAAACGTCGTGTCTAGACATTTTTGTGTAAACATCTGGTAATTATCGATTGTTTTTTTTCACCTCAGATTGGGTTTGGGTTTGAGTTCCAGTGTGGTTTGTTCCATGTAAGAATTTGTCGGACGAAACGACGACTCGAATTTTGTCTCTCACTGTACTGTACTGTACACTCGCAATACAAAATAACAAATATAACAAACAAATATAAAACAGGATAATCGTGTAATTGCTTCACTAGTATGTCCAATGATTCGAAACTTCAACAAGACCTGGAGGCAAATTTTGGATTGCGAGTGTACATCTGAGAATATAATATAATAGTGTTGTTGTGTTACGTTACCCAAAGTACAGTTGTAGAGAACACTGATAAAGCCAAGATGTCTTCCGTCAAGTCAGGTGGAATAGTTCTGCAACATATTCGGATGAAACGGCCACTGAAAATGATGCGAAACAATTGCTCAGAATTATGACCCGTAAGGTTCAATTGATGGGTTTAGTTCCCTACCTGTAATGTAGTGTACAATTTAATCTCATCTCTGCAACACACACACACACACACACACACAATAATATCCCTCGGTCATTATCCAAGGCTACACTAAATTGTTTCCAGGAGATCAACAAAAGTAACTAGGAGAGAGAGAGAGAGAGAGAGAGAGAGAGAGAGAGAGAGAGAGAGAGAGAGAGAGAGAGAGAGACACGGTTGAGTAGTCACCAAAAGATATTACCCCTCTCAACCTTTTTCCCAACTGGCCTGACCGATGAAAACCCTTGGGACCAGAATAGAAAAACATGTTGTTCCGCTTGAGCGTCACCCGTATACATAATATCCGCTTGAGGGTGAGGTGCATACACAATTTCCGCTTGAGGATGAGGTGTATACATAAATTCCGCTTGAGGGCTAGATGCAATAAGAAATTTCCGCTTGAGCGTGAGGTGTATAGTTAGTTTACACTTGAGGGTAAAGTACTTTTGGTAATTTTAATAAACTAATTATACGACAATGGATTTTGTTGTCTTGTATAACTTGAAATACTCGGAAGTTTTCAATCCTCCTCCGGAACCATTTTCTTCCACAATTTCTATCTAATTCTTCCTTCTTCCTTCTTCTTCTTCTTCTTCTTCTCCTCCTCCTCCTCCTCCTCCTCCTCCTCCTCCTCCACCTCCTCCATATTCATAGGTAGATAAGGTTTCCTAAACAGGTGTACCGGAATTAATTTGGGCTTATTAATGCGGCAACAGCACAGGTACCCACAATATATATTGACTCTCTCTCTCTCTCTCTCTCTCTCTCTCTCTCTCTCTCTCTCTCTCTCTCTCTCTCTGTTCCAGTTCTCCTCCTTCTTTTCTTTTTTCTTTTAATTCCCTCCTTCTTCCTGCTCCCTCCTTTACTTATTCCTCTCTTCTTTTCCCTCTTTCCCTTCCTACGGTCTCCTCTCCACTGACACTTCAATTACCCTCTCTCCGTCTCCTGACACACACATACATACACATACACACACGCGCGCGCGAGAGAGATAGAGAGAGAGAGAACATCTACCACAAGTCAAGTCAAGAACTGCTCCTTCCTCCCTGCCAAGGTCTGTTTATATCGATCTTAGGACACTCCTGAATAAGGACGAAACAAATTTGTGCTTCTGGCTGGCACAGTGGTAGAATCTAAGCGGCTGCAGTTTCTTCGGTCCAGCGTTCGGTCCTTACTCGGGACACACTATATTAATCTTTCACTGATGCCAGAGGTTATCATCCCAGTGAGGTGGGTGTGTGGGGAGTTTGAGTTGGGTGTCTGAGATCTTCCTGCTTACACAGCCATAGCCGAAGCTGACTCGGGTCTCACGTGGGTGGAGAGGTCTCTGTGCCACTCATCATCTGTGATGTGTGTTATACAGTAGTTGTGTTTCATACAGTTTTGTGTGTGCTTCACTATGTCCCATTGACTGCCATTCATTAGCGGCTTTTAAACCTTTAATTAAGAAGATGGAGAACGGTGCAAGAGGGGAAGAGGAGCAGTAACGCCCTACACCAGTTCTGAAAACACCGGCGAATTATAACGTCCTCAAAAATTAATAACGCAGTCCATTCATGTAATATTAGTTCATAAAATTCATTCCACTGTTGACTCACTTTCTTTAACACGATGCAAGACTTTGGATCTCGACTGTACAAAAATCTGTTGGTGTCTGTAATATCAGTACATCTAAAGACTCGCCTTTTTTTTTTATTGTGAGAGTGTAATAAGAATCTTTATTGGTCCTTGACACCTTACCTTCCGTATACGTGTTCCTTGGTCCTTCATCTCGCCCTTCCTCTTCACACCCAGTACACATCTCTTTCCTCACACACCGTCCCCGTCCCTCCCTCCTTTTTTCTGTTATGAGAAATGTGACGACTACTGAAGGAGAGGAGATTGCTTTGTGTCCCTCCCTATACCTACGAAAATGAAATTAATTATATAATTGAATGTATACAAAAATAATGAACTGCTCCAAAATTAAGTCTTACTCTTGCTCTCTTTTTCCTTTCCTATGTATAAGTACTCTCTCTCTGTCTCTCTCTCACTCTCTTTCTCTTTTTCTCTCTCTCTTAAGTTATTTCAAAGACTGTGAATTCCTACAAAATATGAAAAAAAAAAAAAAAAAAACATTTCAGTATACAAGTTAAGGATTTTTTTTTTTTTTTTTTTTTTGCTTTGCTTTATTCAGAGCTACATATACTCAAGCGAACAGAAGAGGTGACAGGACTTACTTTTTTTTGTGGCTTCACACTTGGAGGTGATGTGTTCCCATCCTTCATTATCCCGGCCTTTTCTTTCTTCTTTAAATAATTAACTGAAATTGACAATTAACCTCGAAAGGAAAAAAGATTATTCACACAATACAAAAATGAAGTGACGTAATTAGAATCCTGTTAATGAAGGTTTCCAGTTAATTAAAATCTTCAACTGACTCGCACAAAGCTTTTATCATGTTAAGTACACGATTTATCAGTGGGAAATGAATGTGGGGAAGTTCATTCATTAACCATTCTTTTTCTCGCCTCTTCTTTAGGATTTCCCAAGTGTGGCTGAATCCTAAATGGGTGGTATTAAATTTTAATCACTGTGGGTGGTATAATTATTAAGTGGCCCTGTGATGTAGTCAGAAAAATGGAAATAAACAAGTCCCTCAAATATTGCCACGAAACTAACACCTACATGGAAGGAGCTTGTTTCGTGGCATAGATAGGAGTAATCAGAAGCCTCCAAGTTTCATATGCGATCACAGGGTCAGTAGTTTCAATGATAAGGAATGCCCTAAATTAATTTTTTCCCTTGTTATAGTATTTTATGATAAGGAAGTACAGTTATCACACCAGTATAATCCGAATTCAAGGAGTAATTAAATAGTGAGTTTGAAGACTTACTAAACAACGACTTACTTACTTACTTACTTACTTACTCTGCTGATGTATCCTGTATCTTTATTATGTATTTACTCATCTTCGACAATATTAATCATCATTATAGTGAAATTCTTAACACCAACAGCAATTCCACCCAACATTCACACAACTAAAACTGTGTGTAATTATCTACTATTTATAAGTACTTTCTTTCGTCTACTCGTGCAGGTACTAAGTTGTGTGGATATATATAAGTCAATTTCGTCTAATCATGCAGGTACTAAGCTAAGGTTATAATAATTATGTCATATGGAAGGAATTTGTGCATTTTCGAATTTTAGATAAAACATTATTCATTATACGGATGAAGGGCCCTGTGATCGTACGTACATGAGATTTGGTGGCTTCTGATTCCTCCTGACTTTGCCACGAAACAACTTCCTTCCATATAGGTGGTGTTTCGTGGCAATATTTGAAGGACTCATTAAACTACGTCATCACAGGGTCCCTTATTAAGAGTCGTGTTTGTGGAGTTTATACGTAAAAGTCTACATAAGAGTACATACCTCTCGTGGGAACTCTTAGACCTGCTTAGGCTGCAGTCACCAATGCATTTTTTTTTTTTTTTTTTTTATCATTATTATTATCATTATTATTATCATTATCATTATTATTATCATTATCATTATCATTATTATTTCTATTTTCTTTCTTTATTATTATTATTATTATTATTATTTCTATTTTTTTTTTTTTTATTATTATTATTATTATTATTATTATTATTAGTGTTATTATGGGGAGTAGATCATTTAATTAAGCGATATCACTGACCTCTGATAGTGACGACATTAATGGCTCTATAAAGTCCTGGAGGGTAACATGGCTAACACAAAACGCTCTGGCTTCCCATGAGTATTCTTGATATATTATAATTATTCAAAACAGAGAGCATCGTATTCAAATTATTATCACAAATCAGTTTTACATTTCGTCTATTTATATGAAATCATGAACCCTAATATTTTTTTTTTCCATTTGGTTTTGGTTCACACTCTTTTCATGTTAGTATATTTTAGTATATATTACTATTACTATATAATTGTATATTAGTATATATTAGTATCTATCAGTATATATTATTATATATTACTGTGCGGTAATAAAACCCATATATAATGTACATGCAACATTTATTTTTCGACTAGATGAAACTACAATAATAATTACTCTGGATATCCAATAAACAACAGAAGGAACTCAGCAATTGAAGTGGGTCCCGAGAACTCATATCCAACCAGACCTAAGGGAAATGATCAATGTAGTCTCAGTGAACAGACGATAAAATTAAATGATAAGATACGGTACATGCAGTCAAAAAGGCGGTGAAAATAATTTATATACTCTATATATACGCACGCACTGAAAATACAATAATAAAAAATAATATTCATAATGACAGTAATTGCAGACAGGGATAGTAATATTTTTTAGTCGAGATAATGGTTACGGTGATGGGATGACAGCAACTCAACTTTTCTTGCTTGTTTGTTTGCTTTATGGTGACTGTTTGTGCATTGAACGAGAAGATAACACACACACACACACACACACACACACACACACACACACACACACACACACACACACACACACACACACACACACACACACACACACACACACACACACACACACACACATACAGAGGACACCACTACAGTGAATCCCTCCCCACTTTCTTCATTACATTCACATTCCCTCAACTGAATTTTAATACGTGCGGTTCCCATTATTATTATTATTATTATTTTACTTGTTCCATACGTGAGGCGCGTCCACAAACTCGTGTACACTTTCCTCGGAATGAGAGATGATGTTAAATGAGACTTTGTGGAAGTAAAATGATGACGGTGTTGATGGAGATGAAATGAAGTGATGTGTTTTATGAAGATGAAGTGAAGTGTTTTATGGACCCGAGAGTGTGAAGACAAATGTGAGTGTTGTGCTGTCTTTGCTTGCGTTCTTGAATTGTGTCTAGCGTTACAGCTTCACTATTGTTACTGCTGCTACTATTACTATTACTACTGATTGATTGATCGATATTAGGCGCCGCAACAGCGAGGCCATATAGTGTCAGAAGAAGGTGATAGAGAGGTGAGACAGCAAGCAGGATACTACTACTACTGTTACTATTACAACTACTATTATTAATTATGTTAATACTGTTACTTTTAGTTAGTAATCCTACTATTATACTATATTTACTATATACTATACTGACTTCTATAACTATATGTTGTGTGTTGGAATGATCCGTGTATATTGGTGGGTGTATATTGGTGTATATATCCGTGCTTATCGGTGACCAGGTAGTGAGGTAAGATGATGGTGTGTGTGTGTGTTGTATTTATCTGTGTGTCCAGTATAATGTGATAGAGTATCGTGTTAATGCAGCATGCAACATTTAATGCAATATCAGTATGTACCCGATGTCTCTGATAACCTAACCTAACTTAACCAAACCAATCCTAATCAAACTTAAATAACATAACATGACGAAATTTCTGGGGTCAACAAGAAACTTATATTTATGGCACCAATGAATTCAAGTGTTCGTACAATACAACACTATGCTTACGAAAATGAGCAAACTTTTCGGACAAAATTACATACAGTATAATTTTCTGATACCATCATATTCAATACGAAACTCATCGCATCCTCTTCTATAGTCTCTGACACAAAATGATACTAAACATGAACAACCAACACTGGAATATCAACAGAAAATACCTGGTGTTATGTCTCAGAACGTTAGGTGTTGGCAGGTAGTCCACAGTTGACATTAAACTTCACAGAAATTTTCAAACCATTGTAATACTTATGGTGTTCAATCTTCAGAGAAAACTTCCTTCCAGTATTTATTGTGTAAATGAACAAGTAACATAGCTATACTATACAACCTGTTACGCCATTACAACCATTTTAATATCATCTGGTATTATTTTTTATTTATTATTATTAAAAATAGACCAGAGACACGAAGCTGGGAGAGAATGCAATCCTTCTATCAATCCGAGGACCCCAGCCCCATGAATCCAACCTGAAGAAAAGAAGACAGCTTAGAGAAAAAAAAATGAGCAGTTAGCTTAATAAAAAAAAAAACATTAGCCCTACTCTTAAAGCCAGCCAGTCCTACACCATCAAAGACAGATTCACAGACCTATGGACAAAAGATCGACTGTACTGACAGGTTCTACAGCGCTGCAATATGTAAGCAAACCTATGGGAGTCCAATGCACCTCGAGTGACACGAGTTGGAATATACAGAGGTGGAAAAGAAGAGTTAAGAGGATTCAGCACATTACTTCTGTCCTGTATTAGCAAACTTAATATCAAGATTTAATGAAATATTCAGTGAACTTTTAATTACAGGTGCACCTTTTTTTCCCAGGGTGGAGTGTAACTGTGAGTGTTGTGCAGAAATAATCGCGTTGTTTATTAATTAACAGACGTGTATTGTTATTTGTAAACAGACGTGTATTTCCTGTATAATTTGAGGTTGTTGTTGTTGTTGTTGTCACCGCAAAAAATGTAATAGATATTGAAGGTGGTGGTAGTGGTGGTGAAATTGTTGGTGTAATGATGGTGGTGAAAGTGTTGGTGTAATGATGGTGGTGAAAGTGTTGGTGTAATGATGGTGGTGAAAGTGTTGGTGTAATGATGGTGGTGAAAGAGTTAGTGTAATGGTGATGGTGACAGATGGTAGCGGCGGTGAAAGTGTTGGTGATGGTGAGTGTTGGTGTAGATCATGGAGATGGTGAAAGTGAAAATGTAGTTGGAATGCTGAGAGTGATGATAATGAGTGCGGGGGGGGGACAGGGGGGGGGGGGGGTTGAGGTTGGTGAATACAGTCAGGTACAAAAATAAGATCCCACCACCGCCATTCTATTTGCTTGTTTTGGCACATCTCACAACGTCTGTCTATGTTTACTGAAATGATGCTATAAAAAAGAAAACAAAAATATATTTATATGTATGGTTAAAAAATATACTTCTCGAAGCTAAATTGGTCCTGTGTATATCTAAGTGGGGGAAACGAACCAGGATTTTCCTTACCTTAATCTCACACATATTGAGGTTAAAAATTAATAATACTCTTCTTATCACTAAAAAAAAAAAAATATGCATAATATCTTTATAGTTGGAAGCTAATGGACAGGAGGGCGGGACCTATTTTTTTGTCCGGGACTGTACCTCGTTAAACTTTTCATAAACATTTCTCATAAAACAACAATACAAATCTCATAACACAACAACAACAGCAGCAGCAGGATCTCTATAAAGCAACAGCAAAATTCGCCAACAGAAATAATCAAAACATCAGACAATGATTCTGAAGTATAGAGAATAGTAAAGAATATTATGATCGTTCCTAAATACATTATTATGTGTATATATATATATATGTGTGAATAACAGCCTTAATCAATGTAATGTTTATATAATTATTAATATATAATATAATAATGACTGTACTCTAAAACACTTTAAATTGAGCTTAAACTACAATTCATAATGTCACTGAACCCCGGCTAGGAAGGAGTAGGATGTGCCCTTCATCCTCAAATTGTCTCTTCATCCTCAAATTGTCTCCCTCTCATTCATCCTCAAATTGTCTCCCTTTCATTCATCCTCAAATTGTCTCTTCATCCTCAAATTGTCTCCCTCTCATTTATCTTCAAATTGTCTCCATCTCATTCATATTAAATCATCAATATGTTTAAAATATACCTCAATATCTTCTCTCAAAAACTTCGTCAAATACCTCAGTACCTTCACTCAAAAACCTCATCAAAATAATTCAATACCTTCACTCAATAACCTCGTTCATCTCGTCAAAATTCTCCAGTCGTCACCTCATCACCATCCTAATTACTCACTCAGTCATTCACATCATTCATCGTCCATTCTTTTCATTAATTATCAAATTACCACTACGCTCAAAATACCTCGGTACTTTCTTTCAGTCACCTCGCCAAATTTCTCGTCACCTAATCGCCATAATAGCCTAAATACCAACTCACATCAATTCATCATTTCTATTCATTCAAATCACCTCATCCAAAATACAACACTCTATCCATATTACCTAATTAAAGTCGACCGATATTATTTTTTTTAATTCACTTAATTAACCTAATCACCTCAACACATTACATACAGTGTCACCTTAATCAAATCAGTTCATGACCTCAGCAACACAACATCACTACCCCATAAATAATCTCATTAAAATTCCTCACTCACCTCATTTTAAATATCCATAATTTAATCATTACTTAATCATTACCCCACGTGCCCTATCATAGCACCTCACTCATACACACTAACATCCTCCTCTCCATATTTCTTGATTAATTAAAGTCAACCGAACTAGGAAAAATAACATCAGTCCCAGGTATTAAAAATCACCAACCATCCTTTTTCACCTATATGGAATCGAGAATCTTCCTAGTACTTCCTGTTCACCTAGTCCTAGTTCTACCACCCTCAGTAACCCTCTATCGACAACACACAGCCACGTACTAAATTAGCCCATCTGTATCTTAATTCATCCAATAATTAGTTCATTACTCGTCTACAATGGGAAGATAGGGGAAGTAGATGCAGGGAGAGGAAAGGACCAGTATGGTAATTACAGAGGGTCAGCAGGGGAATATACAGTAGAAGCAGAGTAAACAGGGGAGTATGGGGGCAGAGTATAGGCAGTAGATAATATGGAGGAAAATATAGGTGAAGGTCAGATATTGGCCATGTAGAAAGGAAAGTACAGAGGCGTAGAGTAGTAGGGTATGAAAGGATATTGGAAACAAAGAGTATGCATGTAAAATCAAAGTAAGGTAAGAGTAGGAAGAACAGATGGTAGAGTAGGAAAGGACAGGGGAAGGAAGAGTATGAAGGGAAGAAACAGAGTAGGGAGAACAGAGTATTAGGTAGGAAAGAACAGGAAAAGGAAAAGTAGGACTGGCAGGGACAGAGTATAGGGAAAACATGGGAATGACATGGGCAGGACAGGAAGGACAAACATAGTGTAAGGTAAAGAGTGAAGATTTGATCCCATCATAAGTTCAAAATAACACCCGATTCGTTTACTCCTTCAAATATAATTTACCCATTCACTAACACACACCATGACAATCAACTTCAGAGACTTCACACACACACACACACACACACACACACACACACGGGCGAGTCCTACCCCTTCCCATCTACCGTATACAATGAACCAACTGCGTGTCATCTACTCAGCGTGTGTGGCCGAGTCTACCTACATTCACTTATAATATGTACAGCTGACTGAAGGTTTGGTCCTCCAGGTTGACTCGGAAAAATACACACCTCTCAATCCATCGCCCCTCCACAGGACCTCAATCACCAACCATAATAATAATAATCTCTCCCAAGTGGCATCAGACCCTCGAGTGTGATTGACTGCATCACTTTATTAACAGTGAGAATTACCATTGCTATATCACAAACACCCCCGCGCTGGGAGGTCCATAAGAATAGTGTAAACATACGGTATATTCATGTATAACGAAACAGCGATAATGAAACATGTTTTACACTAAGAAATGACTGGATTTCAGTGTCGAGTTTAATAATTACCATTATTAAAATAAGGCGGTGAAGTGACCCGCTCTGGGAGCTGAGAAAACACTGCGCCAGGTAGATTGATTATCATTGATCACGGATGAGACAAAAACAAACAAAATCAATCCAGCTGCGCCTGTGTCCGCTATAGTCAGCAGTCAGTGGGGTCAGTACGCGGGTCAGTTCACCGAGGTGTGAGGGGCAGCAGGTGAGGAGCCAAGGTTGGGCCGGCATGCGGGGCTCATTGGCATACCAGCACAACCCACCTCCTCAGCCACCCCGGTCATCATCACTCTCAACAGCAAACACGGATGATTTATTATTATTATTATTATTATTATTATTATTATTATTATTATTATTATTATTACTATTTATTCTTGAGCATTGTCCACCGTCTGTATTAATTCATGTTTTTTTGTATTTTTTTTACAAACAAACAAGTAAATGTACACTGTGGTCGCTTTAAGTTAGTTAGTTAGTTCCTGGGACCTATACATACAGCAATGGCAATCTGACGTATGAACAGAGATAAACACATAACATCGTCTTTAATGAAACAGTAGTGCCATGAGGTCAAGGCAGTCAGCCAGCGCCTCCTTTGCGCTTTGGATCATGGGGCCAAGTCGATGTATATAAACACTGCAGGATTCATGAGTTTATACTGAAATGCAGACACAATTAATTTGAACATATATGTTATGATAATCAGCACACGAATGCACACATGCACACACACACATACACACACACACACACACACACACACACACACACACGTATCACTCACACAAGTTTACACTCTCACACGTCAATTATAATATGTTCATGAATCCTTTAATCTTACATTGCTTAATTTGGTTCTATGGTAGAATACATAATATTATGAAATTATCTTATTTACAAAAATATATATATGTATGTATATTAGTTATCCACATTCCATCTTTGATAATAAATATAAATAGACACCATTGATGATGATTTTGTTTTCAACTCTCAAAATACATCCTCCCAAAAGGTCTCCAGCCTACACACACATACAAACAAACACTTTGCAGCTCCTTTACGTGACATTTGTTCATTGTTTATGTGAGGGCCATGGCCGGTCAGACAGTGGTTTGCCTCGTCACTAGTGAGAGCAGCTGTGGGTCAACACGTGACGCACTCACAACCGGTTCAACACAGGTTAGGTTCACTACCGGACTGATACAAGACCCATTTGTTTCCGGACCGACACAAGATCCGTTCGCTACTGTATCGACATAAGACGTGTTTTTTACCGTACCGACACAAGATCCATCCACAACCGGACTGATGTAAGACACGTTCGCTGCCCTCTGTTATTCCAGTCCTCCTGTTGAATTGAAAGAACCACCATCACTCAGACCGCCGTAGGTGGTCGTCATGGTTCCACTTGCATTATCCAGGAAGCGAACCTCCTGCGGCTGCGGACTACCGGAAGCGTCGTCACGAGTGGCCCCATTGGTGAAGCTGGTGGTGACGGATGTGTTGGTGGTGTGGTTGTTGGTGGTGGCAGACGGACTCAGGTAATTGGCCCTAACGATGAGGTTATTCATGGGCAGGATCTGGGGGCTGGGGCGGGGGTTGAGGGGTCGCGTCTCCAAAGACCGTTCTATGTCAGTTCGACCATTCAGAACTGAGCGACGTTGAGGCCCACAGGAGATCACCTTCCGAAACGCCTTTCTGTTTAGGGGAGAGAACAAGTCAGAGTATCATCTCTCGACTAATCTCCAATAATTCTTGCTTTCTTGATAAACTTTTCCATCCCATTCTTAGTTACCCAAAAGACAATAGATATTGACTAATAAAATCAACTCAATAAATTACTTAAGTTTTTATTTTGGTGCAAATGGAATCATGGATATTCCTTAGATCTCTCCTAGAACTCCTCCAAGATCTAAGTATAAGTACAGTACCTGTCACTGACCAAACAATCAGAAAACGGTGTGAGTCGGTACGTTCACAAACTAAAGGAATTAACTCAATAAACTTTACATGTGTAAATTTAGCAAGTGTAGCCACCTTCCAGGACTGGTCTCGATGCTGCCAGGCCACCTTCATCCCTGAAAATGGTAGCTACACCATTCCCTAACCTCCATAGATCCCTGGTCAGCAACTACCGATAGACTGAAAATGTTCCAGGCAGCCAGAGGAAGAATTTGCATGAGGTTGACCATAAAAGGTGTCCAGCATTACCGCCAGTACAGTACAATTTAGTACAAGAAGACCCCTACACCACCACCACCCCAACTTCCTCATCAAGATACAGCTGGTAAATATTCTGGAGGTGGAAGTCTAATACCTGGCAACCTAATCACTATATAAGAAGGTAACTCTGGTCTCGTTTCCTATTATCCTTGCCTCTCCTCTTCACTTTGCTATAAACGACTTCATGAAATCCAATAAGGCTGCATACGACTTCTTTCCTTTCTCCAAGAGCTTTTCAACCAATGCATCAGAGAGTAAAGATCTGGACACATTTGTACTCTCTCCACAAGCCATCATATTTCTATCTTAACATAATAAAAACTCTTTGGTCACTTTTCTCTCCGCCTCAATAATTATTCAGCCATAATAATGTTTCCCTACTAAAATAAATAGATATATGATCAGATTATTTGTCACACACTACTCTCTCTCATTATTATATACCTTTTTCTTTCTTGACTGTTGCCTCCTTCAACCACTTGTACTCACTTTTTCACCTATTTTTTTTTTTTCTTATTTACTTCCATTTCACACTCAGTCACACTCGTTGTTTCCTCTCTCTCATAATTCTTTTGATTATTCTATCCTTCTCCAGATTACCATACAAATAATTATGATAAAAAATAATTAATATTTGGCATATTAAAATAGAATTATGATAAAAATATACTAAAACAAAAAAATAGGAGTAATATAACTATAATGACTTTAATGAGAAATAATGAAATTTATAATATAATAATAATAATAATATACAAACTCATAAACATACACACACACACACACACAGCCAACCCACCTGAAGGGATCTGAGAGGAAGGCATAGAGGATGGGGTTGACACACGAGTTGATGTAGGCGAGAACCTGAGCAGCTATCTGTGTGATGATGCGGAACGTGGTCATCTCGTACATGTCCAGACTCTTCAGTAGCAACACCAACTGCAGGTAAAAGAGGAGAGAGGAGAGAGAGGCTAGAGTTGATGATGAAAGCGCTTGGGACTCCCGTGTTTCTTTCCTTCCTTCCTTTGTTGTGGATTTACGAATATTCCCGGATCAAGTAATTTTTGTTTTGTTTTTTGCATGGTCGTGGTGAATATATATTTTTAAAGATCTGATGAATGGTGATGATAATGATGATGATGATGATGATGAGGTTAGGGTGATGATGATGAGGTTGGGGTAATGATGATGAGGTTGCGGTGTCAATAATAATAAATGATGATGATGATGAAAATGAAAATAAAACTAATGATGATGATGAAAATTAAAAGTTAAAATAATAATGATGATGAAGGTTGTGGTGGCGATAATGATGATGATGATGATAGTGGTGGTGTTGGTGGTGGTGGCACTGCATATGTTTGTCGAAATACTACATGAAAAAAATAAATGTAATACTCCACACCTTACCCAGACCTTATCCACAAAAGGCGGATTACGTTCCAGAAAAGCCAACCTCTCCTCACGCACCTCTGAATCCTTGTATATGAATGAGATACCTGGCGTTGAATGGGTGTCAAAATAGCAATAAGACCTTGACCTCTACTCCTTTGATGATGCAAGGATACACACGCGCGCACGCACCCACACCCACACACATGTATATTTATTTCCCTCTCTCATATTCACAATCTCCCTTAACCAACTATTATGCCTTTCCTCCCTCCATCACTCTCTCCTTACCGTCCTCCTTCAACTCTCGTCCCTCCTCCTCGTTCTCATTTCAACTCTCGTCCCTCCTCCTCCTCCTCCTCATATTAACCCACTGACTGACGGACGTGTTACTTCATACCTGAATGGGGAACCAGCAGACGATGAAGGTGACCACAACAATGACCACCATCCTCGTCACCCTCTTCTTGCCTCTGACACTCTCGGCACTCCTGTTCCCCACGCCGTACCACAGTCGCTTCAGAATCATGAGGTACAGCACTACGATCACCGTCAGAGGCATGAAGTACATCGTTGTTATGAAGCCGATCTGTGGAAGGAGATGCAACACGGTTTGGTGGGTTGGTAGGTTGGTTGGTGTGTGAGTGATATGGTTGGTTGGTTAGTTAGTTGGTTTGTGTGTGAGTGGTGTGGTTGGTTGGTTAGTTAGTTAGTTGGTTTGTGTGTGAGTAGTGTGGTTGGTTAGTGTGTGAGTGGTGTGGTTGGTTGGTTGGTTGTTGTTGTTGTTGTTGTGGAAGTTCTCCCGGGGCAGAATGGCCTCCTGCCCGACAGACCCCTGGTACACTCTGGTCGCAGTGTATAAAACAAATGAAAATAAAGTAGGGGCTGGCCCTATATGCCTGGGCTACAGAAGCACATCCCAAGGAAATGGGACCAGAGCTTACTGGACCAGGGAGTCTGGGGGCCTCCGACCGCCAGGGAGATTGGGGAAAGGCTTTGATCCCACTGCCAGTGCTGTGGGCCCAAGTCCACGTTACCACAAGAGCTACAAGTGGTTGGTTGGTTGGTGTAGTTAGTTCGTGTGTGAGTGGTGTGGTTGGTTAGTGTGGTGTGGTTGGTTAGTGTGGTGTGGTGTGGTGTGGTGTGGTGTAGTGTGGTGTGATGTGGTGTGGTGAAGTATAGTATAGTGTAGTGTAGTGTAGTGTAGTGTAGTGTAGTGTGGTGTGGTTGGTACTTTCAATATACATGCCATGCTTGCTTCCCAATTATCTTTCTCTCCCTACCCATCTCCTTCCGTTCACCCTATACACTTCTTTCCTTCTCTATCCACCTATTCATCTCCATCCTCTCCTCTGTCTCTCTCTCACCACACACATTACCTCCTCCTTCCCTCCTTTCTTCTCTTCATTTCTCTTCCCTGTATACACACATCACCACCTACTTCCCTCAGTTCTTTTACCCTCACTCACTCCCCTTCATACCCACCTCCTTCCTCCTTCCTTCCCTCCTTCAAGACTCACGTGAAAGGCGCTGTGGTTGTAGTTCTCGTCGAGGAAGGAACACTGGATAAACACCTCGCCCTCAAAGTTCTGTTTCTTGATGCCGTGACAAAGGTAGAGTGGGATACACGACGTCAATATGAGGAACCAACTGAAGCTGATGGCGTAGATGGCGTTCCTCTCTGTCCGAACTGGGGAAGGTAGATAGGTGGGTGGGGGGTAAAAGACAGAGTGAGTGATAACTGAGAGTGCGAGATGTGTGAGAATGATTTTTGTAACCAACTCGTTGAAAATGCAGACAGAAATAACATTAATATACAAAACACTAAAGTCATATCAATGTCAAGTAAAAACGAGTGTTTTTTTAAACTCATTTCCACGTACCGTTTATACGACGAACACACACACACACGCAGACGCACACACACACACACACACGAGTAATACAGGGTGGAAACTGGAAAACAGGGAGCGTAAAATGATAGGTAGACAGAGAGGCAGAGGGACAGAGGGTGAGGGTAAAATGACAGAAGGTGAGGGGCGAGTGAGAGGAGGGGAAGGGAAATGAGAGTTGGTACAGAATTTTGTATGTGGGAGGGGAGGAAGGAGGGGGAGGAAGGAGGGGAAGGGAGGAAGGAGGGGAAAGGAAGAAGGAGGGGTAGGGGAGGAAGAAGGAGTAGGGGAGGAAGGAGGGGTAGGGGAGAGATGGATGAGGAGGACGGGAAATTTATGCTGAGAGGAAAGAGTAAACGAGGAAGAGTATTGAGGATGGAGTAAGTTAGGGTGTAGGAAAAGATGAGAAAAAGGAAGGAAGGAAGGAAGGGAGTAAGAAGGAAGGAAAGAAGGAAGGAAAGAAGGAAAGAGAAGGAAGGAAGGAAGGGAAAACGAAGGAAGAAAAAATGAAAGGAAAGAAGAAAGAAAGAAAGGAAGAAAGAAAGAAAGGAAGGAAGGAAGGGGTAGGAATTAGCAGAGGGGGTCAGAAAGGGAGTGTAGGGAGAGGAAGGTAGAAGCAGGGAGCGAGGTGTGAGAGGATGTGAGAAAAGTTAGTGTGAGAGGGGAGATGAGAGGACACTAGAGAGAGGAAGTGAAGTGGGAGGCGAGGGGAAACGAGAGGGAATACTGTGTGTGTGTGTGTGTGCGTGTGTGTTTCTGTTACTGACACACACACACACAGTCACACTCACTTACTCACTCACTCACTCACTCACACTCACTCACTCACACACACACACACACTCTCTCTCTTTCTCTCTCTCTCTCTCTCTCTCTCTCTCTCTCTCTCTCTCTCTCTCTCTCTCTCTCTCTCTCTCTCTCTCTCTCTCAAAACACTCACTGGTCAGGGAGACAATGGGATGCACGACAGCCAAGAACCGGTCGAAGGAGAGGAGGAGGAGCGTGTAGACGGAGGCGTAGGCGGTGACGTAGGTGAGGTACTGCACCGTCTGGCACCAAATGTTTCCAAAGGGCCACGACGGCAGGATGTAGTCGGAGGCGGTGAAGGGGACGCAGAAGACGATGAACAGAAGGTCGGCCATCGCTAAACTACAGAAGGAGAAAGAAAAATTATTTAAGGAGATATTTTAGGTTTTATTCTAATTTCAGTGGGGTTGTGTCTGTCTGTCTCACTGCTGGCTGTGTTGGTGGTTGGTCAGTGTGTAAATATTGTATTGTCTGAATGGTGTGTGAAATGCATATGCAGCTCTGTGTTGTTTTAATGGACCCCTGTGATGTAGTCAGAAAATTGGAGGTAAACGAGTCCTTCAAATATTGCCACGAAACAACACATAATATGGAAGGAGCTTGTTTCGTGGCATGGTCAGGAGAAATTGAGAAGCCTCCAATTTTCCTATACGATCACAGGGTTCATAATGGAATACGGTATGCCACATTCATGAACACTTACTGTCGGTTTGATCAAGGGATGATACATTATTGTTTAATATATTCTGTTATGCTGGAGGCTACCTATTACTCCAACCAACAGGATGCCTTCATTTAATTGATATAGTCTGGTTTCTGTCAAAGTTTGGAGGAGTCAATAGCCCTCCAATTTGCCCAGAACCGATGATCCCCTATTTTAAAACTAAATGTGCCAGGAGACAAACTAGTGCCTCAATATACAAAGCAGAGATTTTGTTTTGTTAATTAATTTGAAGGAATCAGAAGCCCTTCAAATGCCTCCTCCCCACATCAGATTACACCCTCCTCCTCCCCCTTTCTTAGCTTAATTAATTGAGGACTCTTTGATCATGTATGAGAATTGGAAGCTTCTGATTTCTCCTGATCATGCCACGAAACAAGCTCCTTCCATATAGGTGGTGTTTCGTGGCAATATTTCTAGGAGTCTTCTGCCTCTAATAATCTGACTACATCACATGGTCCCTTTAACAGTGATATGGACGAGGGTCAACGGAACACTTAATTAAGGAGAGATGCTCTTGTTGGTAAATTGGTAGGCAAATAATTCCTCGAAACTCTACAACAAAACAGAATCCCCTATTAGTGTCATTGAGGGCGTCTGTTTCCTGGCATAGTTTGGAGGAAATCAGAGACTTTCCAATTCACCAACAAGAGAAGCTTCCCTTAACCCAGGAATATTCACGAATCAAAAGTTAGAACCCGAGCCAATGATTTCCAAAACTATATATATATATTGAATATATTTTCCGGGTGACGAAAGCCGACGTTTCCAACACCGTGTATAAACAAACTGACCAGACCATTGAAGCAGAGAGGGAGAGGGGGGGGGGCAGAGAGGGGGGAGAGGGGGGGCAGAGAGGAAGAGGGGGACAGAGAAGAAGAGGGGGACAGAGAGGGAGAGGGGGGACAGAGAGGGAGAGAGAGACAGAGTGAAAAGATGGAGAGAGAGGGAGAGGGGTGGGGACAGAGAGGGAGAGGGAGACTGAGTGAAGAGAGAGAGAGAGAGAGAGAGAGAGAGAGAGAGAGATAGGAGAGGCATTTTGTGTTGCTATACAGGTTTGATGCTGCAGTTGGGGTTTACATACAATAAAAGGTTTCTGTGGTTGAACGCGTTATGTGTGATGTGAAATTGAACAGCAACTCTTTATGTTATATAATAAAAGTCTATGGAAGGGTTTTCATTCCTAGTCACACACATTGGAATTTGTATGGAAATCTAGGCAACACACATATACATAATTTTTACAGTCACTACCTACACACACACCCACACACACACACCCACCCCCACCCCCACCCCCACACACCAATTTATCACTCCTAAATTACTACTCTCCCACTACTCTGATCACTTCACCCTACCTGTCCCATTCAGCTTTTACAACACTGAAATATACAGCACCCTCACCCTCACTCGTTTGTCACATTCTATTATCCCGACCGTGTGTCCCTTCCTGTTTCACACACACACACACACACACAGACAGACACACACACACAGACACACACACACACACACACACACATTGCAGCCTCGTCAGCAGCAGCTAGGACATGCTGTACATACATACATACATGCATACGCTCGAAAAAAGTATCAGTGTGGATGTGATCGACAACTATATGTTTCGTGGCAATATTTGGAGGACTCGTTTACCTCAAGTTTTCTGATTACAACACAGGGTCCCTTAATTAACATAGGATGTATAAATGAATGAGTATACCGTCCCCCTTAACATAAAACGTTCTTTCTAATCACATTATCCACACGTTCCATCAAACCATCAAACATTATAATAATCTCAGGGCATCGTCAGAGACACCATGGACATCACTATATAATTATAAGGAGGACATCGATAACTACTGTAACTATCGATTCCCCTTCCCCTATACTGAACACTTGCTACAGTAAAAAATTCCCCCATATGTAATGACCTATATAATGAACACTGCAGTAAAAAATTCCTCCATATGCAATGCCCTATAATCAACACACCATCTCTGTATGTATGTATGTGTGTGTAACAATACAGAAATGAAACCTCTCAATGTGGTGCTGAGCCTCATAGGTCACAGGTCACAGGTCACATGTCACCAGAATAACAATGGCAGTGTGTGAAACCATAGCAAATAACTGAATCATGGACCTATCAGGGAAATGTTTTGTTTTTGCCTGCTGTGTGTCAGTGGAATACCAAACAAATAGCCTTTTATATTACACTGTACACTGTTGCTTCGTTAATAAAAGAAGTGTGATCTAGGAAGTTTCAGAAATGTGAAAATGTTATGATATGACAGAATATAAGTACAGGTTCAGTAAATATATTGTGTGTACGTTCAATACTGAGGCTATGATGACTGACTCTGTGTTTGTATGTGTGTGTATTTTTTCACTCCATATAGCCTACTCCTTCCTCCTCTCTCTACCTCCTTCATTCCCTACCCCTTCCACCTCTACTCTACCTCCACGACCCCTGCCCCTTCTCTATCACCTCTACCACCCCAAACAACCTCTTCCTTCTCTTCCCCTTCACCTCATTAGAAAAGTATAGACCTGTAAATTTAGTCTCTAACATAATCACTGACCTGAAAATGAGGTAATTAGTGGTCGACCTCATTTGTTTATTGGCGATGATTACGATGACCACCAGGGTATTCCCGAAGAGGCCCACCAGTACGATGATCCCGAAGATGATTGGGACGACGATGGCCACAATGAGGGCGTATTCAAAGGCCTGGTCCTCCTGCCGAAGTGACATACGAGTAATGAATGAGTGAGTGAGTGAGTGAGTGAGGTGATGATAAGTTAATATGTGGGTAATGGAAGAGGGTTAAGATTAATTGGAGCTTATATGTGGGTGAATGAAGGAGATCGAGTTGGTGAAGTAAAAAGAATGGATTGGTGAAGGAAGGAAGGACAGTGAGGCAAAACAGAGCTGGTGGGTAAATGGGTGAAGGTTGGAGACTGCATGGGTGGTTGAGGCAAGAAGAGCGGGGAAGGGGAGGAGGAGGTAAATATAGGTGAAAAGAGGAGTGTGAGTAGATGAGGTAACGGTGCAGTGAGTTGATATATTAAGGAGGATTATGAGTGTTCAAGACAAGGAAAACAGTGTGTGTGTGAGGCAAGAAGGACCACGAGTCAAGAATATACATAAGGCTGAGTCAAGAAATATACATAAGGCTGAGTCAAGAAGTATACATAACTATATATTCAGGGAAAGTGCTGGTATACATTCAGCCCAGGTAGCACACACACACACACACATACATACAGTCAGTCTGTGTTCATACCTTAATCATACATACACTTCTCTATAAATCTGGTAACATTCAACCCACTTTAAGGGTTGATATGAGAAGAGTTTTCATAAATTTCTTGTCGCCACTATGACCAAATAAATAAGTGTTTCTGTGTAACGTAAAGCAGCGGGTCTTACTCCGTGGAGTTGCAAATTAACAAGTTGCCTCAGAGTTGCTGCTTAACTTATATTGCAAGGCGAAAGAGGTGGGGAAGTCAGGCGGGGTTGGTTGGTGGGTTGGTTGATGGGTGGGTGAGGAAGGGTGTTGCAAACTTACCTCGGTGGTTCTGGTGAAGTTATTGCAGAGAGGAAGCTTAGTGTAGTTGGTGGAATTGCAGAGGATGTAAGGGGGAAGGAAGGTGAGGAAGCTTTCTATCCCACCTTCATCGTCCAAGCTTATCCCTTCTCCTCCTGTACCTCCTCCACTCGCCTCTCCTCCTCCTCCTCCTCCTTCCTCGCCTCCTTCGAATCCGGTCTCTCCCAAGTCTTCCATTCTTTCTTTTTGGGTTGAGTGATTGGAGATGTGTAAATAAAAGTGACTGGAGACGAGTAGTAACAGTTACTGAGGATTTGTGGTTAGAGTAATGTGAAATGGGTGACTATGAATGAGTGAAGGTGTGTCGTAAGATTGACTAAGAGTGACTAAGAATGTGTGGTTAAAATTGATTGAGGATGTGTAGTTAAGCGTGACTGGAGATGTGTAGTTAGAGTGAGTGAAGGTGTGTGATTGAAACTGACTGGAGATGTGTGTGATTAGACTGGCTGTAAATGTAGTCAAAGTTCTATGATGCTGCGACTAGAGTTTTAATATATTGCGTCTAAGTGGTTTATATACAATATTTTATTTTACATCTGAGGGGTTTACTTGTGTTTGGTCTGAGCAGTGGTATACCTTGCGTTATTCTACTACGGTGTTGTGTGAATGCGATGCTCTCAAGGTGTTTGGTTGATTTATACCCTAATCCTAACTTGCTCAGCGTTCAGTTGTGTTGCAAGTGTTTTTTGTTTCGTTCCGAAATGTTGCCTTGTGTTGCGTCTGAGTTGTTGGAAGCTGTGGCAGACTGGGTGCAATATGACCCCCTTGCATCTAGCTTATTTTATGAGTGTGCCTGAGTGTTGTGTGCCTGTAATGGGGAAAAGATGTATTGCAGTAAATATAGGTAAAATTAACACTGGTGTTATTATAGTGAAGGTGAATTATTTATGTTGGTCAGATGCTTAATATTGAGAGTTGATGTATTGTCTGCCTTGTATTTTGTATTTAGGGACTTTATTTTAACGCGATGCCTTGTTTATTGTGTTTATTTACAATTTGTATTTGCTTATGATTTTGTAGTATGACCATATCTAAGACACCTGCCAGTCTTCTCAGGAATGGGTAAATGCGGGTCTTAGGAACATGTTTAGAAGAACAAAAAAACTGGGTTAAATGAAGTAAATGAAGAACACGTAGTTGATGATGAGCAGGTGCTGGATGAAGAACACTTGCTGGATGAGAAGAAGCACGTGTTTGACTAAGAGCACGTGACAATGGGGCCTTTCGTCACACACCTCTCATCTCCCTACACGTGTGATTGACATCTTCCATTATCTCTCAGGCATAATTCTTGTTTCCTTATTAACGTGTTTTTACCACAGTCACATTTCACTGTCCTGTCAATATGTCACACTGTCTTTCCTCTCAGTATGTCATGAGGTTTGGTGGGAGAGCTGGAGAGGCCATCCATATACCTGGAGATATACACAACAGTACAGAGCTTGGAGAGAAATAAAAATGTACGAGTTCATATATACAAATTGTTTATATATATAAGTACGGTATATATATTTAGTTATATGTAAGTATATATAAATGTAAGTATATATATTTAGTTAAGGCTACACACTCAATACTAACCTTTGTGTACGACTGATGATTCTCTTTCGAAGTCGCCTCTGTAACCTGGAAGGAAAACAAAGGAATATTAGAAACATGATCAATGGGGAACAGAGTGTGACAAATAATGAGGACATGCATACACCACACTAAAACAACATGACACACAAAGAGAAAAAAAAAACACTCATAACAACAACAAAATTGATATACGAGAAAGTCAGACATTGCTATAAACGATAATGGTACGAGACTATAGGAGATGGATATATTTTATTATTGTGGACATATAAAAACAGATTCATATATAAAATTCTGAAAAGTCAACACAGTGTAATTACATTTTTTTTTTGACAATCTATTTTCTTGTATAATCCAGTTTTTTTGTTTTTTTGACTGATTGTACAATAAATGTCCTCAAGTATTTATGCTCTGTTCAAAATTTGTGTTCTACTGACCTCATATGCTTAGATAGATAGAAATAGATAGAAATATAGAGATAGATAGATAGATAGAGATAGATAGATATAGATAAAGATAGATAAATAGATAGATAGATAGAGATAGATAGAAAGAGATAGATAGAAATAAATAGAAATATAGAAATAGATAGATAGATAAAGATAGATAGAAAGAGATAGATAAAAATAGATAAATAGATAGAAATAGAGATAGATAGATAAAAATAGAGATTGATATATAGAAATAGAGATAGATAGATAGAAATAGAGATTGATAGATAGAAATAGAGATAGATAGATATAAAGAGGCCAGTGAAACACAAATTTTAAAGAGTATAATACCACGATGTTATTACAATTATTATTATTATTATTATTATTATTTTTCTCCTTGACATTGTTGGCAGAAATTTGTAGTCCTAATTTTCATCAACAACATAATTATTATTCTTTTTAATATTATTCATGAAAGTATAATTTTCAGGGGATTGAATATTATAACGCTGATTACCTTACACGTATAGGCTAACATAAGCGTTGCATAAGTTTAATAATTACTAACTATATTATTTTCATCATTAGGGAAGGCGATGATACATTAAGATATTTTTTCCTATAAATATTATATTCACTGAAAACAACTAAAAATAGGGAAACTAAATTCTAGATGAACTGGAAATAAAGATGAGTTGTTCTTTTTTCTACTCATTAAAAGGAAGATTATTTTGTTAGTAAATTGGAAGGTCTCCCATTCCTCCAAACTGTGCCACGAAACAGATCCTCCCATATTGAGCGAGTGTTTTTTTTTTTTTTTTTGGGGGGGGGGGCAGAGTAGTTAGGAGGAATCAGTAGTCTTCCAATTCACCAACTATATATAGAGAATTTCACCTGAACAATACCACCCTTCTTTCCTTCCCTTCCTTCTATCGACATCATTATTATTATTTTTCTTTTATGACATCAGCAGGTGAGATCTGTTGAGTCCTTCATGTTTTATTTTCTCCTCTCTCACACTACTACCTCGGCTTTTTCTCAACAAGACAATACATACATCCTTTTCCTTTTCAATCCACGTTTGTTTACGACCAAGGGGGAAGCAATTAATTAGTTCACTCCCTTGTCCCTTAAAACTAACTCACTCTATTCAACTGAGAGAGAGAGAGAGAGAGAGAGAATTAGTCACTTAGAAAAAAGTTGGAAGTGAGTGATAATAAGCTGTGTGTGCGTGTGTGTGTGTGTGTGTGTTGAAGAAGCAGGAACAGATGCTATTCACCAACCCACCTACTAACCAACCTATTGCATGTACCCACTCTCCCACCCACCTTACCACCACATGTCCACAGTTCCAGCCCTTCCACTGATAACTAACTGTATGCATGGGATGACCACCCTCCGAATAATTATTAGGCACCCTCAAAACAAATCCTCCTGCTCCTCCTGCTCCTACTTCTTCCTCTTCCTTTTTCCTCTTCCTCCTCCTCCTTCTCAAAACATATCCTCCTCCTCCTCCTCGTCCTCCTCCTCCTCCTCCTCCTCCTTCTCAAAACATGTCCTCCTCCTCTTCCTCCTTCTCCTTCTCAAAACATATCCTCCTCCTCCTCCTCCTCCTCCTCACCCTCTATCTACCATAAACCCATAACCTCTCCCAGGCTCTTATCTGTGACTGGGATGCTCTCGTCTTTGTTCTGTAGGGGAATTTTTTTGTTTAATTAATTAAGGGGAGATTCTCTTATGGGTAAATTGGAAGGATATTTACTTATTCCTCAAAAACAATACCAGAAAATAGACGCCCTCAATGGTACTAGATAGGGGATTATTTGTTTCGTGGCATTGTTTCTAGGAATCAGCAGAAACCTTCAAAAGCCACCAAGAATAGAATCTCCCCGTAATTACTCAGTCTGGCCCACTTGAAATTACCCTAAAACAAAACAAAACAAAACAGCATCGGATCTATTGGTTCTAAAGGGGGTGTTTATATTATATGGGGGCGTATTTCAACTGATCTATTAGAAAAAGAAGGAAAGGAAAAGGAGGAGGAGGAGAAGGAAAAGGAAGAGGTAGAGAAAGAGAAAGGAGGATAGAGAAGAAAGAGAAAGGAGAATGAGGATGAAAATGATGAGAAAGAGAAAAGAGAAAGGAGGAGGAGGAGGAAATGTAGGAAGGAATTAATCAAACCCCAGACTGGAATTCGTCACGTAATCACGCTGGATACTAATTTATGGGACCAGAGATTGTCCCCAAATGGCAGGACGTATTATGCAAACTGATATGTGGATGGAGGGATGGATTAATGAATAGATAGCGGCTGGAAGTACAAATGGATGATAGATAGCGGCTGGAAGTACAAATGGATGATAGATATATAGATGGATGGACGGATGGATGGATATAAAAAAGGATAATAGATATATAGATGGTTGTACAAATGGATGATAGATATATAGATAGCGGCTGGAAGTACAAATAGATGATAGATATATGGATGGATGTAAAAAAGGATGATAGATATATAGATGGATGGATGGATGGATGTAGAAAAGGATGGTAGATATTTAGAAGACTGGCTGGCTGGCTGGATGCATGGTTGATAAGTCACTGGATAGATGAATGGATGACTAGATGGATGGAATGATGGAAAATAAGTGGTTGGATGGATGGAGGGTCAGAAAAGAGGAATGGATAGTGGAATGGATGAATAAGTGGTTGGATGAAAGAATGAATGGAAGGATAGATATATGGATAGCACGATATATGGACAAACAAATAAATGTATAAATAACTCAGTAATACCGATTAAAAAATAATAATAATCTCAAACTACTAATGCACTTTGATTCACCAGATGGGGGGGGGGGGGGGGGTGCGGGAATAAGGAGACAGGGTTGGGGGGGGGGGGGGGGAGTAGAAAGCCTATCCTCTATTCCCGCACCCCCCTAACTCCCCCTCCCAAGCCTGTTCCCCTACTCCCGCACACCTTTAAACTCTCCCCAAGCCTGTCCCCTACTCCCACATCCCCCTAACTCCCCCTCCCAAGCCTGTCCCCTACTCCCGCATACCTTTAAACTCCCCCCCCAAGCCTGTCCCCCTATTCTCGCACCCCCTTAACACGTTCCTCATTCAGTGAATAATGGGTACATCATGTGCTTGCCTGCATTGCTATAATCTGCAGATAGTGAAGTGTAATTTAGATTTTCCAGGAGATTGAGCCAACCTTTTCAACGGCACTAAATGTGACGGTCTTGTGTTGACGAGTGTCACATCCACCAAATATATATTAAATAAAAAAGGAATAGTATAAGTAAGTATGAAAATAAAAACTATATTTTTACAGAATGGGATATTAAAAGTTAATATTTGATATGCAACCCTTCACTTTTTCATTAATGTTATTTTATTAATTTAATTAGCCGCCTAATATCTTATTTTTTTTATTTCGGAGACACCCAGCATGGAATTGTTAAAATTGATGTCTTTTATCCTTTCTGTGCGAGGATTTAGGTAATCTGGTGTTGGCAGATTGGCTGTAAAATGTGGCAGAGGTCAGGGAAATACTAGTAAAACAGAAGTTGATCATCCGTCGACTTATGTACAGAAATGATTGCAACCAAAATATGGTTGAAGATTGCGATACCTGGCAGCTGCCCCTCAATAAACACTCGAAATCTATCAATGAATCACTCAGAACCTACAACCCTTGTAAGGATGGATGTGATTGGCTGAAACATTGTGTTGAAACCAATACGTTGTTCCTTGCCGATTCCGAAATATTAACTACATGGCTGTAATTAATGTATGAAGATAATATTTGATTAAACCGTCTACTTACTGAGCATGATTGAATTACTGGTATCGTTAGAATAACACGTAGTAATATAAGCTGAATAATTTATGACATTACGTTTGTTTTGATTAACCTGACCATCTGAGCCGAGGAACCAGTCCGAGGAAAATAGTCTTATTGGTATTTGTATCTATCTAAGTAGAAAATTTCCACCTCCTGACCAATGGTATAAATGTGAGTGGTTAGATCATTAATATCTAACCACTCACTTTATATTTTATAACCACATTATTATATAACCACATATTTGAGGAGTAAAGGTTTTATAACAACAGGGAAGCAACATAAATAACAATAATACTGTTTCATGTATCGGACATTATCCATTCCTTAAATTTTAAATAACTATAAATAATGACGTACTATGTTGGAAGTAGATCATTGAACACAATATGTTACAGATGAATTATTCTCATGCCTCAGTTCAGCTCAACAAATCTTAATTAGAATTGCCAGTTAATCTCATATCCTGAGGAATGATGAGGGACAGAAATATTGCCCATTATTATATTTTTCCGGCAAAGTTGCAACCTTGCCATTAAATCAAAATTTGCAATTAGTCTTTCAGGAAAGACGTTATAAACTTTACTCTCTCAACTTTCTGACTTAGGTTGGGACACACACACACACACACACACACACACACACACACATCTTCATTAATATCAGTAAACGAACATACAAACAGCTGTTGCATACACATTAAAGAAAACATATGCTTTCTTGATGTTGTATACGTCATTATCCAAATTTTTACTAAAGATCACTCACTCACTCCCTCCTTCCACCCACTCACTTGTTCCACCCACTCACTTGTTCCACCCACTCACTTGTTCCACTCCCTCTCTACACTACCTGACACATTCATAGTATACATAGCTACCTGTCCGTGCCATCAATGAGTCATGTGTAATAGTATATACATAGGAGCTCACAATCCCTCCCAGCTCGGCACATGCAAGTCTCAAATTAACCTGCACTAAGATTCATATTCTGGAACGGGATCATACTCGTAGGCTGCTCGACGTTAATACATACAACCCACCCACTGTAAATTCTGAAATGTCCAATGGAAGTGCAGTTCTATATAATGAAAGACAAAGAAATCCACTTGAACTTTAACCTTTGATGATAATAGTTATGTAGTACAGTCATGGCCATATCTTTAGCCATCAGATAAAGGAGAGGGACTGAAGTATATAAACGAGTCTTACGAGCCAAATTTGCACGGGTCAACCACTATAGTTTCGCATCGTTATTCCAGGACGTTTCAGTCGGGAGTGTTGCAGAATTATTATTGCACGAGACTGAACACAAAACTAAGAAAATACTATAAAGTACTCTAACTCTGCACTGATATAAACGATACATTCCCATAAAAATAATACTCCATCTACATATTTAACTTGGCGAAAATGCACCGATTCCCGTTTAAGTAATACACTCTTCAATACACGGTTCTCGTATAATTGTGTTTATAAGTATCCTATGACTGCCAAGTTATGAAAAGCTTAGGTAAAATATACAATACAATATCTTGGGTTGCATTACATTTACCGGGATAACCACCAAGATATTAAATGAGGGAGCCCCTACTTTTTGCCAGATAAAAAAAAAATAGTGATGGATGGGTGAGAATTTTACCTAATAAGAGAAACTGTACAATGTCACCAGGCAACAACAAAAAACAAAAAATAAGAAAGAAAACACAATAAGAGTAAGTGTGGATAATGGATAATGGGTGAGAATGAATGAGTGAAAAGTACAATTCCTATAGCGCTGGGTGAAGGGGGAAGGGTTATATAGGTGAGTGAGTGAGTGAGGGAGAACACACAAGTAGAGTGACCTGACCTGACCTGACCTCACATGACCCCACCCTCCCGTATCAATGACGGGTGTGACCTAACCTACCTTTATTGAGCAGGGGAGACTCAACGCTCACCCCACATGCCCTGTCTATCTGCCTAAATGTTTATATGCTATTTGTGTGTCTGTCTGTCTATCTGTTTGTCTGTCTACGAGTCGACTGATTGACGGGGCAGATAGGCTAGTAATGAGATACCCACCCCGAGCCTGTCCCCCTATTCCCGCACCCCCACCCCACCCCCAAGCCTGTCCCCTACTGCCGCAACCCCCTAAGTGAGCATTACTTCTACGAGATCACCAAAAGTGTCCAATATGTCAAGGATCCTATTTTGTCGAGGTCACTGTAATGTTTATGTTCGTGGAAAGTTTTAATGTAATTTTTTGTATCATTGGACAGACACATCATGATAGCCTCACTGGACAAAAGCACATTCAGCCCGATAGTAGAGTCACTGAAGCCTAACAAGGTAATGCACATCTGCGTCAGGGTGTTAGTAACGAGAGAGAGAGAGAGAGAGAGAGAGAGAGAGAGAGAGAGAGAGAGAGAAAGAGAGAGAGAAAGAGAGAAAGAGAGAGAGAGAGAGAGAGAGAGAGAGAAAGAGAGAGAGAGAGAGATATGGACAGCCGCGAGTGTATGCTTGGTAAACCTGAGTGTGTGAGTGAGTGAGTGAGTGAGTGTGTGTGTATGCGTGTGTATGCTTCGTGAAACCTTAGTGAGTGAGTGAGTGAGTGAGTGTGTGTGTGTGTGTGTGTGTGTGTGTGTGCGTGTGTGTGTGTGTGAGTGTGTGTGTGGTGTATGAGGTGCAAACTAAAGATTAAGATATAAGGTGCCGTTGTAAAGGCAATATTTCCCATCAACCTTTGAAATTGTAACAAGCATTTTTGGGAATAGAAAATTGTAAAGTAAAAAGGGAAATAGATTAAGATAAAAAATATATATATATAAGTTTATAAGGTGCCGTTGTAAAGTCAATATTTCCCATCAACAACATAACCAATTTCATAGTTTCAAATTCATACACAGTCAGTTCTCCTAAGATGGTGGTAGGATTCTGATTTATTTTTTCCCTTCCTACTGGAATTCGACAAGGGTGTGTCCCTGTCCCCACACATTTCAATGCCTCTATGGGCTGAATGATTGGCTTGGCTGATCTCGCTGCCATAATGCTGCCTTCTATATTTACTTTTATTTCCACTTCCACTGCTCCATAGAACTTACAAACCACCTTCACAATGTTGGCCTAACAATATAAGTAGCTAACGAGTCATGTAAATTTATGTTTTTTTAAATCTAAACTGCTATATTATGGAATGACCTACCATCCTTTATAATCCCCCTACCTTATGACCTACCCACGTTCATAAGGCTTAAATTGTATATCCTCATTACAGTATTTGGATATGGACTATTTGATCTGTTCTTAATTTGTCCATGCTCAGCTAGTGGATAATTTGCCCTTGCTGTTGCTTAACCCATTACAAACATAACACTGCTTTGTTCCAATCCCATTCACTGAGCTCCAATCCAAGTTCATCCCATTATCAATTAACTCATCCATCCCTTCACCCACTAACTACAGTACGTACAGTACAGTTGAGCAAGTAGAAAGTGCAAGAAAAATATGAGTGTTTATGGCAAAATCTTTCAGTTCTATGTAATAAATCTTAGTTTTCTTATCAATGAAAAGTGGAACGTGACTGAATGAAATTTTTGAGTGGTAACCAGAAAAGGACATAATATTATACACTCATAGTTTACTTGCACTTTCTACTTTCTGAAGGTACTTTACGTGAAAAGTGATGAAATATTAATCTGGAAGAGCTTGTCGCCTTTGGAATTTCTTGGACTGTACGACGTTGCCACTGACACGATCATGGACTCATGGTATTATTAAAAGGGGTGAGGTAATAGGGTGACAGGTTTGGGTAGGTTTTAAGGGGGTGCATGGGTTTTTTAGGGTGCGGGAGTAGGGGGACATGTTCTACTCCCGCAGATTTTACAAAATACATCTAACTCGGCCAACACTGTTCCCCTGTTAAATCCGCTGGCGATCACACGCAATCCTTCAGTTAGTTACCCCGGGAACCGGGGTAATGAACGCCAGCGGATTTAATTTGGAAGTTGGTTAACGGAGTGATGGCCGAGTTATGATGTATTTTGTTAAATCTTCCCCGCGATAATTACTGATACATCGTACGTCTGTACTTTAAGATGTTATTATGAAACGTGCACTATTGAAATTGTAACAGGCACTTTTGGAAATAGAAAAAAAAAAAAAAAAAAAAAACAAGATCAAGATAAAAACAAATACTCGCTAAGTGTGGACACAGTGTCAGATCAAAGTGGATAATGGCTACAGCGAATAAAGTTAATCAAATACACAACACTCGTAGCACACACACACACACACACAGACACATACACACACACACAATAGATGAACCAATGAATGAATGAATAACACAATAGCTTTCAAACAGACGTGGATGGCTTCAATTCATCCATTTTTATTTCATACGGACGGTAATGGATGCTGGTGAAAAGGATGACAACAGAGAGATACACTGACAACAAACAAACAAACAAAGTGGTCGTCCATACATACAAGTGGACGTAAATTGGGTAAATATTTACAAGTACAGCCACCATCAAACAATACCGGTACTTTATTTTTCCGACGGGTATTTTGTAACTTTATAGAGTGAATGTGTGAGTTCGATTAATATTCTTTACTTTTTCATGATGAGTATTGTAACTTTATAGAGTGAATGTGTGAGTTTGATTATTATTTTTTGCATTATTTTCACGAAGGGAATTGTAACTTTTATTAATCCTTTTATTTATTTTTACAATGGGGATTGGAAATTTGTAAAGTGAATGTGTGTGTTCGTTTCTTATCCCTTCCAACCATCGCTACGTGAGTGAGACAACAACATCATGCAACGCTTATTATATTGTCAAGCGGCGGACATGACCACAGACCTGAATATAATTGTTAACTCAGGAGATGTGCAAATTGGTCAGTGGAAACGTGAAGTGGCACATACAGCCTGTATGGAGACAGTGTGACATGGGAGTAGAGAATCATACTTAGCAATAATAATGAATGAATGGTTGCAGGTGTATGAGGGAGAATGAGGGATCGTAATACTCTGTCTCTCTTGCTGTGTGTGTTTGTGTGGATTTGACTTCTTGGATTGGAGGTTAAAGTATTGCTATTCATCGGATTTGACTACTCGATCAAGCATTCCAAACTGGACATAATGAAGATAGCCGGTTTGCCATAGTTGCAACAGAAAATCTTTGATGGTTACTGGCTGTGGCCTCATGATGTCCATTCACCTCTTTATTTTGTCTTGTTGTGGGTGTTTGTTTAAATGTTTTTCATATGCATTTCACTGTACATTTTCACATGTGTGAGTGTGTGCATCACATAACCGATATGAGACGTGGCCCAACAGGTGTAAAGTGAATGGATGAAATATAACAGGTGTGAGGTGCTTGGATGAATTATAAGAGCCATAAATGTCAACTTGCGACGAGGATACCTAAGGAGAATCTGTCACTATCTAAACATTTATGAGACAACAGAATGAAAAGATATACTAGCAAAAATAAATGGACAGAATAGCCTTGATTTTAATATTAAAATATTAATATATAAGCACAGCCTCAGCCCAACTTACTAAATTATACACTACATTATCCTCTTACGTCTAGGATTACTTTACAACTTTAACTCACTCAGTACAATCAACTATGCAGGCTGGGCTAATCGGCTTGTGTCAGCGCTGAACCATTAATATCAGAAGGGTAAGAGTTAATGTGAAGTAAATACAATATATATATATATATACCACTACCACAACTATCTCTGCCACTACCACCACCACCACTACCCATCTCTCTTACCCATGCACTCCCTTCTTGCTCTCCTCCCCATCCTTTTCCTCCCCATCATAACCCCATCCCCCTCAAATGGGCTGTGAGGTAAAGAGATGAAAAATAATGCTCCCGTTTAGGTGTCAGAGGTGTCAAGTAATGTTCATTCATCTTGGTTAGGGGCTTCATTTAATTGCCATTACACCCTGTTAGGTATTTTTAGCTCATATTATTTATCTTCCTTGACTTGTTCTCATTTATTGTCCCCTTTTTGTTTCCTTCCTGTTTGTATCTTCACCAAACTAAGACGTATATTCACCACTCACCACACATCTTCACTACTCACCACACATCTTCACTACACACCACATATCTTCACTACACACAGCATATCTTCACTACTTACCATATATCTTCACCCTCATAAAGTCAAGTATGGTACTATGTAAGCCCCCTCTTAAAACCATTCAGTCCCCCACCCTCTTAAAACCCTTCATTCAGTACCCCCCCCCCCCCCCCTTAAAACCATTCTGTAAAACCCTCCGTAATCCTACTCTTAAAAAACTCTGTAAGCCCCTTCTCTTAAAACCACAGAGTAAGCCTCTTCACATAAAATCCCCGAGTAAGCCAAGTCCCTCCCCCCCCCCCCACCCCTACTTTAAAACCAATGAGTACGACCCTTTCTTTTGAGCCACTGATACTCCCCCCTACCCTCCCCACCCCCCCACCCTCCCAACTACTTAAGAGCTAGGGAGAAGGACCCCTTATATTAGGTCCACTGAGTACGTTCCCACCCCCACCCCCACCACCACACACACACACAAACACACTCAGAGATGCTGTGTTGGCCCTTACCTCCTACAACCCTACACCTAAAACATACTCCTACACTTTAAACACCAATTATTTTGTCTTTACTTTTTCATTTAATTAACCTAACTATCTTGCAAGCCACGATTTTTATTTTACTTTATTTTCCTCCTCATTCTCCTTCACCTCCTCTTCCTCCTCCTCCATTCCATTTCCTTGCTTGATTTTCTTCACTGTGGTCACTTTTCATTTCTTCATTTTCCTTCTCCATAACTTTGCTATTTCTTGTCCTTCTATGTCATACTTTGTTTTCCTCGTTCTTTTAGTATTGTGCATTAACCTTCTTCTCCTTTCTCTGTAGCACCACGACCTCAAAAATAAAGAGTGTCCCGTCTATCCAACAGAGGCATTATATTATGTAAGGATGATGAAGTGAAGCAATTTGCCGTAAATCAGAGAACGATAAGCACTCCCCGTTGGCTCCACCCCACCCCCCCTTCCCTAACTGACTCGACTTTGGCCTCATATTGACCCCATGAACGACCTCTGGGAAGTTTCTTAATGACACAAGAGATAAGATGAAATATGAGTAACTACTGACATTTTACTTTATTTTGAGCAAAAGTCTGTCCGTTTCTGTCATCACATTTTCTAGGAGAGGACTTTCTTGGCGACTGGATTGAAAATTGCTAACCGATATATATATATATATATATATATATATATATATATATATATATATATATATATATATATATATATATATATATATATATATATATATATATACCTACAATAACAACAAGAAAAACACAAGGAAAAAAAAACCCACCCTATTAAACACTATACACTTAAACCAAACCAAACCCAACACACCCTTGGTACACAAACATACACACACCACCTGACATACCTACCAAAACAACACTGACGCTCACACCGCTCCTTCAATCAGCTGTGTGGAACCAAAACACACAAGACCTCCTACGTTCACCATTACGATACCAAACGTCAATAAACAGCCTCGAGATACTCTTAGAGGGAACTGCTGGAGGGTTTGATATGAGAGGCGACGAGGAGGAGAAAGAGGAGGAGGAGAAGAAGAAGGAAAAGGAGGAGGAGGAGGAGGAGGTGGGGGAATTTGAGGGAAGTACTGTAAGTGGAGGCTGAAAGAAAGGACAAGAGGGAAGCCTGGGGTAGAGTAGGTGGGTGGTGGCTGGGAAAGAAACTGAAGGGAAAAAAAGGATCGGATGTTGGTAAGTAAAATATGAGCCAAAGAGAGGAGATTGCATAAAAGGAATAAGAGGGAAGGAGATGTAGTGGGAAGAGATGGAAGGATGGAGGGATGGAGGGATAAGGGTACAATAGGACATTCCTGTCCGGCCCTAACATTTTTCATTCTCTCACACACCCCAATTTTTTTTATTTTGTCTAATCCCATCAGAGTCTTACCCATTGTTTCTCACCCATCACTTCACTCGGAGATTTATCAGAGAGCCATCCCTCCTCCCTCTCCCTCTCTCTCTCTCTCTCTCTCTCTCTCTCTCTCTCTCTCTTTATATATATATATATATATATATATATATATATATATATATATATATATATATATATTGGAGGGAGTGAAGTGGGGTGATGTAGTGAGTATATGAAGTAG
>JAWZYT010002830.1:0-88107 GCA_034508575.1 Petrolisthes manimaculis | reverse complement strand
GCACACACATTCAAGAGACAAGCAAGGGGTACACACACACACTCTCTCGCTTACTCACTCACGCGCGCGCACACACACACACTGGCTTACTCACACACACACACACACACACTCATTCTCTCTCTCTCTCTCAAACACACACACACACTCATTCTCTCTCTCTCTCTCACACACACACACACTCATTCTCTCTCTCTCTCTCACACACACACACACACACTCATTCACACACACACACACACACACACTCTCTGTCTCTCTCCGCTTAAATAAATTGCACACGGTATAAGACCTAGCGAGTACATACGTAAGGGGAGGAAGATTATTAAGAGGATGGAGAGAGAGGGGAAGAAGAGAGATGTGAGGAGGAGGAGGAGGAGGAGGAGGAGGAGGAGGAAAAGGAGGAGGAAAAGGAGGAGGAAAAATAAATGGAGAAAGAGGAGGAGGAGTAGGAGAAAGAGAAGGAAAAGATAATGATGAAAAACTAAAAAACAAACATCAACAACAACAACAACAACAACAGCAACAACAACAACAACAACAACAACAACAACAACAACAACAATTCCTTCACGCAATAGGCATATATATACAGGGTGTCCGGAATTGTTTATATATATGGGATCTGTTTGGTGGCACAGTTTGGAGGAATCAGTTGACACCTTCCACTTCACCAACAAAACAATCTCTCCTTTAATTAACACTGTATAATTATGTAACCCAGGGATGTCTTCAATATTCAAAAGTTTTGTATTAGTAGTTGAAAAGAAGGTTTTTTTGTATCTTTCTTCTCTTCTTTCCCTCTCTCTCTCTTTCCCTCTCTCTCTCTCTCTCTCTCTCTCTCTCTCTCTCTCTCTCTCTCTCTCTCTCTCTCTCTCTCTCTCTCTCTCTCTCTCTCCCTCTCGTCTAAATAGGTAATTCGGCAAGTCAAGGTGAGTTTGTTGTCATTATACTATGCATAATGACGTGTATTATTCCCCATTTTACCCACAAACGTGATCACCTCCCTCCCGTACCTAACACTCCATCACTCTCTCTCTCTCTCTCTCTCTCTCTCTCTCTCTCTCTCTCTCTCTCTCTCTCTCTTTATATCCATCATTCCTTCCTTCCCTCCCTTTCTCCTCCAGCTTCTCTCCCTACCTCCCTCTACCACCCTCTTCCAGCACACACTAACCATATGTCTCCAGTTCTCTCTTTCTCTCTCTCTCTCTCTCTCTCTCTCTCTCTCTCTCTCTCTCTCTCTCACACACACACACACACACACACACACACACACACACACACACACACACACTACTTTAAATACGTACAGTCGGTCTCAGGTATTCGTACACATTGTTTTGATTCACATAATTCTACCAACATAAAATTTCCCCCGTAAGCTGTTTCCTGGTATATTTTAAAGGAATCAAGACACTCCATTGTAAAGTCACGAGAAATTTAATATATCCAAGTCTTATTGTTGAAGTTTTGTGTTGGTAATTAATTCTGAATGAAGTAATTGAACCCTCCAAACTATTCCAAGCAACAGAACACAATTATTTTTGTTCTTCTGGTCCTGTTTCCTGGCATACTTTGGAGGAATCAAGGCACTCCAATGTACCCAAAGTATTAAAGTATCGTCTTAACCCCTTGTCTACACACCACCCCATGTACTGCATCCACCACGCTACATTAAAACCTATTCCCCCTTCTTAAATTACATACCTTACATCCCCCTCCTCCTTCTCCTCCTCAACCCCTCCCGACCCTGCCCCACTCACTCCTACACACACACACACACACACACGTATCTCCTTTTCTTCATTCTACAACACACACCACATCTCTTCTCTACAACACGCACACACACACACACACACACACACCTTCTTTTCTTCAATCTACCAGACACACACACCATTTCTCTTCACTTTCTACACTAGCCTACACACCTTCCCTTTACCCATCTCTCCACCCTTCCACTCACCATCCTTTCCCTTTCCTATCCCCTCCCTTTCCCCCATCTCTTCCACCCTTCCCCACCATCCAAACCCTCCCTCCCTTTCCCCCCATCTCTTCCACCCTTCCACACACACCCCCACCCCCACATAACCCATCATCAACAACATCAGTACACTTTAATTATCCACTTCATTGGTCAGTATTTATCCAGTATTTGTTCAGGGTCGGTGCGAATTTCTCCGGTTAAAATATCGGAAGGATGGAATTTACGGGCGAGTCAGAGGGGAACCGGGTGGCCATTATGTGTCAAATAAACTCTAAAATATCGGATGTGTCGGGTGTGATGCGGGGGTTCTTTCCTGTCTGTCTATACACACGCGCGTACATATACATACACGCATAATATATAGACACACACACACTCGCACGTTAACATTGGCACATATACACACACACGGACGGTCGCATATGCACACTAGCACACATACACACACACGGACGCATTCACACTAGCACACACATCCTCAAATAATATATCATATGGACATTGACACATCACTCACACTCCCAGACAAACCCATATATATCCACTGTTAACTCTCTCTCTCCTCTCCCTCTTTCATCTCGTCTTTACATACATATCTCAGTCCAACTTCCCTCACCCTCCCATACACCACACCACCACGTTATCTTTCCTGTCCACAACACACACACACCCACTCCCACCACACACCCACTCACTCACTCCCACCACACACCTCCATTACTTTACTGTGCATGGCTCTCCTAATCAACACTCCCCACACATCCACTATTTTTATACTGCACTGAACTCTACTTTGTACTATATACATATCCATGCATCTAATCTTTCCTACCCACACACCATCCACCACAAATTTTAATCCCCAACATTTTTCATTCTTGGTTTCCCACATGTCTCTCACCTTCCATAAATCATTGTCTCTCTCTCCTCCACAAACTTTCCTTCCCACCATTGTTCTTTCCTGGTCCTCCACATGTCTTTCACTGTTTACACATCACCCGATGATCACCGTCTCTCTCTTCTACAACCACACACAGATTCGCTACTGTATCAAGTCACACTGTAATCTTTCATTGCAATATACATGTCAGCAACAACACCTATCATCTTATATACAGTTCCTATCTTATTTTTATCGTCTCTACTTCCTTCACGACCCCCAATACACATCCATACTAAACCTTCCCTATCCCTTACAACAGTACCATTTCCTTATACTAGTTCCCCCTTCCACCACCACTACAAACACATACAGTACAACCCCTATATACCATCTCTCTCTTCACTCTTCCCCAAACTCCATCATCCCAACCTTAATTCTCTACCTCCCACACCTCAGTCACCTTCCCCTCCCTCCCTCCCACACACACACACACACCTTCCCCACACACCATTCTTCACCCACACACACACACACCTTCCCCACCCACCCACCCACACACCATTCTTCAACCCCCCCACCGCCCCACACACACACACACACACTCTCTCTCGCAAGTCCCTCCTCGTAAATTTCAGAGCTCAAATTTCACGGTCATATTTATCTGATTAAACTGGTGAGTTCTCTTCATATATACCACCGGTTACCTGTAATATTTTGTAAGGGGATGATTAATGCAACATCGTCGTGCGTAACGTGTCCCGTAGAAAACACTATAATGCCTTTTACGTTTCATTTATGTTTAGTTTTTTATTTTTAGTTTTTTCTTGGGGGGATAGGGAGGGGAGGGGGAAGGGAGGGGGAGTGGGAGGGGGAGGGGAAGGGGGAGTGGGAGTGGGAGGGGATCATTAATTTTGTTGTGGGACGAATATAACGAGAATTACTGCATGATTTCCTCCTAATTATAACCAAATACTTAAATGGGGATAGTATACTTTGGGTACATATATACATACATTAGAGGGTCGTAATTATTCCAAAGTACATACGTCAGGAAACAACAGGACCAGATGAATAAAAATAATGGTGTACAATTAATTACCAGCACTTATAACTGGTACAGGAGAAGAGGACTGACTGACTGACAACGTTGACTGTGTCTGTTATAAGTGCTGGCAATTAACTATACGTCCTGTTGCTTGGAATGGTTTGGAAGAATTCAGATTGCACCCACAGGTTTACCAACTTTATAATACTACCATTCCCTTAAATCCTAATAATAATAATAATGGGGGAACTTACTCAACACTTAATGGCATCGTCAAGGTATAAGAGGGTTAATTAATGGATAGCCTGTTCATTAATTAAAGGAGGGTAATCTTTATGTGGGAAATTAATTGGAGGGAAATTTTTATGTGGGAAATTAATTGGAGGATAATCTTATGTGGGAAATTGGAAGGCCATTGATTACTCCAAACTATACCAACCAGGAAACAGAACCCTCACTCCATAATTATGAAACTATGGAGGTATGTTTTATACCAATGTCTGGAGTGCTAAGTATATATAGTCTCCATTTTACCCACAATTAAATTTCTTCCTATAAGGGAATACTATACTCTTTTGATGGTAAGTTGAAAGGCTAATTAATGATTCCTCCAGACTGTACCACGAAACAACAGGTCCCCTTATTATTAGTCACACTTAGGTCGTCTGTTTCCTGGTAATGTTTTGGGGGAATTAACTGGAAGTTGGTTGCCTTCAAATTTACAAACAATTAAGAAAGTTTTGCCATAAACACCTAATTTATTTTCAGGGTTTTTTCTAGCTTGAAGACCGTCAGTATTCGTTATCCCAATAAAAAAATTAACAATATTAATTATAATAATAATAGTAGTACATAAATTCATCAATATATTTCCCATAAACACCTAATTTATGTTCATGATTTTTTTCTAGCCTGTAGACCGTCAGTGTTCGTTATCTCAACATAAAAAAAATTAACAACAGTAAATACATTCGTCAATACTAAATATATAAACAGGGAAGTGGGTCATTCAGTTTTGATAAGTGTTAAATGAAGCACCTCTGTTATCGTCTCGTGTTTAAGGTGGTTTTCTCTCACTTCAGTTACATCGTCTTAGGTTAGCCTCACAACATTTAATCTCGTGTTTGTGGTGGTTTTCTCTCATTTCAATAATATCGTCTTAGGTTAGCCTCACAAAAATTAATCTCGTGTTTATGGTGGTTTTCTCTCATTTCAATAATATCGTCTTAAGTTAGTCTGTTAATAATCTGATTTGATACATTGTTTTGTTCATAAATTTATATATTTGCATATAATTTTCCATATTCCATTATCACCACAACGTACAGAATACCAGGTTATGCATAAATTTGTTGGTGATTGTACACTTTTGCATAGACTTAAATATTTCGACCATAAAAACTTCGGTTCCAAAAATAGTGAGGGTCGAGTTGGCATTTTTAGTTTCCATCACGAAGCCGCAACAGTCACGCTCCTCAGAACCTAAACACCATTGGCCACGGCACGAGAGCTGACGTGTTACACCGCAAACACCGCACCTAAGGACCATCCCGCCATAGCATAGCCGTGGGAAATTCGCCCTTGTAGTTGCCCGAGCGTCAATGTTTACCTTCTTCCCGCCACTGAAAAATGGCGCGCGACGGCATTTGAGGGCGTGGCTTTGTACCCGCTGTCGCCTGAGAAATAGACAAGGGGTCGAGGGGTCTTCGAAATGCAGCCCAAAATGTATACCAAGGGGTCAGGTTGTGTCGAGGGGGCCAAGGGGGGCATTATTCCCAACCATTTCAAGGTACGGGGAATTTGATCTTTCTCCACCAACTACTAAAAAATGTGTTTGAACTATAGCCAAGGTGAAGTAACGTTACCCCAGGATGGATTAAGCACATTTGGATATGGATTTACAGTTGAATTACGTCATTGTTGGAGAAAAAAATCAATGTGAAAACCAATATCCTAAATGAAGAGAAAATACTTATAAGAGAATAATAAAGAATAATAGAGAATAATAGAGACAAGGAGGAAACTATCACCATAAGAGGAAAATAAAATACATTATGAATTGCCAACATACATCGTTAATGAAGTGAAAATAGAGGAGTTTGTTTGGGATGTTTTCCCTGTACCATCACAAACTTGGATGTAATGCCTCTGGGGCGCCGCGACTTTGAAAGACCAGAAATGAAGACGAATTGCTCCCTCACAACAACTCTCAGGGTACACACACACACACACACACACACACTCTCTCTCTCTCTCTCTCTCTCTCTCTCTCTCTCTCTCTCTCTCTCTCATGTACAGTACACACTAGGATTTTTTTTTTTAACTTTTCCATAAGAAACAAGGTTCACGTGGAAGCTCTAGACGGGCGTATATAAATGCTCTAAAGTCCTACATGGATAATAATAAACTGTACGTATACTTCACCCTGACAAACTGACTAAGCTCCTCTTACACTGACTTCTGGTGGCAGCGGACATGATAATTATTAGTTCTTTTGAAGTGAACCTTAAATTCAAGTGTTACTCGCCAGCCGTCAGCTGTCAAGGGAGTAAAATAATCGGTGTTGTCAGGACATAAAGACGTTCATTAGTCCCAGACCAGACCGGCCCAGACCAGACCAGACCAGCCATGAGGGTCGGTGCGTTAACACTCCATTGCCCTCCTGAATTTGTCCCGAGTCCTGCTGGCAACGAAATTCCCTTCTGTATACGAGCTCGTCTCAACCAGGAAAAAAAATATTTATAAATGATAAATAAGTAAATAAACAAATACTCTGAATTAAAGTTGAAAATAACGGTCGACATGTATGTATAGCGATAAAACTAAATTACCGTATGATGTGCTCATTTTTACCACTGTAGTGTAAGCAAGTTAAAGTAACCCTATACGTTTGTTGGAGTGACTAGTGACTTAATTATTACCGTTTGTTGAAGTGGCTGTTGATGTGCTGTTAGTTGGAGTGATTTAACGTAACCTAATAAACCGATCGAGTTAATAGAGTGGTGGACGGTGGTGGTGGTATGTAACTATGTATTGAGACGAACGTGTATACAGAAGGGAAGTATACAGTATATACGTCCCGACACAAATGGAGGTAACAAAGCAAATAGGAGAAGGTTTGGGTTGGACCAGGCAGCCAGGCGTACGATGCGGGGCAGACCATTAGTTTCCCACCAGATTACCAACTTATTCTTTCTCCAACAGCCAAAGAGATTAATTAGGTTTTATATTTTTATTTATTTTTATTTTTTTCAAGAACATGAAACTGTATATACGTGTAAACCAAATGGGTAACGTACGTAGTGAATAAAATTAATGTATCATGAGGTTATAATAATATTTTGGTGCATTATAGAACACCAACAAGGCTCCTAAAATAATAATGCCAGGAAACACGATCTTTATAAAAAAAAAAAAAAAAAGCTAGTGGGCTGCTTGTTGCTTAATTGGAAATAGTTTGGGGAAATCATTTGCTCCAGATATACCAACACTACTATAATAACTACCTCTTTAAATTGGTGAATAATGTTCCCTCTATAATTATACTTTTGTTCACCTACATTAGATTTTAATTAAGAGTTATTCTGGATCATCTGAAGAGCGACAAGATACATTTCATCATTATTTTTACCCTCTGTTGTTTTTGTTGTTTGAATCACATGCAGGTTTTTCTAGTTATATTGTAACTTAACTGGCTGAGGAAATGAACTTTATGACCACCGTTAGTATAAGTTCATTAAACAACAAACTTTTAAGTGTTGTTTTAATGATACACGTTAGAAGTATTTGCACGCATCGTAACTTGCATGTAAAATGTTCACAGTAATATAATCAACGAGGCTTGAATCTCCCGAGTCAAAATGCCGATAATTAACGAAACCAACAAGGACAGTAAGGTATTAATAAAGGTGTGAGACGAGAATGAGCCTCAATAACTTTATATGAAGCAAAAAATAAAAAAAATAAATTACAAGTTAAGGATTCGTACCCACGCACGCACGGCTGGTTTGGTTAGTCAGTCAGTGAACAGTTGAGGTTAAAAGTTTCAATACACGTGAGAGAGACTTCGGTAAACATGTAACAGCTCCTCCTCTACTATACTGACCTGCTGGATTGCATTTCACTAACTATTATGGAAGTAGAGTCTAATGGGTTTCAAGCAAGTTCTCTCTTACACAGCAAATCTGTCAGAGTAATGCATTAAAACAATTTAGGGTTTAATATTTGCTCGAGGCATCCTTATGAAGCTTTTGACAGCTACTGTACAATTTTATGAGCTTTTGGCTATTTCGCTACCACACGCTCTAAGAGTATTTACAATGCTTGCCTAACAAGGGTTCCAATCCTGGTTTCTGTCAGTGGCGCTTTCTCCCCCAACAGCAACAACTTGTCAAGGGTCGTATTTACAAATTTTCTTATCACACTCAAGCTATAATGTCGTATAGAAGAAGCAGACAATTCGAATCGACTCTGTTCAAGTGAGGTGAGGCAGAGACAATATGTTCCTTCCCCTTTATCTCCGTAAACACCACACATGAATCTGTTTTAGCATTCCATATTTATTTCAAGGGGATAACACCACCAACACGCTTCCCTCACCTTCGCCCTTATACCCTACATAGTCTACCGACCTAGCCTAGCCATGCATGCAAACCTGTGGCGTTCGTTTCTCTGATGGTTCGTATGAATTTTTTGTGGAACACTGAAACTGTAGTAAAAATTGTATACGTTCTTCGTTAGGTCGTGTCAGTCAAGCAGTGGGCATACACACACCATACATACATACATACATCCTGGTCACACACACATTCTCCATTTTTCTCTCTCTCACTCACACACACTGCAACGTACCATAGTCATACATTAATACAAGCTATAAACACATACGCAGGCAGAGTAAACATGCATGCTGCACGCAATCTCCCCACTTGACACACGCCATGCAAACAAGCCCGACGCACGCAACCACCACGCCAACACACACACACACGCACACGCACACACCTAGCCACTCAGCAACATCATAATCTCCAGTCAACATACAACATCCAAACACGCATATACACACACACGTACAGTCACGCCCAACAGTCCTGCAACACCTTGGAAAGAAACGACCTCGAAAAATGATGCGATACTGTATAACAGTTGGTGTGTATATAATAGGCTAATTGGTTCATAAGATATGTGGGCCTCTACTCACATCACTCACTTCCATTCAACTATGTACAACTTCTGATCGTGACTGTAGTGTACTACATATACACTCATACATACATACATACACATTCTCTCTCTCTCGCTCTCTGCTGGAACACGTGTCCTGTAAAAACAAATAACAGGTGATTTTTTATTGTGTTTTTTTATTTAAGCCAGTTTCCCGTGTGTAGGTTTGGGGGAGAGGAGGTGGGTAGAGGTGGTAACTGGAGAAGGGAGGAGAGTTGAGGCTTGAGAGAGAAAGAAAGAAGGGCGAAGGAGAAAAATAAGAAGGAAGAGAGGAAAATGGAGAAAGGGAAAAATACTGGGAAAAGAAGTAGCACGGGAGAAGGGGAATGGGAAAAGAAAGGAAAAAAGTAATGAGTGTAGAAGGGAGTGAGAGAAAGAAGGAAAAGAGAAGGATTAAAAATGAGAGAGAGAAAGAAAGGGAGAGAGCGAGAGAGAGAGTCAGAGAGGTCTGCTTGAAAATGTGGTTGAGAGAGAGAGAGAGAAAGAGCAAAACAAAGAAACAGGGTCTGAGAGTAAGGTGAGAGGTGAGGTGGAGAACTGGAGGTAAGAATAAGGAGAAAATGAAAGTACAAGTGAGGAGAAAGTGTGAGGCAACATATACTGTACAAGTGGGATGGGGTGGAAAGTGAGGGCAGGCATAGGCAGGCTGGCTGGCAGTGAGGTGGACAATCAGGGAGGAAAACATATAGCAGGAAGGCAGCAAGCAAGCAGTCAAACAGGCAGATATGTAGGAGACGTAAGAAAACTTGGATGGCATGCAAGTAGACAAATGGGAAATCAGGCAGTCAGTCAACAGGCAAGCATATAAACTATACAGGAAGGTAAACAGTCAAATAGAAGCAGGTAAGAAATTAGAATGGCAGAGAGATAAACAAACACTCACACAAGGACGTATGAAAACGAGAATGGTAGGCTGGCAGGGAGAAAAACAAACTATATTCAGGGAGAAAAGATTACTATAATGGCAAACGAGACAGCCCGACAGATTAACGAGTAGTAATGCAAGAAGGCAAATCAGGAAGGTAGCTAGCATAGCAAGTACTGTACATTAAATTACGAAGATGGCATTCAAACAAGAAGGTTTTAGGCGAGGTATGTTAATTGTGACAGGATATTAATTGCGACAAGCAGAGGGATGGACATGCAGGTATAATAGGTAGGTTAGGTCGGTGGACAGACTTGAGTGGCACAGAGGAAAACAAGCAAGACAAGCAGGCACATACCACTTTCGTCTTCACATGAGTTTGTTTTTGTATACGCCTGAGCATCCGCGAGGCGCCACCAACAATCTGCATGAATTCCTTTCACAAATACGTGTCGTCTGGTTCCTTTTCTATCTCCCGTTATCTTTCTGGGGCCCGATAGTAGCAGTAAAACAATCAATGAACTTCATATTTGTAGGGAAAAATAAGTTTATAACTGTGGGCACTTGAGTTCTCTCCAGACAAAACTAATTGATAAAATTCAGCACAATGCGACAAATATAACACAGGAAAGAGGGGAACGCCTGGAGATACATCCTCCACTTTCAACGTTATCTGCCGCACTGAAGTCATGAAGTGAACTTTAGTGAAGAGTCGAGTCAGAGAGGAACGAGACCGAGTCACCGACACAGACTCGTCGACAATTAAAAATCTTATTTCCGTTTTCAGAACGGGTTTACGGAAAATAAGAGTGCCGATCGGAAATCTTAAAAGGCACTCTACTTGTATCGGTTTATTTCTAAAGCTTAAAACGTGCAACACTACGTTTTAAAGGGAATTTATTTCCATGACCAAAGTGCATATCTAGCAAACTTTTTAACTCTTATTCCAATATGGTTAGAGATGAAATCCGCCCCTCAATCAAGTTGCCAAGATGAAACTGAAAATTACGGCCATATTAAGGCACCCAGCAATGATGTACTGTATAACAATGAAGTTTCACAATTTTACACCCATTGCTGAGCATCCATAACTTTTACATTCCATATTTTGTATCGCCCAACCTTGTTCTTTCTACCGCACTTTTGGTTTTCCTTACCGCAATTTTGCTTCATGTTGCGATCCTCAAATACTCACTACAATCCTATAGACAAAGTATAGAGTAATGGCAGCAAAATTGTTACCCTCATGAATTTTCAATGTCATCTGTAACACCGAATATATCAGTTCATCTAAATTATGCTCATTACTGCATACCCATACACAATTATAAAACTTTTATTCACGCAAGTAGTGGCTCTAAGAAAGGCAGAGGAGGAAAGAGGACTGCTATCTATCGTTCACATTTTCATTCGCTCTACTTCATAAATCATAATTATGAAGTGTCCCAGGTAAAAACAAAAACATATCAGGGAAATAAGTTATATAATTTTCTTACATTCATATCTTTATTGTATTATTTACTTCTTCTTGGACACACCAACAGTACGTCCACGACGACCAGTTGTCTTGGTGTGCTGACCTCTAACACGAAGGCCCCAGAAGTGTCTCAACCCACGATGAGCTCGGATTTTCTTCATGCGTTCAAGATCCTCACGGAGTTTGGTCTCCAAGTTGTTAGACATCACCTAAAAAGAGGAGGCATTAAGGTATCAATGAGTAACATATAGAGACACATTACTAGTGACAATAATCTTATATGCTATTGTTTACAGAACTGGAACTATAATAAAGAAACTTTTTCCATTGGAATAAATTAGAGACAAGACATGAAATATTCAAGTTCATATACAATTGCCTGCTTAACTTTTGTCTATGCAACATACAATTCTACATCAAACCCTCAATTATGCTATTTTTGTTCTTGTCTGATATCATGAATTCAAATAACTAGCGACACTATTGTTTCAACTTTTGCACAACATGAGCCGAATCATCCAGGCTGCATCCGCCAATTTTCTAGACCATAAAAAAGTTTTCAGGGTGTAACATATGTCTTGTATGCATTGTTATTACCAATGTTGGTAAAAGTAAGGTGATGGTATTTGAGAGGGCAGAAACTGAAGTGATTGAATTTGCCAAACCCTATAGAGTGGGAGTACCAACTAGGAATAAATGTGAGATAACTCTGAGGGGTGAGAGGATGGAGTATATGAAGAGTTTAATTACTTGGTTACAGTTCTGTGTAAATATGGAAGTATGGAAGGAGAAATTAGGAAGAGAGCAATGAGGGGTAGATAGGTCATAGGATCACCGAGGAGAATTATGAAGGGTAGGATCGAAAGTATGAAAGTGAAAAGGGGACTAAGAAATATTATAATTTTGCCAACACTGTCACATGCATCAGAGACATGGAGTAGAGCTCACTAGTTTAAAAGAGGTGCAGTAGAATTCATTTACTTGAGAGGAGCACGTGGACTGACCAGGTAGGATTAGTGTGTGTAAGAGATAGAGTATGAGTGAGAAGGCAGTTGGTATTGAGTGTGGGAAGGTTGAGCGGGTTAAGAGTAATAAGTTGAGGTGGTTTGGACATGTGGAGAGAATGCAAGGTGAGGAGTTTGTAATGGTGCATGGAAGTGAAGTTGTGGCACTTGGTGTGACGCAGACCTCGGGTTATATGGCAGAACAGAGTGGAGGAGTATTCAGAGGAGGGCTTGACTAAGTAAGGAGAGAGTATTGGAACAGGGAAAGCTGGAGACACTTTTGCCATGGCCACCCCATTGGGGAGAGTTCCCAAAGGAACGAGGCATTAGAGCTATAGATAGATACTACCAACATATGCCCATTGATGAAATTGATTTACGCTTCTGCATGATACATTCTACAGAATTTAAAATTTTAAGTGCACAAGGATTTAATGGTAGCCAAATTCTAACTTGAATGTGGGTTGCACAATTAAATATGCTGAGCATTTTATACAATTCTGCACCATTATAAAGGCTAGTAATGCAGTATATTTACACCCCACTTCAGGTTATACAGTTAACGTTGAAAACTGACATACTGTATAAGGTTTATTCCTGGTAGGAAGAATATTTAATTATAATTGGGGCCACAATTCCCAAAACATTTTCTCCAATCCCCAGAACAATGTTGTATCAAATTCAGTATCTTCAGTTCCTTCTGGTGCAGTAAAACAAATAAAATATTGTTAATGTCTAATAGTATTAGTTTGAATCACCCAATTTGGGTGACTCAAGTGGAAACTATTCTTTGTTCTCCCTTCAATAAAATTATAATTTATTCACCCATGATGCTTATACAAAAACTCCATGGGTGGTTCTGAAGGGCTCAGTTTTGGGTTTAAAAAATATATATATACTGTACTGGTATATACAGTATACGGTGTCTCGCAAATTGTAGCGGAGCTGAATGGATACGAGAGATTATGCAACTTAAGCAAAAAAGTATTTTTTTTAAAGAATTCATTTAGGAGTAAATACAGCGGATGTATTAGCAAGAAGTGAGCAGTGGTGGATATGCTGCAACAGCCATTGGCGGAGACTGGGGGCCGAGGAGCCTGGCTCAGACACTTGTCCTGGGTATGCCATGATTGCCATATTCAGTGCTACATTAGATTTACTCACATATTAAATCTGCTCCAATTTAATGCACCAAACTTTCCTGGAACAATCACTTAAAGGATGTTTATTGATAGATGAACTTAAATCAGAACAAGAACATGTATACAAAATAATTTTTAAAAATGAATCACCACTGTGCCGGAGTAGCCAGCCACAATAGCTGGTGCAGTATACCCACCACCGCTTGCTTCTCGCTAACACATCTGCTGTATTTAATGCTAAACGAACTCTTAAATATACATATATATTTTTTAATTGCATAATCTTTCAGCTCCACTACAACTCACGAGACACCATATATATATATACTGTATATATGAATTCCAGTATGACCTTATTACTCTTGGTGTGTCATAGCTATCACATGGTATAATGGATTTATCTTTTTGGTACTGTGTGACAAGTGTACTGTACAATCGATAAAAAACTATCAGGCCAGTGGGGCTCTATAATATCCTAAATGTCAATAATATCCACTGTTGCCAGTATTGTTCAGCCGCTTCCTCCAGCAGTTGTTAGCAAGGTTTTAAATGTTTTACACGAGAATTGGCCAGATAGTTTTTGGAGCAATTGTACATGTAAGGTCACTATTGGCCTCACATCATATGGATGGTATGTACTGTACTATCAGAGACAAAAGACGTGTTGCTGTCTTGACCGATGATTTGATATAACTCATGAAATTTAATGAAAGCCCCACCACAGTAATGTTCATGCCCTGTACCACATATTTTCACAACACAAATATCGTCTTTCATAGTACTTCAGAGAATATATATTATATAGTTACCTGACTGTATTTTCCATCCTTAAGATCCTTTTGTCTGTTGAGGAACCAGTCAGGAATCTTGTATTGACGAGGGTTGCTCATGATGGTAACAATCTTTTCAACCTGAAACAAACAATTATCAGATCCCCGATTTCATGTATTTGATCACAAAACTGAAAACCATAGCTCACTTAAAGTGCTGAGGCAAGGTATAATTCTACAGGCTCACATTTCTTCAAACCTCACCACATTTCTGAATTCCTGTACTCAATTCTGCCTTCTCCACTCATTTTCAAGTTCTTGTTTGGAAACCTGTTACTTTTCCCAGAAACAATGAGGTCTTCATATATTGCATCAGCAGCAGCATTACTGGTATCTAGTCTACTTCCCATTAAAAAAATCTATTAGTTCTTGTAATGCAGTACCGTGCTGTACTATAATTATAGCCCATTTAGGTTATACAGTTAAGGTTGAAAGTTGACATACAAGTTTTACTCAGGGTGGGAAGATTAGTTAATTATAAATGGGGCCTCATTTCTCAAATTCCCCACAAATATTTCCTCAAAATTCAAAAACAATTTAGCATCAAATTCATGTCTAATAGTATTAGTTTGAATCGCCCAATTCGGGTGACTCAAGTGGAAACTATTCTTTGTTCTCCCTTCAATAAAATTAAATTTTATTCACCCATGATGCTTATACAAAAACTCCATGGGTGGTTCTGAAGGGCTCAGTTTCAGTTACCTGGGACATTTCCCTGGGTACCATTTCGACATCAGTAGCTAACTGCCCGCCAACTACACTACTACTACTACTGTATAAGTTATTCCTCAATGCAGATGAAAAGCATATTGATGGCTAACCTCTTCTTCAGTGAGCTCTCCAGCACGCTTAGTCTGGTCAATGTCTGCTTTCTTGAGGACAATATTGGAGTAGCGACGTCCAACACCCTTGATGGCTGTCATGGCAAACATCACCTTGCGTCGCCCATCGATGTTGGTGTTCATCAGACGCAAGATATGCTGAAACTTCTCTGGTAGTATCAGCGACTGAAAATAGTAAAGAAACATTAATACCTTGCACTTTTGTACCTGACTTTCTATTTTTCAATTACTTTGAAAAGAATAATTTGACACTGCTTAAAGTTCTGAGGCTGTACACGGCATGTTAAGCTATTACCTTGCTGATAGCATCAGAGACCAAAGGTCCAAATTATAAATACGGAGAAATATATTTAAATCAAAGCTATAAAGTCATATTAGTGGTTTTAGAATTCTTAATATCAAATGCAATATGATAATTACAGTGCACTTAAGATTATACAGTACCTACTGGTACAGTACAAACAATAAAATATTTTAAATTAAATGTCTAATAGTATTAGTTTGAATCACCCAATTTGGGTGACTCAAGTGGAAACTATTCTTTGTTCTCCCTTCAATAAAATTAGATTTTATTCACCCATGATGCTTATACAAAAACTCCATGGGTGTTTCTGAAGGGCTCAGTTTCAGTTACCTGGGACATTTCCCTGGGTACCATTTCGACAACACTAACAAATTGCCCCACCTATACGGGCAAAGCGTCAACTGTATATGCCCAGCTTGGCAAAAATGCACTATTACACTTAAATGACAACATGTGATTTGAGCAGATTCTAGTATTTGGGTATTTCTAACTCGTGTAAATAATGAGATGTACAGAAACTTGTCTTGGTCTCATTACTGAAAAAGCCAATGTTTATATGAGGGAATAAGTACATATTTGCATTTGCCAAGTTATAAGTATATACAGTAATGTTACAATATTTTAAAGCTCTGGATTTGGAACATGCACAATCAACTAATGTGCAACCGAAACTAGTCTTGACTTCATATTAAATTTATAGCATAAAGTAAGCATTTGCACAGGAAAGACTTGTAAAGGAAATAAACACTAATGTAAGGTTGTGGTAAATCTACAATCCACAGTGATAAACATCTCAATACCAAACAAGTAGCCTACAGGTAACTTGCTAATTCTAACGTAACTAGTTACCTCAAGAAACAAAATTACATCCTGGGTAATTTGTAGAGATCAGGCCTAAAATGAAGTTAAATAAAAATATTTAGTACCGTAATAACCTTTCCATTTGCCCAAAGACATTACAGTAAGGTAATGTTAGGTCCCAAGTGTAACCACAGTTCAGGTTAAACTTTGGGTGGTATTCAAGAATATCCGTGGTGTATACGATGATGGAGCCATCGTACCGGTACCACACCATCATATGCACCACAAACGTCCTTGATTATGCCCCTTTGTTAGGTTGGTTTAGCTAGCAACATCAAAATTTAATACTATAATGGACTCCCTTTCTTAATACTAAATATATAACCTACAGTATAAGGAACGTCGGTATATACCTTTCTATAAGACACACAAGGTTGAGCTGGCATAAATAGTAAGTTACATCTTATATAGCCAAAATAACAAAAATAAATAAACCGTTCAACTTATTACTCTTATGGAAAAAAAAAAAGTCGTATAGTATACAGTATATACCTTACCTTCCAATTCTCTGAGTCTGTTACTAATGTTATCCTATTAATTATATACATATTTACAATTACTGCAGTTATTAATATATTTACAGGATAATCGTCAATAATAAATCCCTGATAACTTCTAATTATTTGTAGGGGTGGTAGTTCACAGTTCTCATTTTCCCCGATACACAAATAATTCTGCAATACTATTTTCCATCGGTATGGCTCATAAACGTCTCTTATTATAACCAATAAATATATAAATAAATAGCAATAAATATAAACATTAAAATACACAAGCTTCGTCTCCACCCGTTGACATGTCCCCGAGGCGGCTTTATTTATTTAACCATCATGACGCCTATATTTATCTAATTACAAAACATTTAATGGCGATGAATAATATAACGACACATCTTTCGTATAAGACCATATTCTTGTTGGTAAAATAATTGGATGGTTGGATATTTGGCGATAAAATAGACATTACCCATAAAACCCGTACGTACCATCTTGGCGGCTGTGTGGAGGAAGGACTGTGTGTATATCGTTCAGTGTATCGACGAAAATTTCTACAGTGCGGGAAATATGTACCGACACTTTATATATTTTTTATCTATAATTATGAACTTTTCCTTATAAATACATACCAAATTTGTATTTTAAATATATTTTTATATAAAATTGAATATAATTATTATCTTTCATTGTGGAAAATATATACCGACACTTTTTGTCATTCTCTTATCCTTATATTTACACACTAAATTTGGATATTTATATGAAGTAATGAACATCAATATCTAATATCTTTCCATAAAACTATAACCCAAGTGATGGTAATGGGTAGGAAAGAACCAACTGCACTTTTCCCCTAATGACCTTTCTTTAACTTACACATTGTGGGTTTCTTTAATTTCTCAGGTTAGCCTTATTAGTTGATCCATTTATCCGTGACACTCAAATTAACGACTTCATTGGCTTTATAAATAAAAAGGTGAATAATCCTGCAAACCAGGATGCTGTGAATACCGGTATAGCCATGGAGGTATATTGTCACAGGTTACTATAATAATCTAGTTATGTAGCCGGGATAAAAAAATAATTTTCTTTCAAAATTCCTTTCGCAATACCACAAAAAGATATCAACAGCCAACCCTGGAAAAGTACCATGTCGTCTATAACATATGAATTTAAAACCCAATATATGCAGCCATATTTTTATTTCCATTATTATACATAATGCAGAGCTTAGATACAAAATATAATTGTACTTTAATACTGAGTATAGTACACACATATGCAATACTCCCTTTGTCAAAATATAATATTCCTGTATCTTTAATACTTACTTCATCTGGGTGCATCTTGTTCATTATGGTAAAAGAGGTTCATCAAACTCATTAGTTTATGCTTTTACTATACAGTACCGCCGGTATACAGAAATCTTTAAAAAAAAAGGTGTGGAAATGCATTTTTCAGTGTGAAGCTGTATATATAACCTATGTTGTGGTCTCAATTCCAGACCACTGGGATAGAAAGGAATCTAAATTTACCATTGTGTTTACCTAGTGGCACTCGAAAATAAAAAACCTAACTGAAAAGCAGAGATAGCAATGTACCACACTCAGATCTAAGAGGATCCGAAGATGTAAGAATGAACCTATTAGAGGCAGTGATATTACATTAAGTTTCTCTCACATAGTAATTTTTTTTGCTTCCCAATACAGTTCTTTCTATCCAGCCCTCAGTACCTATGTTCCCCAAAGTGTTGATAATCGCTGCTGTGTATCTGGTTACAAAAATACTTGGCAACTTTCACCATGCATTGCCAACTCTACCAACATCACAGGATAATTTAATAACTTCAAAACATACTACAGGTACAACCAATCAAACACACAACTCGACTATTCACACAACATAAATTGTAAGTTCTCCAGAGTTATCAAAATCTTACAAATAAGTAAAATAACATCAAAATATAGTATTACTGTATATTCATTTGCATTACTACTCAGTGGACAAAGAAATATACAGAACCCTTGTAGTAACTGCTGTACCCATTCAGCACAGGCATAATATTTTTCAACAAGTTACCACCAAATGATTTAGCTTGCCATAGGAAAGATCCCAGACATCAGGGGTTAAATCAATATCTTAAGTTTCATGATATAAATAGACTACATCTTCATTTAACATGTAAAACTTTGTACTGTACAGTACATACATAATAAAGTAATTCTATACCTGTACATATAACAAGGAAATTTGTATTTGGTTACATTTTTATGCTTCACTTCACCTAAAAAAAATCCTGATATTTTATCTTATACTATATATATGTCTCAGTGTAAACTATTTGAATGTATGAAACCAAATCAAGAAGTTTGAGAATGTTACCAAAGTTCTACCTAACAGAAAATTATTACTGTAATAAATAAGACAGACTTAATTACTATAAACTTGGATGTGGCAATGAAATACATGGACTAACTGACAAAGTAATGTACTGCCAACATTTGTAGAATAATGCATGAACAGTAAGGATTCTGGATACACTCATTTTCAATGTATAAAAAAGTACTAAAAATTCCAAAATTGACAAAACACAAGTTACTGTAGTACTATACATTAGTATACTGTACAAGTATATTTTCTTAACAACATCTCTGACATTATTTAGAATGTTTCTTCTTTTTTGTCTTTTTTTTCCGGTCCTCCGAGGAAGAAGAATCCGATGATGATGATGATGAGGAGGAGGAGGATGACGAAGAAGATGAGGAAGAGGATGAAGAAGATGAGGAAGAGGATGAAGAATCAGAATCAGAGTCCGATGATGATGATGATGAGGAGGAGGAGGAGGAGGATGAGGATGAAGATGAGCTGGAGTCTGAATCACTTGAAATAGCTGCCTTTCGCTTTTTTTTCTTCTTATGCTTCTCCGATTTCAGTATTTTTTCCTTTTGGGCCATCTTCTTTCTGGAACGATATTATAATATAGTATAGTGAATAATTATTTGGTTTAGGGGATACAGTAATGTGTTATGGGTGAATTGGAAAGCCAATAATTCCTTAACAATGTGCCATGAAACAGACAATAAAAGGATTTTAAGTAAGTAGCAGATCTGTTTTGTAGCACTGTTTAAAGGGCTAAGTAGACTCCAATTCATTCAAACTTTATAATTCACTATTTAATCTTGAATTTACATTTTTTTAAACCAAAATTATGAGTTGTAACCCAATTCATCTATTAGCCACCATTTACATCTAAAAACTTTGACAAAGACATATGAGCTGCCTCTTCTTGAGACTTGTTTTCTGAGTTAAATTTGTGAGGGTAAGACTGAACATATCTAAGGCATTACATCAATGATAAAATCAAATCAGTATGAGGAACTTCGCTACATAGCATATGACAATACAGTACGTCATGACTATGATGAATATTGATATTCCATAGTGTTTTCTTTCTTAGGAAAAAAAAAATCATATAAAAATTATTATACAGTAAAATAATTATATTAAGGTTTTATGGAATATATTTTTTATAATATTTTTGTTTTTTTACTTACAATAGGTCAAGTTTTTGCTCCTGTTTTTCTTCCTTAAGTCTCTTACTGAGCATGGACGTCCGAGAATCCCTGTGCACATATTTTCTCTTACCCTTGCACTCATAGGTCCAGTGACCCAGCTCAAGGCACTTCTGGCAACGCACATTTTCAGCCGATGGCTTACTGTTAGGAAAGAAGAAAAAAAATCAATATTTTAGAGTTACTACGGTGCAGTATGTTTTTCGGTAAATTTTTACAAGTTGCCACAACAGGATTTCACTGGAAAAAAATATATTTCCTAGAAGGATTTAGTGTGACTACCGGTACCTAACCAGGGCAGACTACCGGTACCTAACCAGGGCAGACTACTGGGACCTAACCTGGGCAGACTACCGGGACCTAACCTGGGCAGACTACCGGGACCTAAGCAGGAAAAAATATACAGTAGAAATTAGTCAGACCTGACCTGACCTGACCTAACCTAATCTGGACTGGGACACACTACTGGGACCTAACTTGGGCAGACTACCGGGACCTAACTATAAGAGGTAACTACTGTTATGCAGCATTTGCAGAAGAAATGGTATATAGAAAAGTTGTTTGTAATAGTGAAATATAAACATTGGTAATAGTAACATTTTTGAAATCGAGTTGTGGCAACTTGTAAAAATATTCCGATATTGTGACCGAGTTACCCAGTATATTATGAGTATTAATTAATATTATATGAATGGATTTACTTACGGTTTGGAGGAAAGAAGACCACCAGCTCCAACAGGCATGATTTCGGTGTTGTGTCCTCTCTTGTAGTTTATTTAAAACAAAAGGTTGTATAAGTTAATTAAAGTTGCAAAGTCTATCTAATATCATCAGCAGACGCAGCATTTCACACTGTCTAAAAGTCTCAAGGTTTCAGCAATGATCTTTTCTAGTTATTGTTTACGTTTTATCATCAGTGTTGCCACTTATCACAGGTACCAATTTACCATTAGACACACGTGAAAACAAATATGTGAAGATTTGGAATATAAGAAGCAAATAACTGAAACAATAATGTAATCAGGGATAAAAATTAACTATAAAAAGTTTGTAAATGCAGGCGTTACAAAAAAGGCAATTCCTGCAGTTGTAGACATGAAAATTGCAGTCCTCACGTTGACGCGTTCCCGAATCCCAACACCAATTTGTAATATATTGCATTTGATCAAGTAGCCTATATTTCTTAATCACCAAGTATTATCTCAACTCCCTAAATACCTCCCATACTAATACATCATATGTATAAAATTTGGATCTGTCATTATACCATAATTATCTTTTTATTATCAATTTAGGAATTAGGCACCCCTCAAACCACTATTCAGTGGCCGGTGGCTGCCAGCTTCGTGGCGTGAAATGAAATGGAAGCCCGCACACAAGTCATTTTTACGTATGAGCTAGAAATAATAGTTACGAGATCCATTTTATCAGCCACTAGTAACTGTTGATAGATGTTGTACCGTCATTTTTAATGGTATCCCGAACACAGGTGACAGGTCACTCAGCCACTTGTTTGTGGCATTGTTGACGGTCGTGTCTGGAGTATGGAGGTAGAATGGTCGGGAGTGGACCCAACTAGATGTGGTACTGTACAGCAAAATAGCTACGGTAAATGTTATTGAATGTGATATTATTATTGATATGCCAGGTGAGGAAGTGCCCAGCCTTGTATGACTTCCAATTTTTTGAGAAGTTACTGTATGCGATGCGCACAATACCTCACCGATATCCATGACGAACTCTGGAATTGCCACCAAATAGTGGCCATGCTGACAGTATCTCACCACTAGTGGCAGCTATCGTCCACTGAAAAGTGGCATGTGTGCGAGGATCCTAATACCTAATTTAGTTTAGCAAGTCCGTAAGATAAATACTTCAATCATTTATCCTGTTGCTCTAGGCCTTTCATAAAAAAAAATCCTAAAGACCTTGCAATATTTGCAAATATATTACTGCAGCCATCCGTTGGGGGAGTAACCAACTATCCAAATCATAGCACTGTTGACATTAATTAATGGAGTTTGATGTCTCTTGTGCGTGCCACTTTCATGGCTTCTACTATTATTCCTTTCCTTTATCAGTTATTTCTCCTTTCCTTCACGTTTGCTTTGCCCTCTCTGCCATTTTCTCCCTCGTCCCACATGGTCTTCCAGGCCAAGGTCAAATTTCTTTCTTCCTTCTCTAAATTCTTTCCTTTAGACTCAGTTTAGAGTTTACTTTCCCACTTTTTCTGAGCACAAGAGGGCTAATTTCATGTGGTATAATACTAGAAACATTGATTGATTGAGGGTGAAATACCATCTTAAGCCTGGAAGACCTTGTAGGTATTGTACAATAATGGAAAAGGTGATGAAGGTAGGGTAACAAGCATGAAGGAAATAGATGGAAAGATGGAGAGACAGTTTGAGAATATACAAGGGACTGGCTGGGGACAAAGGTGCTCCCAAACCCTTAAAATACTTTGTTTATTTTCTAATCTGGTGGACAATGTTAAATAACCTAATCATCTCTTTCACTAACTTTGAACACAAACTTAATTCACTTTAATAATGCAAAATCTACATTTTTCTTTTTAGGACACTGTACATTTCAGGCTTTGTCATAAAAAAGGAAGATATGTGATTTTCTACCATTATTTTGAATTGTTATTTAGTTACTACAGTATAAGGATGCTAGAGAGAAGTATCCCTTTTTCTGATTTATTTGAAAGTCACGTGGGGCCACTGAGGTAGGTGACTAACTTTACAAAAATTATAATTCCAAACCCAGATGGAAACATCCATCAATTGAATTGAAATTTAGAACAATTATAGCTGAGGAATATACAAAAATAATTTCTGATTCCTTTCAGTACATTACTTAAAATTTAATAAATTATAATAAAAAACAGCAACCCTGACCCATTTTCAAGTCACATGCAACACAGCTATTTATGGCTTTTAAATATGAGTTGTAATTACATTACAACACAATAGTTCAACAGAGAAAATGTCAACTACAGCATAACAAATGATTATGAAGAGATACTCAAACCTGAGATATTTTAAAATTTTCATAAACAAGAAATCTATAACTAATGAATTTGATTAAGTGTTTAACTGCTCTAAGTGTTTGACAGGGAATGCAACAGGCCCAACGTTTGTGACCATTAACACATACAGTACTGTATAATAGGAGTGCACAACTCAAAAACATTATCATTACAGAACTTCACTCTGGATTAAGATTACTGTAACAAAATATCAACACTGATTGTAGTGATAAACTATGATGGAGAAATTTCTTGTATTTCACATGTAAGTTCTGAACTGGCTAACCTTACACATTAGTCACATTAAAACTTTTATGCCCTTGACATCATCTCACACTTTGCATAGCTATACAGAGCAAGGCAAAACATAATTTACATCACATATTTGGAGTTTAGAAATAGTTTACATAAATAGCCACCAAGTAGATTATACTATAGAAGGACAAAACTGAAAGAACCACTGAGGTGTTGCAGTTAAATGTCAATGTACACACAAAAAGGAATCTGTAAGACATGATCTTAATAGCAAAAAACTAAAGTACAGTACATAATTTAAATTCTAGTAAAATAGAGACTGGAAACAAGTGAGGTTAGTATTGTGTGGCTGTGTTCAATGTTTCTCAAGTGATCGTGGGCCAAATTTTCCTCCCACACCTTAAGTAGGATTTGTTTGAAACATTGTAAAGAGTTAGTTTCACGTACATGATCTTGAAAGTTATAGACATGAGAAAAGTTTCTTATCACAAAATTATCAAGCAAATTTCCGTTATCCTACATTCAAGTAAAATTTCAAGCACTACATTGTAGAGGACCTAATTTGTAGACCAAAAAAATACAAATAGAGTACAGTATGTCAAAACAATTTAAGGTAAAGGTGTGGGATCAGAATACAGTATGGGGAATTATCATACCTTCACCTCACAATTCATTAAGTTATGTCTTCAATACTTTGCATGAGTAGATATGTCAGTCTGTATTATACATTTCATTGCTCACAGAACTATATGCATATACAGTATATATGCACAGTATGGTACATACTACGTCACAGCATAGTATCTGCACACCAGTATATACTTGTATATACATATAAATGATTAATGTCAGGTATTTCATTACATTATATTGCTAAATATTATTGTATGTCACTTAAGATGGTATGATTTCTTAACAGAGGATTCAGTATATGAAGCAAAGGCAGGAGGGGAATTATATCATAATCAACTAAAAATGGAGATAACTACAAAATTATGACCTATGGGAAATAGTTAGCTAACTGACAAAGTCATGCAAATCACTAACATACTCAAAATACAATTCACAAAACAATTATGGAGTACTGCAGTCTATGCCTCACAATTACCAACCAAACCAGATTATAAACAGTATTTGGCAACACATGACATGCTTCTTACTACAGTACGTGCATCAAAGATACTTTTTGTTACTACGGTATGTGCACCACAGATACTGAACATCACAATACAGGATCCGTGACTCCCAGTATCACAGGCGCTGATAAATATAAATACTGACATACAATAAGCTTTGACAATAAATTTTAGACAACATAGCAGCATCACATGAAGAGCATTTCAATGTCTCAAATTTCTTTAATACAATATAAATACACACGTTTCCACACCCACAGTTTACCTTTGAATCTAAGATGGGTAAGGCAGACCAAGACAATAAAGGCAACAAATCTAGGCATACATTTTAAGAAGAGGAAAAATGTTGTGCTAAAACAAGTTACTCGATTTATTGCATACGAAAGACTTCATTGATAGTCATAAACTCAGAGAAATAGTACTGTATAGAAGGTTTAGTGAGCAAAGAAAGCATATGGACATTGCTTAGGGAACATAAGGGGGAGCTGGATAAGCTTGAATTGAAACCTGTTACCATTACAAATCAAAGGGATAAGGTTACACAGAGATGATGATATATTAACACCCTCAGGTTTGTCACTCAGGATATGAACATCTGAATAGTTCCCAGTGACTGAGGCAACCAAAAGTCATGTTCTTTATTAGATTTAGCAAATATGAATCACCAGGGGGTTGACTCCCTGTAGCACAAAATATTGTAAATAATGGAACCTGAGGGTGTTATTGGTCAAATTGTTTAATTTAGCTACTTGGTACAGTATACTCAGAATATTGGAAAAACTCCTAATATTGTGTTAATAAAGGAAGCAGTTTACATAGCAGAAACTATCATATCCATGTATACAATGCATATAAATTAATCAAACACATAAATGTGCACACAAAGGGTAGACGCAGCAACACACGCGCACACACACACAACATATGAGACACGGTACTTTGAGCATTACCCTAGTTCTCAAATGTTAAAACAACTACTTATACAGATGCAATTGAGGATAATGTGCCATCAGATAAAACTGCATAAATATGGCTGATATTCTCTAATGGTAGTGTGCTACAAAATGTCTATATATAACACTAGCTACAGCTCAGGCTTCTGAGCACATAATATAGCAAACACTTTCCAGAAGACGAGAGTTTGTACTTTAATTCCCTGATGGCTTGTAACTACAAGACAGCAGACACCTTCCCCAATTGCTGACAGTTTTTTAAATCCTCCATTCTGACATCATCATGACATTCTGAGACCAGAAGCTTTACCACGAATCCTATTCAATCTTCTACAACCTATTCAAAACCATCAGCTTTTCAATACCAATCACAACTATTTTCCTGCATTTCTTTTTAAATATATCAAGTACAGTACAGCTGCAGACAGAAAGCTAAGAATCAATCAACTGTAAGGTGCTGGGCTCCTTACAGTACACACAGCCATCCCCACTATCTGTTTGGGACTGAAACAAGGTAGGAGTCAGGACTAGACATTCTGCTGATAAGCACACCTAGTTGCCGGCCAAAGTTCTCACCCAATGTTTAGATTTAGAAATGATGAGATGAATCCAAAAAACATCTGAGCCATGGTTCACTGATGGTATCACAAATGGGGTGGGAAAGAACTACTGACTGCAGCTGTACCAAGGGTGAGGTACTAGATTTTGGCAGGGGTAATGCACCTTCCACATGGGGCTCTAACATGAATGACTGTTCACAACAGTACAATCAATTCACAATAAATATCAAATTATATAAAAAATAACTTACATAATTAAAATATGAAAAATTAAAATAATAATAAATACTCTAAAAAGTTCATATCAGAATAATTTCAAATGTAATTTAGAAGAATATTCCTCTCCAAATAAACAAAATAAATTAATCTCCATAACATCTATACTACATACTATACAAGTACAATAGTTATTAAATTCATATATACCTGTGATAATAATGACATAAATTTATATTACAAAAATCACAGTCAAAAGTCACAAGATACAAAAGTTTACTGTAGACAAGAAGCCAGAAGTAAAGTTGAGCCTTTTTTGACACTGCATTACCATTCCCAAAGAGGTGAGGTGCTGTTGGCAATGGAAGGCTATTGATTCCTCCAACATGTGACACAAAACAAATCTATCACCAACATTGAAAATTACCCCTGTCCACACAGATGCATATAGTTTCCAGTACTGTATGTATTGAAACATGGGTTAAAGTGATGATGCATGCTCCAAAAATAACTACAATGAGGTGCAATAAACCCCGATAAGTGGAAATTCAAATAATTAAAATATAAAGTTAAAAATTTTGAAAATCAAATAAAGAAGACTAGTTACAGAAACTTTTCTTTTGTAGGAATTTCCAACTTAATGAGACTAAAAATGCCCGTTACCTAGGAATTAGCAACAAAAATGATCTGTTGAATATTCTGCCTTCATTATGAGAACCAAACTTGGAATTTGAGTAAGTCATAAGGGCTGGAGCTCCTGCAACTCTAGCTTAGGAGGGTTTACTCTAGTTGGCTCATTATGAAAACATGGAGCAGTCCACAGAATTCACTTTGCCCAAACCATCTTATCCCTAAATGTATTCTTATGACAGTCATACTCTTGCTGGAGGATAGCCAACCAGATCCAAAGTGGTGTGTGTGTGTGTGTGTGTAGAGATGAATACTAATAAATACTAGCAATCAACCTGAATGTACAGTTGGAGAAAGTTGCAAAAGCCATTTTCAACTAGAGCTAAATAATTATAAGAACAATAATTAGTTACCATAATATCAACCCTGACAAGTAAATAAGAAACTTGTACCTTGCAACTACAACCATATGACACCACAATGAAGAAATATCTAAAATAATTATATGTTAGAGGCAGAGAGTGATACAGGGACCTTTACATTATAAAAGAGCAGCTGATACTGTCAAGTTACAAGGTATGGAAAAAGGAAAAGTCCTGAAGTTAATGGTAAATAGATATGAATCAATCACACCACCTAGCAGAGTATAGTCCTAGATAAAGTTCTGATTTATCTTCATCTCTAAGGTCTGTTACTATCTTAAATATATATATTATTAGATTGCTATATTTTCCATCACTGTATGAGCACAATATAGTATGTATTCCTATATTCTTCTAAATTAAAATTAAAATTATTAAATAAGTTAGGAACAGCAGGAGGGAGGGTAAAAATTGTATTTGAAACTGATTCTCTGCAAAGAGGGTGAATGAAAGCTTCAGAGTCGATTGAAGTAGGAGGAAGGAAGAATCCCAGAAGTGAGTCAATACCAGCAGTGGAATTGGTAAGAAAAGATAACTAAGAAAAGAGGTCATACAAGTCTGTGTGTCACAAAAGAAGGAAATTTCTCCAACTGTACTTCTCACTGAATGTAACCTTTCACTGTTGAAATCAATGTACTGTAACAATAATTTATTTTTGGGTGCAAACTGCCAAAGGTTCCTAATAACCTAAGCCATACAAAACCTTAAACATAAGAAATTACATCTGAGCTTCAGGTACAGAGCTATAAAATGGGAAGAACGAACCGGAAGTATATTTGAATTGTGCGCGTGTAATAACAAAAATATATCTGCTAATATATAATAGCCAGAAATAATACCATACAGTACAGTGAATATTTGTAACATTATACACACACAACACACAGGAAGGGTGTTTTTGTCTGCACAAACACAAGCCACTGAATGTTTTATAAAGTAAATACAAAGTAGGAGCAAAAATTTCTATAAGCATATTCAGCTACCATCAACATTCAGTAGCAGTCAGGGAATCAATCATCTTCCAAGGTTATGATGAACACACTTTCAAATTGTGAACATTACCACAAATCTACCGTAGACTCATAATCACTGCCCATGTAATTCATTAGGTTTATTTGAACCATCAACAAATCTGGGAGCATGATTCATTCCCATACTGTACAACCAGGAGCTACATGCAAGACAAGTCATGTGCTATACAATGACTTTTCCTTTCAGCTACATATCAGCTAGATGCATGCATTCAGAAATAAATTTTTAATACAGAAAATATAACATGCAGAATTAATAAAAGAGCAAAGAAGAATGTTTAGAATTGGAGGATATCTTATGGATATTAAGTAAACATAGATAAATTCTTGGAGTTGATGTTCATGAATATTGGTTGGAGATAATAATTACACTCCACAATTTCTGCACACACATGACAGATCAGAGGATACTGAAACCTGTCCTTTCTGCAAAATAGCTTACTGTACGTATCACATTGCATATCCTGGATAGTTCTAGTTAACAGATCTTTAAAAAGAAACCATAACTTTTCTGAGAATTTTAATTAGTAAATTGGTGGTTATGGTGTATTATTACACAATTAGAATCTTCTGAGTCTGTAAGAGATCGAGGAATTTTTTTCAATGCTTCATATTAACAAACACATAGAGAGATGTACAGTCTCAGCCTGGAGTAAGTATCCACCCACTCTCAGCCAACCCCGACATGTGGCACCATCGCAACCAGGGATGATGCAGGGCAAGACTTATCAACCTGAGTTGAATCAGCAAAGCAGTCTTCCCTCCACCTTCTCGCTGGCTCAAGTAACTGATTCGACTCAGGTTGACGAGTCTTGCCCTGCTTCACCTTTCGTATCTACGATAGCGATGGTGCCAGATTTCTGGGTAGGCTGGGAGTGGGTGGATACTTACTCTAGGCCGAGACTGTACCACCATATAAAAACTTTGTATGCTGCTTGGACAACACATTAATATAATTCTAGTATCAAGCAACAGGGACTGTACAGCACTCAATCACAGTGGAAGAACACCACAAAAACTAAATGGAAAGAAATCACGAGTTTAAAAATAAATCAAATTCAAGAAGGTATGCTGTTAGCAAGTTCCTAGATCAGTCTTTCTTGACCCTCGCACACTCATTGGTGTTCTCATGCCTTAGTAGAGTAATCTACCAATTCCTCCAAACTATGCTGAAAACAAGATCCCTTCATGCAAGACTACAGGATATTTCATAGCAGTGTGTGGAGGGCTAAGGAGGCTCCAATGTGCCTACAATATAATTATGTCCCTTGATTATTACAAATGTTCACTGACTGGTCTTCTAAAATATTTTCTGGAAAGGCTGTAGCCTGTTAGTGGCTAGATTATTTGTACTTCTCTTTACCACCAAGAACCAATGCTACTGCAACCACATGCTAATTTTGTAGGGAGAACATTCTCCTAGCTTAGTGGAATAAATTTCCAATTCCTTCATGAACCAGCTTACCCTTTTCCCTAGTCATAGCTAGAGTCAAAGTTAGAAATTTGTTTTATGACCTTAACAAAATCTTGGAGCCCTGAAATCTACAATTAATAAAAGCTTCTACTTTCTAAGCTTGGTGCAACATGGCTCTGCATGTTGATCATGAGTTTTTCAACTATGTGGAGTTCAGAGTTGTGCATCACTATTCTATTGAAAACATACCTTTCTGTTATACTATTCTGATATTTCATTTTTTAACTGTGCGGTAGTTAAATAGTTAAACCTAAAAGGTAGTGAAGCAATCTCATTTTACAAGCATCCGACTCAATATGATATACGAGAATATGATAATAGGGACTTGGTTGCATATATTATTACAATTCAACAAAATCTTTATAGGTCAGTATAACAGAGGCTCAGTTCTTGTGACATATTCGAATTCCATGATACCGATATCAACTCATTATTTGCAACATTCAACTTACTGTCGAATTTGACCCCTTTATGTAGGAATATTTTGATTAAGGGAAAAGTATCAGACTGATTTCTTCTATTTTTTTCTTTTTAATAAAATATTTTATGAATTAATTTGGGATATATTCTAACACTGAGTATGCATGTACAAATAGCCCCTGGGACCAAAAATTATCGATTTTATGGGTGTTTTTGGCATGTATTTGGGATATAAATTAGTACCTTAATGTTTATTTATACCTTAACTCTTTTTGTTCTAGGCTTTAATGTGAAACTGTATTATATCTTGCTAACATATACTGTGTATTATAATGATATATTTTTTGGGACAAATTTAATTTTTTTCTCGAGTACTGTACATTACTGTCCTTGAAATCAGTGGGGCCTCAAAATTTAGGAAAAGAAATTACTACATTATCATTCAGGGCAGTAGAGATATGTAAATAAATACACAAACAGGTATGCTTACTTCAATTCCACTTTGCTCTGTCTTGTGTGAACAGATTCATGATCAAATACTTTGTATACAATTACTTTTAACACAATAAAAATTCAACTACAATTTCAGTAGACTCAAGCAACATCACATGGGTTAAAACATGATTAGAATAAGCATAAAGCTCTTTCAAAGGAACACAGATTCCCACAATTAAGAAACAGAGAAAACACAAATCAAATAATACTTCCCTACTTCAGCACCTCTTCCTAATGCCAAAACAAATAGCAAGTAATTACTTATCAAGATAGATAGATAGAGAGATGAATATTGATAAAAATCATAAACTACAACTCATGATACTAGAAAAGAATTCACTTTCAATTGTGTAACATGGTAGTCATCTATAAGTGTTTACAAGATTTAGAAAAGTTTTCCCGCTGTAACGTTATGCCCACTCTTACAAAATCCCAACTTTTCAATATCAATTGACACAGTAAAAAATGGATTTTTAAGGAACTGTAAGTGCACAGGTATAAATCAATAAAGAGACAAGAAAATTGGCTCAGCATTATATTCTCCTAAATATGTCAGTTTTTATGGGCTAAAAATTCTTTAATATTGCCTTCAAAACTTTTTCTGTCTATGATTTCCATCAAATCTACATACAAAATGTAACAACTATAAACTAAACATCTCAAGTTTACATTATGGAAGAACTTGCTATGGGCAGCCTTTGTTTACTGCATTTGGTATGGAAATTGTAATAGGTTTCACTGCAAGTCTACGTGTAAACGTGTATGTGTGAGAGATAGGGTCGGTCAAGAGCAAGGCTTCCCCATGTGTCACTAGCTATGGCAGGAAGGAAGCTAAACTGTAGTAAATTTTCCTCTAGTATTGTTTTTAATATCCACAACAGATATCAGTAAGGGTAACTGTGTTTGGTCAAAACTTACTTACAATCCTAGTTAGGAGACATGTGCTGGCCCTTCACATGAAAGACTTTTCTTTTCGAGAGAAGCTATGATATTAAGAGGGGTGTTATGATGATTACAAAGTTTAATTTATGCCACTGTTACTGAGTTTATCCATAATAGATGCATATAAATTGCAGTACAGTATTTGCAATTATGTGACACAGAGCTTTGTTGAGCGGTAACACATTTTCAAAAGAATTGGTGCCTTAGAAAAATAAGTAACATGATTATTATTAAAAGTTTCTTATGATATCAGCTGTGGACAGATACAGTTAGCTATACCATATGAAAAAACAGACTATAGTGCATCAAACTCAAACATACAGTGATGAGTAACCCAACTGACTGGTGACTTAAAAAAGTACCAGTGCCCAGCCTTATTCGTGCACTCAAAACTGTCTGATGGCTTAAAAGGACACTATGCTATACCCCCACGTGCTATATGAGAATGCTGCCAAACATGACAATAATAATCCTAATAAAGATGAGTAATGGTACAAAAACTGCAAACACTTCAGGGCTAGGCTACTTGTACTCAGGTCAATATGGGCCAGGTTGTTATTACTTAAAATATAAATAACACAAATAGAGGCCTTACATACCTTAAATATATATTTACAAGCTTGCCCCATGTCTACTTATATTCAAGCTTCACATTAAAGAGCAAGAGAATTTTCTCCTATGTGGTGCTACTTAAGAAGTTTATCTTCTCAACTTGCAGAAAAGTAATAAGTACCAGAAACTTATTTCATTTCCTTAATTTTGCTTTAAAATATCTAAAAATGTACAAGTGCTAAAAGCTAACACTGGTGACTTCAAAAGTCTCACTGTAAATAATACAGTATTCATATAAGCAGTGCAAAGATTACTTCAAGTAATTTGACTCACTTAAACAAGAATTTCACATGTATCAAAAGACCATTTTTCTTGATTAAAGACTTCATGTACAATGCTGAAATTGGTCCACAAATTACATCCAATAATTTAATTCGTGACAAGATTTCTGATGTGGCAAGTCATCACCTATTGTCATTCTTGTCCATTAACCACACTAGGAAATACAACACTTTAAGGTGATTTCTTAATGGCTATGATCAAGTATACATACTACATAAGAGTATGTAATGCAAATATTCATGTACTGTATGGGTTACATACTGGACAAAAAGTGCATAGGTGATAACATGTGGCATTTGTACTTTAACCATTTACCATAACCAGTATATTTAATGTAGTTTATAAAGCTGGCTGTTAAAAAATTTGTCAATATACTATTAGGACAGTTTTACTTATGTTAAATAGAATAGCCTGTAGTTAGCAAAACATCACCCAGGGAGTAGTATAATGTAAACTAAGCTGGAAAACATCCTGCTTTACTCTTGATGTATGAGTGAGAAACTTGCTGGAGATCAGTAATCCATCTAAAATCAACACACCGTATAAAAAACAGGTAAATCTCAGAAACGAGTATCACCTACTCTGGAAGCAGGTTATGCAAAATTACCCAGATAAGACATTTTCAAGTGCAGTGGTACAACCTGTCCAAGGGACCATAATTATTTTTCATGTCATGATTCCCCTATAATGTTATATCAACTGTTACTTCCAGGTTCAAATGTTTTCAGGTGCTGTACCACACATTGCTTGAATTCACTTAGGTGAACTGCAAAGTCTAAAACCTGTCTTGGAATAATTGGGAAATGGCCAGGTTATTCCTCAACTTTACACTGTTTTTCAAAATATTGGATACAAAGGTGGGCCAGCCAAGGGGTGAGCAGTGTAGTGTTATCTTCTAGTTCTAGCCCAGGAGTCTCTGTGTCATCTCTTCTCCAGTGTCCCTGGGCCTGGGCCCCCACGACCAGAGTCAACCAGGTCCCGTCGCATCACCTGGTAGGAAACGACTTAAAAGTTACACAATTTTACACCGTACTTTCATTCTTCATTACCTTTTGGTTGTCAAAGAACTATACCATAACTTTGTCAGTAACAGAGAAAAATAGGATCACCGAAATCACATACAACTGTACAAACACAAAACCCTAATATGAAAATTGAAGAAATAAAAAACCCAAGTACCACATGAAAGTAAATTGTAAAACAATACACAAATTCTTGGAATAAAGTACATTATTCATATATTCACATTTACATCAAAGAAATTAAGAACATATTCATACTCATTTAATCTCATAAACAACCTGAATAAAGACAGTATATAACCACCTACAGGCACCATCCACACAAATACAATTCCATGAAACAATAGTGATCACACAATGAGCACTAAGGACTGCACTGCTACTGGTTGTCTCTTACTTGAGCATGTGGAGGAGGAGGTGGATGTGGCTGACTCAGTGGAGGAACTGGTGAGTGGTGTGGACCAGGGACAGGAGAGACCAACTGATAGACTGAGTATGCCCCAGGGCCAATGTTGGGGCCTGGGTGCTGGGGAGGGGGCCCCGAGTGCAACCTCACCATGTCCCCACGGTGAACCTCACTTTGTCTGTTTATGGCCACACTGTGAGCTGAACTGTGGGCCACTGACACCATGGGGGGTTGTGGGCCATGTGGGGGTGGAGGGCCATGTGGTGGAGGGCCGTGTGGTGAACCATGGCTTTGGCCACCACCCTGTCCAGAAGAACCATGGCCAGAGGGTCCATGTGAAGGTCCATGTGATGAACCATGTGATGGTCCATGTGATGAACCATGTGATGATCCATGTGATGGTCCATGTGATGATCCATGTGAAGGTCCATGTGAAGGTGCCATGGAGTGATGTGGAGGAGGAGCATGAGATGAGGGAGGACCATGAGAGCTCACAGGGTGGCCATGAGGTACACTTGATGGACTAGGTGAACCCACTCCATGAGGTGATACACTGGGATGGTAATTGCCACCTGCTGGGCTGTGTCTACAAGAGAGAAGTTATTGCTTACAAAATAAAATGAAAATGAAAAGTTAAACAAACCATCATCATTAATACCCCATTTCTTCAAGGGGTGGGAAGGCTCTAGCAACAGGGATAGAAAAGGAAACAGAATACAGAACGTAGAGATAAAAAGTGTCATGGGTCACACACACAATCACTTCACTTTTCAAGCCCAATATATGCACAATAAAATACCATAAGGTTCTTTCAAAGACCATTATAATTAATCAGATCTGATAGTCATAAAATATATATAATATGGTTATACACCAAATAAAAACAAAGTATCATAAGAAATGATTAGATTGCATTCACAATGATGTAACCATTATGGTATAATCTTTAAAACATTAGCTACCATTGCCATTATCAAGCTCCTTAATTCAGTGTCAACTCCTTGTCACATGCAACATGTGTTCACTGAAGAGTGTAAGATATGTCATAAAAAGTTAGTTACTGCAGGCAGGTTTGAGATAGCATATAAGAATCAGAAACTTTCAATGCCTTAATAACTTATTCCCTTTACAGTCTTTTCTGGAACAAGTCATGTGAAATGAAATTGTAAGAATTTACAACCAGCAGAAAAAAAAAAAAAAAAAAAAGCATATGACAGTGTTGGCAGGATTATACTATTTCGTGGTCCCCTTTTCACTTCCATACTCAAACTTCTACCTTTCATAATCCTCCCCAGTGATCCTCGGACCTGTCTACCCCTCATTGCTCTCTCCCAAATTTCTCCTTCCATACTTCCATGTTTACAGAGAACTGTACCCAGGTACTTAAACTCCTTCACTTCCTCCATTCTCTCACCCTTCAGAGTTATCTCACACTTATTCCTAATTGCTACTCCCCCTCTGTAAGGTGTAGCAAAGTCAATCAATTCAGTTTCTGCTCTCTCAAATACCTTCATTTTACTTTTACTAACATTCACCATCAGTTTCCTTCGTTTACACACTGACTGAAACTCGTCCACCACTCTCAGCCATCAACAGTATCATCCGCAAATAAACTTGCAACCAAGGACCAGTTTACTTCGTTCAGCCTTAATTTTGTTTAAAGTACAGTATTTAGATGAAAACATCTGCAGATAATAGAGGGTCTTGTCAAAGTTGCTACCAGCACTACCTTAAAGATGTTGGACTGGGTTGAGCTCCAGGGGGTAGCATAGGTGACTGCTGCCTGTGTTCAGTCCCAGGGCTCCTGTAGCGATACTCAGGCTCACCCACACCATTCTCTAGTGGTACTGGAGGTGGAGGCACACGCCGATCATGTGGGGAGGTCCCTCTTCTATCATGTGGGGAAGGCCCTCTCCTATCATGCGGGGAAGCACCTCTGTGGCCTCCACCCCCACCTCCACCTGGTGGTGGCCCTCCTGCATGACTGCTTCCACCAGAGCCTGACAATATTAAAATGTTATCTTAAACAAATATTCTGGAAAATGATGAACAAATAACTCATTCAATCAAAAGTTTAGAATATAACAAAAATGTGGCAAGAAGGACCACATGACACTGAAATATAACTGAACAACAGAGTAGACTAATGGACTAAAAAAATTCAGATTTCAGGAGAGGATAATGCAAAAGAAGAAAAGGCATTTAAATAGTAAATGAAATAGTTTACTGCTGGAAATGGTGGACTAAAGCTACTCTCAGTTTTCACCACTCATGCCTTTGCTTTCTTTCCATGGCCTTCCAGATATCTAGAACAAGAAATCATTGTAGAAGATTTATGTCATCCACTTTGGCTGACTTCCATCAGAATAAATAGATAGAATGAAACCTACATTAGAAAATCAAACAGGATAGGAACAATTCTCCTGCAGACAACTGTAAATATGAGGTGTATTCAATAAACATTACAGTATTACTGATTAAGGCGAGTTTGGTGAAGGAGACCTAAGCTGACCTGGAGGATGGTGTCCCTGAGAGTGTGGTCGTGGGGGAAGTGGGGCTGATCCACGGCTGGGGAGCTGTGGGGTAGATGCATGGGAGGACAAGGGGGCTGGATGAGCTGTGGCAGTGGCAGAGGAGGAGGAAGAGGAGGAAGATGACGACGCTGAAGACAGGGTAGCCTGTGGCGGGTTGGGACCACTTGGAGACGTATTATTGTTGGCTGGTGTTGGGGAGTTGAGAGGTACAGACAGCCGAGCATTGACGGCAAGAAGGTGGTCCCTTCTTGAGATGAGCGAGCTCACTGTCTCTTCCAGACGAACATTCTCCTGCCGTAGCTGATGCAAGCATGACAGCAATGACGCAACTGGAACACATAGACCTTGAATCAATTTAAAATAAAAAAAACTTATCATATGCTGTATATTAGTTCCTAGTCTTTAAAAATGGCTGACAATTTTTCCAGACAGCCAACACAAGTTTTCTTGTTGGAAGAAAGCATCACTAACATTACAAGATTATAATCTTTAAATAATGAAACTCTATTTCAATAGCTTATGTCTCTCATATAACGTAATATGGCTAAATGAGCCTGGCAATTTTTCATAGGAATAAATTCTGATGTTCAAGAGTTAATATTACAGAAGAAAAGTGTTGACAGATATTTTGAGTAGACATCATGCTCTGATATATATGTAGAACCCTTAAATTACTGCACATCTTTAACCATCAATAATTTTTACAAAGTCTCATGATTAACTTTGTCAAAATGTTCTCATGTATGGAGGTAGTATGCAGTACTCAAATGATTTCAATAAGTAAGTCAAAATTCATGTAACTAGTTACATGGATAATTTGTTAAAACATAATAAAACTAAAGTAATTCACAAATCAAAATAAAGAAAAACACAAGTTGCAAATTTCCCAATACAGTCCAACCTCCTTGAAAGGTAATTATGTTCTACAAGCTGCTTACATTCTCTACATTACATACTGTCAAAATGTTGGGCTTGTTCCATTAGAAATTGGCTGCCTTGTTCCCACTGGCGTTCCAATAGTTGCTCCAAGCTCTGAGGGAAGGGTGGGGGCTGGTTGCTGGCACTGATATTGCTGCCATTGGTGTTCTGAAGATAGAACAACAAAGTGGACTTTTGAGTATAACTGATAATATCTCGGATCATTAAAAACATCAAGCCTTAATCACATAGATATATCATAATTCACCGCTTGTTAACAAAGGTAGTTTAATCCTTTGAGTGTCAGTGGTCTTACTTTAAGTGAATAAAAATACTTTGACATTTTTAAAGAAAATAACAAGAAGGGTCACTGACACTATTATTGCTGTCCTGATGTAAGTCCAGTACAATAAACTCTTTCCTTCCATTCATGTTCTGAAGAAAGACAGGTACAATTAATGGTGACCAGCTCTATTAATACAGAGAGGATCACAGATTTAGGCACCTATGAAAGGTAAATCACCCTACCTAACCAAAATATCCCAAGGCTTCATTATTTCGTTAACTCTTTTTCAAATCCCCCAAAATGAAGAGAAATGTAATAGTATTGGACAGGCATCAAATGAAATCATCATCTGAGGAAAAACCTTTAGCAATGATACTTCACTACTTGCTGTATATATTTACCCTAATCAGTAGTGAAATATCACCACAAGAGGCCATCCTAAAATGGTGTCTTCATTAACATGGGTTTTTAGCATATGAAAGTGAAAATAATAAGCATTCTATAGTTTATCCTGCAGTCAGAGAAGGCATTAACCAACAGGCATTACTAGATGAAATGTATCTTGCAGTTAGTTTACCTACCGTACTTTAAAATACTTTTCCTGCTACTCAAGCATTAATCAAACCGAATACAGTGCTATGCAGCCTCTCAATATTACATTATCAATTTATTAACTAAAAGACTAGCTTACCTATAATATATCCATGGCACACAAAGAACAGACACCCAGTATAGGAAAAGTTTGTTATACAATTTCTATTGTAACAAATGAAACATTGATAAATTTACAGTATTACAATCTAAATTACAAGTTCTCTTGTTCCACATATTTAAAAATACTTCATTAGTATTATTACTATAGCTACTAATTATATTAATAACTCAATAGCATAAATGTAGAAAACTTGAATAAAATTGTATAGATTACCTCTTTCTTGCCAGGTAATGCAGGACCAACAAGTAACTTGTCTTCATCTTTATATATTGAATGTGCCTCCAGCTCAGCATGGAGTGTGTCAGTCATCTTCTGAGCAACTGCTGATGCTGGGTTTAATTCATTTCCAAGCAATAAAGCATTAGCTCCAATGCCATTGGTGATTACACTTGAAAGTTGGCTGTAAAAAATAAAAATAAAGCATACATAATTACAAAGTATAAATATTGGCTGTCAATATAAGAATACAGTATGGTACATGTATAATGTAGATATTGGACAAAATATTATCAAAGTGTAAAATAGGGACATACAGCCCCTCCCAAGGAAGTGCTCCCAGCAGGGTTAGCAAGGTCAGGGTACTGAATGGTATTCTTTTCCATACAGTTCTAGATTGAAGGTTGAGCTTCTTTAGCCATGAAATTTCAAAACACAAACTTTCCAAGTTTAGAAATGAGCTGATGTTTACAGGTAATACACAAGAACTGCATGTGCCTTCAGGGCACTGCTTTTCTCAGAACTCATGAGGTTGATTGAGAGTACTTACTCTTTAGAATCTGCCTTTTTTCTGCCACGTTTTGGTGCAGGAGCGGACTCACTAGTAAAGGAATCAGGAGAGGAGGCCCCGGAGTCTCGACCTATCAGATCCCGGCCTCCACCAGGACGGCCTCGTTTACCCATCCCACGCTTGGTTCTGCGTCCTCGATCCTGGCTACTAGATCTGAGAACGAGGAAAAGCACACACATCCACACAAATATAAAATGCATATTCTGTATCAAACTTATTTGTTACATGAAATACAGCAAGGTCTAACATCAGTGAATTTCTTCACCATAAACCTTCCAAACTCATAGTATCCAGACTGAACTTCTCTCAATTTCCTAGATTAATAGCAAATGACATTTCTCATCACAATATAATTAGCAATCACAAAGTTTCAATGCATCTTTAAATGACAAAACAATGACAGGGTGCAAAACTGTTCCTTCATGTATACTAAATTATATTTGTTTTTTCATAATATTTATCACCGATTATTTTTCTGTACTACAAAGAAAAGTTACAGTAAAGCAGGGTTTCAAAGATAAGGGGGTGAAACTGTAATTATTCACAGTACTTCATAGTATAGGCCTATGGCCATAAAACTTGCTCCAAAGCTGCTTGTTGGGGGCATCTCTGATTTATTGGAAGAATTTCATCAAGTAAAGGAAGGATAACATATGCTGATGTGGTGAAGGTTACTAAATATGAAAAGAAAGTAACACAGCTCAGTAGCCTCAGTCACAGGGAATAGTAGGAATCATTCAGTTTCAAATGTCATTTCTTATTTAAGGCTAGGAAGATGTTCACTGAACACTATAAACATAACATTATATAGTTCAAATGTGTGCCCAAACCTGAATGACTGGCTGTTTGTATACTTGCCTGCAAAACTTACATTTCTCCCCTTTCCCTAAGTAACTCATTATATGTATGTTGGAAAATAGTAAATACATGGTATTGCTTTCATAATGTAATAGTAAATGAGATAAAATATATTTATAAAGTAAATTTTCAAAATTTATGTATAGGAGGTAGAATAGAATTGATGCAGGCAACTGTACACACAATACTAATTAAAACTATAAAATAAGAAACATACCGCTATATTACAAGATCATAAAGTAATAGACAAATGTGCATAATTTGGAGGGTTACTGAATCCACAAAACTATGCCAGGAAACAAGTCACCTCAGCATCACTAATAAGGAAGGGATCTGTTTCCTGTCTTTGTTTGGAGAATTCAATAGCCCTTCAATTTACCAAATAGGCCTATAGGTTCTTTCCTTAAGTTACTAAATAGAAGAAAAACCCTCATTTACATTATATTTTCTACAAGAACCCAGACAGTCAATTTTACACCCAATTTAGGCTTGAAAATATTTTAACACAATAACTACATTTTTGAGAAGAGGAACTGCACAGAAGAAAAAAAAAAGATAATTGCACACTGTAGCATGGTGGAGATGGAGATAGTAGGAACATTAATCACAAAGGAAAGAAGGGACAGTTGAAGAATGGAAAAGGAGTGGCTCAGATTTAAAAAAAGTTGGCAAACTCAATGCATGTTTAACCAGGAAACTACAATATACATTAAGGAAAGCAGTAGTAGTGTTAGCCCTTATCCACTTTATTAGGAAGCCAATGACTCCAAAGTTAGCTTAACACCGATTTCTATAGCTCATTCTCCTGATGTCACCACAGGACACAGGAAAGTGACCCACTCCAGCTGTCAGAAAGGATGGAAAGCAAACTCTGAAGGATGAATGAGGAAAACAAAAACAGGAGAACTGAAAATGACTGATTTGAGACCAAAGTTACACAGTATATGCAACAAAATACCAGAAGCTATTAACAATATTCAATTAAAATTAACATTTACCTTTGTAAGACCAAATAAAGGTATAAAAAATGACATAAAATAACACAAAAAATATTAATATACATTAGACCATAATGTGAATCCGGTATATATCTACAACTTCCTTGCTTCTAAAAATTACCTTGCTATAATCTACAAGCATTGGCAGGTATAAAATGTTAACTACAGCAACCTCAATCCATTTTCACCCTGGTACTAAAATTCCATCAATATCATGTACGGTACATAAAAATTTTCAAAGCAGGATATGAAGCACTAATTAATACAACCAACATTCCATCTTCAAACAATACTGAGGAATACAGGTTCATATTGTTATAATCTAATAATACTAATGTGAAGGATGGGAATGACTCCCATACCAGACTATGCAACTCACCTCCCTCTCTTTGCTGGTTCACTTGTTGCAAAATCAGCTGATGTTGGCGTGAAAGGATCAGGAACATTTTTGTTGGAACTAATATTTGGTGTGAACTGCACATTCAAGCTCCCACCATCATCAGAGGAATCTAAAGGTTTACTTGGCACTTTGTTTGATTCCTTTTCAGCACTTAGGTTTTTTTCTTCACAAATATTCAAGACTAAATCATTTGACTGAGTTTCATCATTAGAGACGATAGATTCAGTATCACCAAAATTGCTATTTCCACTGGGAGTTCGGGGGCCATTACGTCTCAGCTTTCTATTTCGGTCCTGCTGCTTGTCTTTATCCTTTTCTCCATCTACAGAGAGAGGATTTTGCTGTGCTGGCCCACTCAAGTGATTCTGTGGCAAAGGTATCTGGTGAAGGTTGTCTTGTGGGGTTGACGTTGGAGGTTGAGACTCGGACAACTTAGGCCGAGTGATGACTGGAGCTGTGGTTACTATGGAGGAAGCCACAGATGTTATTAGGGAAGATGTGGTTGTTATAGCAGATGAGAGAGAAGTTACTGGTGATGATGATGATGTAGGTGTGGATATAGATGTGTGAGTGTACAATGCTGATACAGAAGTTGATAAAGATGTAGGGAATGCTGAAGAAGTTGAAGTTAATGAAGAGGATGAGACAGCTGGGAGTGAAGGAGCACTAGTTGTTGAGCTTGAGGCAAATGCACTGACAGTCACTGAACTCGTTGGCTTGGCTGTCATAGTCACAGCTGGAGGAGCACTCACCACAACACTTGATTCAGACACTTTACCAGTTCTGTCTATTTTGCCTGGGGCTAAGTTTGAGGAAGCACTTCCACCTAGGGTTATATTAGAGTTGCCAATAGGTGAGGCAGTATTGTCCTCAGTCACTGGCGGTCTATCATGGCGTTCTAATGATCCACCTGAAGCACTACCAACACCACTACTCCCTGGGTTCATAATGTCACCAAGCTTTCCTTCACGGCTTGAGGAAGGTTTCACTCCCGGTGGACGTCCGGTTCTTTTCTTTAACTTTGGATCTCTGGAATCCAATGAACCAGAGGCTTTATCCTCATCTGAAGCTCCAGCCTCCAGTGGGACGGGACGATATGGAGGGATTGTCTTCACGTGGCTTCCTTTCCTCTGAAATACATGGTATGATCATTATGTATTTATTCCTAAATAACATTATTCATGTCAACTACATAGGTATATTGTTAAAAAGTTTCATCCTCTACAGCTATTAAACACATATTAAGAAAGTACTCCAAAGAATTAAAGATGTACCCAGTAAACCTTTCTATACTAGAGTCCCTTTCATTATTGTTAATGCAATTCATATACAGTACAGCTTTGAAACATCCTTTTAGCAGCAAAACAGTCAATGTGAGACTTACCAGTTTAGAGAAGTGATACTGGCAATACCCACAGTACTTTACATTATCAAGGTAATTGCCAGCTTCCTCACAAAGCAAGCCCATTGACTGAGCACAGGTGACATGAAAGTGTTGCTTACAACCAGGCTTGTTACACTGCATGCAAGCACCACTGGTGGCACGACTTTCCTTGCCACCTTCTTCACAAATGTAGCATGACTGTGTAAAGAAATTTTATGTTACAGATTAGTTAATACTCACAGAATACTACAATCTAATTAAGATTAGACAATTTTTTTTTATAGACCTGTCTGGCATCAAGAGATGTGTAAAGAGAGCTGTAGGATACCCAAGTACATGGGCAAAACAATTTTAGTACAATGTCTTCATTGACTTACCCATATAAATTTTAAAGATATACAAAAGAATGAATATCCAGTAATTCCATAAAAATCATGGTAGAGAAATTTTGGTCACTCTGGTCTTGCCAATCTGTAAATGTAAACTCAATCTACTTGTAACAAAAATAAGGATTAAAAACTTCATTATTGTTTTTTTATCACTATCATATTCTCCACTGGAAGTTTGCTCATCCATCACCTACTGGAAACAAGGCTAGAATATTAATGAGTGAATTGTGTACATTAAGTGTTACTGAAGAGTTTTGAAGGCAAATGTATATGTACTGGTAGCAGCAAATGGTCCTCATATATCCATGATTGAAAGCTACTGCTATTAATACAAATTACACATGACTTTTGAAAGAGTACTGTAAAATAATAAAGAGGTACCATTTCTCTTACCTTATTGAACCTTTCTTGAGGAATGAGCTGCAGTAAGATAGGTTCCATTGTTGTGACGTTACCAAAGCGCACCTCAGGGATGTAGAGTGCACAAACCACGTGTGCCCAGCCTCCAGAGTCGGTGCGTTTGAGCGCCCCATCTTTACTCGGGCACAGTTCGCACCTCTGTGAAAAAATGCGCCTCCCGCCTGAGTGCTGGGTGAGCGGCCACAGGGTAGGTGTCAGTGGGTGTGGGGTGCCGGGGGAAGGGAGAGGGTTTATGGCAAGACAACAAGCAGAAAATATACAAAGCAATGACTCTGTGGCTGACATTGTAATAACTGCAATTGTTGATTACTGGAAAACTACAAAAAATGGTTAAACTTTACACTTACTTTCAGCAACAAAAATGTTGTTTTATAATTTTCATAGTAAAATCTCATTCTATTTCCATGCCCCATTTACCATGGTGTACAAATATAAAACATTAAACCAAGTATAAAAAAGGAACAAGATACCAAAAAGAACTGGCCTCACATACATTCATTAGTTGCTTTTAATATTTTTTCAAGACTGTAGAGCAGTCACCAATAGCAATTTTACACCAGCCTAACCTTTTACTATCTCTTCCTCATTATCCCTTAATTCAAGAATACTTCTGTTTATACACACTGTATTTTTTAACTATTTATCTATCTATTGTTAGATTGGCTACACAAACCAATGCTTAAATAACCCTCTATCCTATACTAACACCCTGATGCCAACCCCATTCCATATACAGTATTTTATAATGTGCAGGTGATTACGTTAATTCATGCCTAGTCTTGGACCTTCCCAGGCCTACAGGGTAGTCATTCTCTCAATTAAAATTAACCTAATGTTTCTCCTTTGATTCATTCAGTCTATGTTGAAAATTTTAACCTATTTCCTTACTATCATACCTTTACCAATCTTACTTCTGGTTCCAGACCCTTGTCTCTGATAATACATGGTTTCTCAACAGATTTACCGGTATGAGTAATACATGATATTTGTTTAATGATTAAGTGCCACCTCATTTTCCAAATAAGGGCTCAAATATTGTGGGTTCACTAGATGCTATTACTGTACTTTCTCCAAACCCTACCAAAACTCTGACTACATTAGAGGTAGATTTATCTTTGAATTACAGCTAAGAGGGCACTGATATTCTCCAGTCTGCTGCATAATCTAAGTACAGTATCTGTACAAATATATATCATATATCACATTAAAAATATGCAGGTATGTATTACAAATACTGTAATGGGGACTTAAATACTGTTACCAGAAAACAAATGTACACCCACAATCCAAAGTTTTGACACATCCATGGCCAGTAGGAAGTTGAAGCCAGAGCTGCAGATTAAGCATTCGGACAAATCGTCTGCCTACATCCATCCATGGAACCTGCGCCATATGAAGATTCGAAGCCACGGTTTGCGTTCTGCCAAAGTTCCCAGGCGTCTGTCATAACATTCGTCAGAGTAATATGCTCCACAAATAAAAGAAGTGCCTATCATATCACGATGCAAACTGTGTCACATTTTGACTGAAAAATATCCTTCATATGTCCATATTCTTTATCAATGGACTAAAGATTAAGGAGTTTGAATACCACCACAGAGCTTCAGTACAGGTCAGGATGTGTTACACCAGTCTGTCCGAATGATAAGCGTATCTATAGCCTTGGCTTCAGCGCCCTATCGGCCAAGGAAGTGTCGAAACTTTGGATTGTGACTGTACATACACAGATAATGGCATGTATAGTATATAGCATACCCCTGGCTCTTCCTTCCACTTACAAGTTTATAAAATAAGAAAAAAGTTACAAAATTAAACAAATCAACTGAAATAGTCACCTGCACAGCTACCTCTTTATAGCAGGAAGGTCAACCATATGTAAATGACAACCCACCTTCTGAAGGCATTTATGGATAAAAACTGTAGCCATTAGTGTTTAATAATTGAATAGTCCGCACATTATGTATGCAAAACATTAATGAGAAAATAGTACACTGTCTGCTTAAAAAATTATCCAAAGCTTTCTTCTAGTAGAAAAACCATAAATTGACATCAGTTACATCATAGACAATGAAGAGAAGTTAGATCAAGGAGCTAATCCAAGGTATTCGAGAAATGGGGATTTAATAATCTATTCAGACTTATAGACAGAGCACTAAATAAAATATTTGCTCAAATCTTTGTGTTGTTGTACCATAGTGTATTGTTCTGCTTGTGGATCCTGATGATGCTGGCTATGTATGGAATTTCTATTAATAAACACATGTATATAAAATATGCTGCATTAACTGGAATAAAACTGACTAATAAAGATGTTAGTCCCATGAAAACTTACATTACTGAGTGTGTATTGCAACTCATATATTGTTGCTAGTACAGTACTGTATGAAAATATAGAATACTATTATTTCTTAACAATTAATGATACTGTATAAATACTGTTTCTAATAATTAAATTACTCATAGGATTCCATTGCTTTCTAATCTAATCATACCCACTGTACAGATTTCACCTTTTGGAAATTACTGTTCTTTTACTGAACACAGTACGGTACCGAACCATACCATTACCGGGAGAAGACTTTTACAATCTATTAAACAGCTGGAATATAATCGTACAGTACTTTATACATATACTGCATATCTATATATCATCAGGTACAAGCTTTGAGAAATAAATTACAAAAATTTGTCAACGTCCTCTCGATCCAAAATTTTCCCATTTGTCCTTATGATACTGGACACATGCCTACCAGGATTATACCCTAGGTATTGAAAGTTATAACTCCAGTTCCAAAGTTTTAGTACCTTTTATAGAGAAGGATGAAATGGTTGGGAAGCCAGTCCAACTACAGTACATTGCTGAACTTCAGATTTGATACACCAACAGCCTCAATATTAAAGATAAACTATTTAGTATAGTAAATAATAATCCCTTCAATGCCAGCCACACAGCCTACAGTCTACAAGAGAACTACAAGTGTGCCAGGTAGCCTAAGCAATGAAAATTATTTTTTTCTATTACTGTATCACAATACAATAGAATAGAAAGAAAGGAAGTATGCAGCAGAGAAAATTATAATACAGTACTCACTACTCTGGCTGCACGTTCTTGACTTTCACACTTGCGGCAAAACCAGGCTCCAGTTGGTACTGTTACTATACCATAACAGGCTGAAAAGCATGATTTCAATGTAAACTGTGCAGTTAATAACTAAACAGTAGAAACTGACATTGACAAACATGGTTAACTGCTAAAATACTGTTTTGACATTCAACAATTGAGCTCAGGTACTGTAGTAACATGCTCAACAGGTGGATTCTATCAAGTGTCATCTGCTGTTCTTATGTACAATTAGTAGACATGTCGTCTAACCCAGTATAAATGTTCCCGAGGACTAAATTTATTTAATCCCATGTTGATCAATGCTGAATTCTGTAGCATCCAACAGCACTAATAGGACTACAAACTAAATCATATCCATAAACTTAAATATTCAGGGCAAATTGCTTTTTACTTTTCCTTATACAGGTAGGACCTAGTCCTGATGATATTTCTGCAATAATTTCATTCAGGGATCTCCACTTCGATTTATGACAATTCTTGTGATTTTCATTTTAGCACCTTTCATTTTTCCATCATATACTTTCTATTGTATTACGTACTGTAATGTATGGATAAGTATATAATTTTTGTATTTGTACTTCACTCATTACTGTAACATCTATGCAAAACCAAATTTCTCATAGGTCCCTATACAGTGGGAGATTCACTGTATTCCGTTCAGTACCATATATTCAAAATACATGATTAGAAAGAACATAAGAATTTAGGAAACTGCAAAACTGGCCCAGTTCTTGGCAGCTCCTAACTTATTTTTTGTTGTTCTGTACCATTCCCAGTCACTATCTTGCATTTTTATTGCAAATTAAAGATAAACCTGACAATCTATGGTGTGCATTTCTATCCTGATAAAAATATACAAGTTTCCTTTGAATGTGACCAGCTCAATCTGGAGTGCACATGTGGGAGACGACAAATTATCTGCATAATAACCGTGATCTAGATAGAATATCTGTTACTTTGATATAGGCCTTACCTTCCACAACTCTCATATAGGGTAAATATACCCACCACCCTCTGCATATGATGCATTAGGTACCAGTAGTCTACCTTAGTCCAAATTAGATTAGGTCAGGTCGGTTTAATTAATAAAGTTGGCTCAAATTCTCAAATGTCCAACCAGTAAAATATGACTACAGGGCGAGGATAGAAAAACTCAGACCGAGGCACATCCACCCAAATCACAGAACTGACGAGGCTACTGATGAGGAGCCGGGTCTTATAGGCTGAATAGCCTCTAACCCGGGCATCGACTGTGAGTTACTGTGAGTTTATCAAATGCTGTTTATATCATCCTCAATCCCAAATTCCGGTATTAGTAGAGAAGTATTCTGTTCTTGGCTAGTGCCGTGCAGTGTTACCACATCCAGCTCGGTCCCGGGAAATTGCCCGGATCACTTTATGATAATTTACACCGGTTATATCCCGGTAGTTTGCCCAAGTTAGGTCCTGGTAGTCTGCTGTGGTCTAGGTTAGGTTAGCTTAGGTAAGACTAATTTCCAAATTATGTTTAGAAACTTATCTCAAAAACGGGGCATCTCTGAGAGAAACACCATAGATGAAACGTGTCTTAGAATGGTCCAAAATAGTGGGTAATGATACTAAAATACACAATATAGTGAATTAACTACTTCTCTACTTTTACCAAAATTCCAAATTCCCCAGCTCTTCCCAAAGTACCTTTGCAATACATTAACTGGATGCTACATTCACATGAATCACACGAAACAGTAGGATAAACCTTATTGGGTCTGAAACATTTCCTCATGTGAATGTTCATAAACTTGACTGAATCTGGACAATGACAGACCAGGTTGCCCAGGTGGGAACTTCAGCTCCAAGACCTTCCACAAACTCTCCTTACCAAAATAAGTACAATGATCAATCATCAGAGGGTGGCCTAACTTAACTTAACTAGATAATATAATATGGTACCAAGTGTCAGGACTACCGTGGAGTAATAAGTTAAGTTGGTAAATTTACACAAGAACTGGATTCACTATATTGGACCATTCTAAGACACTTTTCACCTAACTTATGGTGTTTCTCTTGGAGATGCCCCGTTTTACAAACATACTTTGGAAACTAGTCTGACCTGACTTGACCTAACCCAACCTAGACCACAGCCGACTACCGGGACCTAATCTGGGCAAACTACCGGGTATAACTAATGTAAACTATCATAAAGTGACTGGGGCAAATTCCCAGGACCTAACGTTAGCCAAATGTGGTAACACTGCTCAAACCTAGCAAAAAAACCAGTTATTCTGGAATAATACCGTTAAGTTAGCCGGGAGAACAATGACCAACTGCTTGTCTAAGTGGGAATGAAAATAACTTTGCCTCTACAAGCTCTAACTTACACTCACAAGTACTCATAGATGTCTTCTGGAAGACTTATTACTTGGGAGTGTAAACAGCTCTAACGTTACACTTTCATTATCAGAACTTAATCAGTGTATGTGGTGGTCGATCTGGGTTCGTATTAGTGCTCTATTATTAAATTTTAACCTCTGAAGCCTCCATGTATTGTGTAAATAATAATGTTACTCTTGTGAACAATGACCGAACTGGTTGCCTCAGGGGGGGGTAAAACTTTGCCTCCAAATTCTCCAACAAAGACATTCATGTCTATCAACCAACGAAGTGGCCTAGATGGCAATACCGAGTGCTTAGAGTACCACAAGTAATGAATGATATGATAATAAATAACAAAAGGTAACAATGTTAACGTTAGTTTAGTTACGTTGGTGAACGGTGACGTTACAACCCTATCAACCAAGTGACCCAGAGGATATAATACCGAGTGCTTAGAGTTCCACATGGTATGAATGATAAGATAATACATAATAACAGGTGAGTTTAATTAATTACCTTGGTGGACGGCGACGGTACACCCCTGACCATCGCAATACACGAGGGGGTTCTCAGTCCAGCCGTTCTCGTCCGAACACACACAGCAGCCCCCCACCATTTCCTTTGGGTCTTCCTGTTTGGGCTTCATGTGTCTAACCCCTTCCAAAACCCACCACTCATCTTAATCTTTTAGGGTCGGTACTCGGACACTCTTCTTTCCACAACAAAATGGTAGACCCCAAATAAAGTTCCAATACTCCCTCGTACCCTCAGGGAAACAATGATCACACTTGCAGTTTTACACATAATAATCAAACAAAATAGGTGTAATATATTAATATGTGTATTATCAACGTGTGGAAATTTCTGTAAAATCTTATATCACCCGAATTTTCTTTCAAATAAGATGGCAATAATATTTTATAAGTGCGAGGTTTCTCTTATTGATTATGAGGGGACCATGGGAGGCGCAGGCGCTATCTTTCTTGAAAACAAACATCTTGCTACTGTAAATAACATACATTTAATTGATATCGTAGTTATATTTAACTGGGAAATATCTGTACTGTGTATGCAAGATGATGTTTGCCACTGTAATTATGTAATGCACTTCAAAGACAATATTACAAATTCAAATCGTCACGTATACAATATTACAAATTCAAATCGTCAAGTAAACAATATTATAAATGCAAACAATCACATATACAGGATTATAAATTAAAATCTTCACGTATATAATATTACAAATTCAAATAGTCACGTATACAATAACTGAGATGCAGACGATAAATATAAATGCTCGTTCCTATTATAATTATGATGCACAAAGGTTATTCATTTTGACAAGACAGAGTATGATGATCAAATATGTCAGAGCTACATCACAATAGGAAGATTCAATAAATAAAGTGTCAATTGCCATTTACACGCGCTTTTGACGATATTTACGCGCGCTTTTAAAGACATTTACGCGCTTTTGAAGACATTTACGCGCGCTTTTGAAGATTTTTACGCTCGCTTTTGAAGACATTTACTCGCGTTTTTTAAGACATTTACGTGCGTTTTTGAAGATATTTATGCGAGCTCTTGAAGATATTTACACGCTTTTGAAGACATACCGAACTGTGCCTAATCCGAATTCACTCACTAGGACCTGCAACTTTGGCGGTTGTTTTGTTTTCAATGTTTTGTGTCACATGATTAGAAGAAATAAGAATGGAGAAAACTCTTTGACCAGACATAGCCCTCTTTGGAAAACAATCAACATTTCTTTAAAATTTGTCTAATCGAAGTTCAGTAAAACTTATCATGTCCTATCATACCTCCTATGATGTAATGTATTTAGTTATATCACATCTTAACTTATAATAGTATTTATCTATAATAGTTGTGAGATGGGTCCTTGGATGAATTAAACCCATCTGGAGGTGATTAACTTTTTTCTATTGTTCCAAAGTAGAATAAGAAATTATTATTTTCCATATACAGTACTGTACTGTATTATCTCTTAGTGAACCAGCATATTTTGATGTCTATCCTTATTTATCCCCGAAGGGATGGCCACAAATGAATTTCCTCCGTGAGCCCCTGTTCCCCGTTAACTGGCATCCCTCCTCCCTCACATTATCACATACTGTACCTCTCAACTCCATATCCTTCCACCTCACTCTCGGTCTGCCCCTCCCCCTCACTCTCGTACACTCTCTTAACCAACCTCTCGCTTCCCATACGCTCCACATGACCAAACCACCTCAAGGTGTTCCTTTTCACACTCTCCAATACGTCCACACCCACACCACACTGCTCCCGTACCTCTTCATGTCACTCCACACACACTTCTAAGGTAGCTTATTTCCACCCCTCTAACTCTTTATTTATGCATTTCCATCATCGTCCACGTTTCACTCCCGTATGTCAGTGTCGGGATTATCACACTATCATGTAGCATTTTCTTCACGTTCAGTGTTCCTACAACCCTGTTCCCCTGTTGTACCCTCTCTAGCATTTCATTCTCTAACCTCCCATCTTTACTCATCACACTGCCCAAATACTTAAATGAGCTGACATTCTCCATAACCTGTCCATTTCACCTCGCTTCACAACTTGTGACTGTACCCCTTTTAAAGACCATAACTTTGCTCTTCACTACATTCACGTTCAGGTTCCGTTTCTCGCACACATCTCCAAACATATTCACCAATCCCTGTAACTCCCACTCATCATTACCTAGCAGAACTGTATTATCAGTAAACAGCAGCACAGGCAACTTCCATTCACTCCCCTCCCTTATCAGAGGTACACCAACACCCACTGCTTTTCCCTGTATAGTATTTCCTTCATAACTCCATCCATGGATACATTGAACAACCATGGGGACATGACACACCCTTGCTTCAACCCAACATTCAAGTTAAAGTACTCACTCTGCTCACTCTCCACCCTGACTGCCGCTCTTGCGTCCTCATACAAGCTCTTCACTGCCTCCAGCAACCTTCCAACCAACTCTGTGATTACAGCACACTCCTCTCTCCCCTTTACCCTTATCCAGATTTCCAATTTTCAGGCATGCTTCCCCTCTCCCATGCTAGTCCACACATTTTCCTCACCCACTATCTCACCACACACTCCATCTATTCCTGATGCTTTACCCATCTTTACCTACCCTCTTCAGGGCCTCACTCACTTCTGCCCTTCTGATCTCCACTACTTTTCTCTCTCATACCCCATCCAACTATGTTTGCCGGCGTTCCACTTCCTTCATTCAGCACTTCATAAAAGTGCCAGAATTTAAGTGTCCCTTCATTAATTACTTTGAAACAGCTTTAGACAGGGTTTGATAATAAATATAAGATAGCAGTGATTGGGCTGGAGAGTTCACATAGGTAACCTCCACATTTTTCAGGGTAATGAATACTATCCAAAGGACTGCCCTCTTCTCTTCACTTCTATGCAGGAACACTTCAGGGATGGACATAAAGTTGCCATGAAATAAATTACCACCAGATGGCATATTAAGTTGGTTGTATGCCAGTGGATCCTTCATTCCTTATCCATGCAACTATCCCTTCCCTTATTGGACCCAAGCCAATCACTTTCCTCTCTTCAGCCGTCTGTTCTTTTCTTCCTTCATTTTATTTCCTGCTTGCTATCCCTCCTCTCTGCCTCCTCCCTTGTGGTGAAAAGTCTTTTTGGCCAAGCCCAATCCTACATTTTTATGAGTTTTCTCTATAACAACCACATCAAAATTATCATAAGCTCTGCTAAGCATTGGCCTACAAAGATGGGGCTGAGCATCATGCTGCCCAACCATTTTTCTTGACCGGCTCAGAATTCAGTCGACTCTGTGACTGGGCATTCAAATAATCATAAGTACAACCACAATTAAATAACCATCAACACTTTCCTTCCATCATGCAAATACTATAAATCAATATCATATCAAAATATAATCATACAACACCTTATGTCAACTCAACCCCTTCAATTATTATGAGGTGCTGTAAAATCATACATGTGTTGTTGTTTATTACTAAGATATTTACTATGATGGAAGGAAAGTGTCAGTTATTTGATTGTGGCTTCATCTAGTACACCCTTATACAGATTTCATATATTGGCATCCTGTCGAGGTTTTTCTTGACGACATATAGAGACACTAATCTCACATTCACAACACACACTAGTCACTCCGACAAACACACTAGCCCTTTTCATATGCAACCCACATCTGACATACGGTCACATACTTCTTCCCAGCCTGCTCCCACCACAGGCAACAGGATTTCCTGGCTGTTACTTCTTCAACTAAGAAGTCAAATCCTGCAGTGGATAATAAATTATTCCTATTGTAATCACGATCATATTATGAATACTGTATATAGCATGACAGCATCAAAGAACAAATAGTGGCATGAGAATGGTATGAAGATGGTATGCTTTATCAGGTGTCAAATAGGATTATCACTAAAATTCACAGACAAAAACAGATATTATATTTATAAATAGGTTTTGACAATAAAACAACAGTCACTTTGAAATAATACAATGCAAAAGTAAGAATCACAGTCGTAAAAATAAAATTATTTTGATAGACTTTTTTTTTACACACAAGCTGCTATCATTTATTCAATAAACCAAATTCTAATTTCTTAAAAAGGAAATATTTGAGTATCATCCACACATTTTGCCCAATAAAAATTCTTTTAAAAACAACAAAATTCTGAACACTTTTACCAGAAATAAAAATAAAGTGAAACACCAAGTGGTACTGGACTAAGCTAATTAATTATTCCATTGCATCCATGTCTGTTGAATAATGATACTGCACTGTAGATAATAGCACATCCAGTGTTACAATACACTCAATGATTATATACACCACTACTTGGTCAAACCACCCAAGATTCCTTATAAGTAGAGGGGGAAAGTGTATAATTATAAATGTATTTGAGAAGCAAATGTATACAGGAAGTTTAAACTGCCCACCTACATTCCTCTTCATGCCACATTAGTTATCATGTAAAGTAATGGCAGTGATAATGATACACTTAAAATTAGAATTATTTATATCCAGTTCTCTACCTAGAATGGAGAGTTGTGGTACCCATGCTGTACAATATTGGTAAGTTGGATGCAAGCCACACTGAGTCATGGTTGTGTGCTTGTGCCTGTGCTGACTATAATTACTGTAATTCTTAATATATTGATTCAGATTACAAGTGAATCATAGTACTGTAGGCAAGGTGATGAACAGTGCCATGTATACCAGCTTGTTCACGTGTCTTCATCTGTATTTAAAGAGAAAGTCGGTAATATTTGACTACAATCAAGGCTGGAAACATACAAAGAGGAGGTAATAAAAAGGAGCATGTACAAGATAGTGAGAAATAAAACAGGTAACATGAAGGAGAGCCAATATAAGGAAGACCTAGTAATCAAGCAGATATTAAGGATAGAAGAAAACTACAAACTGAATGCAAGAGACATGGTTTGGAGATTTGGACTGAAACCATAATGAAGTTCATCCTCTGATAATATTATAGATCATGAGAACACAAAGAAGATACTTGAAAGAACAATGAATTTATAGTTAATCCTCCTACTATCATAATTCTTCCAGTTCATTTTACGGAGTTTGAAACCGTAAAAACAGTTTCAAACCCACTTTGGTTCACCTCTTATTATTTTGATAATTTTGGTCAAAGTGTATCAGGTGGTTGGCTTAATTCAGCTGCACAAACTGAAGATCATGGCACTGCTCTCACACACGTACAGTACTTAGTGAGCACAGTATGTATTTTTATTTATTTTTTGTCAATTTAAGTTGTTGTACAAATATTTAACACTTGCTCTCCTGATGGCCTGCTCAGCTTTATAAACTTTTTTACTTGATTGTAGTTGAAGATCTGTGAACTCTGAGTGATTATCAAACCTTAAGTTACAGAAGCAGAAAGTGAAAAATGACCTGAACCTGCCAAACTATTTAAGCATTACTTTTGTGTCCATTCAGCATATGTATTGTACTTTACTACATGAACGTGCAGTACTGTACATGTATCATTATGGGGACTGTTTACTTGCCAACTAATTTCTTAAACTATGTAGTGCATCTGCCTGGTATCTTTTTGTCTTACAGCTAGGCTTACAATATAGCCCAAAGATTTTTGAAAGATTCCAACACTGTCTGTAAATACAAATAGTCGAACTAAGTTATGATTTTTAAACAATGCAATGAAAACATTAACAAAAAAAAGTGATGAAATATGTGTTGCATTGCTAGATTTGTAAAACATTTCATGAAAAAGTAAATCACCTCAAGTTTTTTATGACATTTAGATTTGTCGACAAATCTACCCACTATGATCAACACTGGTACTCCTCTCTTTCTCTTAATCATGAACCTAAGGAGTACAGTACATACTAATGATTCCAGAGTCGTCATGGTACAAAAGATAAATGGGAGTGGTAGGAGCATCTCAGAAACATTTATTAATATAACCAGATTATTGTTTTGTGAGAGTGAAAGCATTAGGTGGAAGTATGGACAAATTTAATTGTCCAGTTAAGATGTACAGTACAGGCATTCCTTGTATAATTTCCAAGTTAAAAAAAATTAAGCCAGATTTCAACAGGTGACAGAATCATGCACCAATATCTTTTAGTCACAGGGTTGTACGATTTTAGTAAAGCCTGCTCAAAATATTTCAGTACAGTATAACATTGTTACTTATATCAAAATATAAATTACCCTGACTGTGACATTAAACATTTCTTCTTTGGTTGGATTATTACTGTAATTGGATAAAATCAATCCAGACAGGTAAGAGGGAGCAAGCATATACTGTAATAGTAACCACAGGGCAGAGTAACATGTACATGAAGAGTATATGGGCCAGCCTTGTGTACCAACAGTCAGAGCCAAAAACATCATAACTACTGAACTGCTGCTCTGGTGTTCATGGCAATTTCTGTTATCTACAGTGACATGGGCTATAGAACAAGGAATCTGTGAACCAAACATAATGATACGGGAAGCTGCATTTTGCTGATGTTTGGACAAAATGGCTGGACTGCTGAGAATCTTGAAACATCTTTGGACAGTTACAGCAGTGTCATACTCCCCATATATGCATCATTCAATATACACCTGCTCAAAAAAAGTGTCAGCATCCCTCAGTTGAGAAACTGATGCATATAGCTACAGTGCAGGATACACACAGTACAGTATATAGAACAGTACGTATCTCATAGTGCAGTACCTTTAATAGTATCGAGTCTACTACTGCAGGCAATAATGCCAACTTATGTAGCTGCATTCAGTCAAGGGATGCAGACAACTGTATGAATTTGAGTAATAAGTAAGTGTCTTGTAAGTGGTGAAATAAATTCAAATTTATTGCCTCCCTTACCAAACAATTTTTCATTAGTAGGTGCTTGGTAACTGTATTATCTGCCATGGAAATAATCTCTAATAAGAATACAGTATAAGTTTTAATACTTGATGATCTCTTAGAATAAATGCAATACAACTTATCAGGTCAGTGAAAAAATTGCTAGACTTAAAAGTGAGGACACTCCACACCTCCAATTGATTGAACACATGTACTGTACTGTATATGAAAATTTAGGTGAACTGTTTGTAAGGCTTTAACATATATCTATGGTGAGCAAGACACCTAAACTCTCAGGCACAAAACTCTTAACCAGATCATTAATGGTTCACATTTGTTAGTTGCTGATAAATGACAGAAGGCCAACAATTATCTTTGTCCAAAAAAAAGTACAGTATTACTTATTTCTCCTTTCTAATATTTTGAATGTGGATTGATTCACAAATAAACTAATTTACATCACCATTATTATCAGCATTAATTAAACTACAGTAACTGCATACCTCAAATCTTACTAATCCCATGTCTAATGATACTGTACCTTTTTTACAGTTTTTTTTATTTCACAAGACACCATTTACCTAATATGGATGATTTACGATATGTACTTCCACTTCCACCTGGCATCTGAAAAACTTAAATATTCATAGGTTTATGCATGTCACAGTAAAAACTCCAGCATGTGATGGTGCACTACATAGTACATAAGGGTGTCCTTAAGTCATCTGTCCATAAAAGAACTTATGCACAATGGAGTGGTATTGGTGTATTATGGAGTTAATTAGATCTCAATACTGTATATGGTTACCAATATAAAAGATCACATGTTTGAGAGTGACAAGGGAGATTCACTTGTGCAGCTTGTGAGAGGTAAAAACAGGACAGTACAACAAATCAAGAATATCTTCTCTTTCTTCTGGGGAAGGAAAGATTATCAAATGATGCTAACAAGAGATCAAGACAAAATCCTTATCCTCCTCCTTTCCTTCTATGCTGTATAGTTTGCAAGAATATATATATATATATTTAAGATAAAGTGAAGTAACTACTGTAGTGTATATATGAGTATGTTGAGAGGCAGAAGTGAAGCTGTGAGTAACCTTGAGGGTCTACCACACAGTACAGGTGTCACACAGGCCAAGTCTAACACTGAGGCAGGAGTTACTATGTCTGTTCCATCATCTGACATGTATGTTTGGGTATGTGTATATTTATGCATTAATATGTGTGTGTGTATGCATGTGTATGTGTTGCTACAGAAAAGATTATACAGTTGTGTAAATTCTAACACATACACACAAAAACACACATACAGTACTGTCCTTAAGAAGCTCAAAACTTACAGTGTAGCTCTTAGGTACTGTACTGTACAAACAAATAAACTATTTTTAAACCACAGACATGAAACAGTACCTCCTGACTCAGCATGAGAATTTGGTACTCATTCAAGAAGCTACCAGTGAGTTGTGACTTTGTGAATCTTGCAGCAAAACTGACTTGAAAGCTATTGAGTCATTGCAACTACTAAACATTACTGGAACCAGTTCATTATCTTACTTACGCAGTAGTTCAAGCCAGGCAACCACACTCACACACACACACACACTCTAACACACTTAATACGGCAATTGCACTTGGGCTTTAGGAAATAGCGAAATACAACCATCAGCAGATCTTTGCACTTAAAAGCATGGCAATGTTCATAATGATATAGTACAAGATTATATTGGCATATTAGTTTCATATGGAGGGTACCTTGTGATCAGAACTGCCATGCCTTAAACAACTCTTAAAATACATTTCTTATATGGATAAAAAACATTCATGAAGCAAATATTTTCTTTATAGTATAAGTAACTACCTGGTAAGCTATTATGAAACATGATATATTATCTTTGGTTCCGAATATCAAGTGGTTTAAGAATATAAGGTTATTGTTACCTCTTACCAGCAGTTCTACAACTTGCATAGCAATGATATACATTAGTTGTGACCTATTGAAATGCATCTCAATGAAGAGTACTGTATTATGATACAAATAATCACAGAAATACAAAGAATATAAATAATCACAGAAATACTATCATTAATAGATTATGGAAAACAGAACTATTATGGTCATATATAATCACTAAACATGTGACTAGTTATGCAAGTTCCCTGTTCATATTGTAACTCAATTAAACACCGTACTATTGCTGTCTTTTTTTCATATTTTTTTCAATTTAATACTATGCAAATAATTTTTTTAAACACTGTAGCTGGATAAAGGCCAATGGCACACATGACTAGCTGCTATAAGAATTAATTTCAAATTTATTATTGAATTTCCTCTAATGATAATACTTACACAATATGAATTTTAAATCTTTTGAAAAATATACAATAATAAATACTGCATAATGCAAACACATGGTGAAGAGTTGCTTTCAGCTGGGTTACCTTAAAGGGGTGATATGTTGTTGGCAAAGCAAAGGTTACTGATTCATCCACACTGTGCCAGGTAACAGTCACAAGACCTCAATAAACAATACTCATGGAAGGTCTGACAAAACTTAAAACCCATATCAATTTTAAAGGGTGTATTGTTCAGGGTAGTTCAATGTACTTGTAGAATGTTATGACCCATCTTGGCCCCATAGGTGGTTGATTTTGTGGCATGGTTTGAAGAAATCAGTAAACTCAAATCTAACAACAGCATATCAATCCCCATAAGTACGGTAACATGCAGTGTATGTACAGACGACCGGCTACGACTGAACTTAGGAGGGAGTGTGGAATGTCTCATCTTGTAGGGTGGGGGAGTGGTGGGAAGGGAAGGAGGGCCCCATCCCACCTCTCCCCTGCCTTGCCTCCCACACCACACCTACAGGCTTGGCTGGTCTTGCCACTGCACAACACTCACGAGGGACACAACACTGAAACAAATACATCAGTAAATAGCTGATTTATACATTAAGAATTGTGTTGAGGTGATCATTATGTATTTTACATGTAATTCACGTCAATTTTCAAATTGTTTGGTAAAAATCTATTTCTATCAATGTTAAGACTTAAAATTTCAATAGCAACATGCAAGAAAATATAATTATGCTTAGCAGATCCAAGTTGAAAGTCTCTATCATAGGCATACACATTTAACAGATGTTAATCCTATCTGATCAAAATGATTATATAGTGTATATAATGCATTCTAAACCTGAACTAACTTTACTAAACACACACACACACATATACACTGTAATACTGATAATAATCTGGATACACATTTTTACAGACAACTGAACATGTGCCTCATATTATCAGCACTGATTTTCTTCTCTGCATTTACAAAACACTAAATTTCTAGCAATGGAGCTAATAGATTGAATGGCAATAATGTACTTTAGAAGCTTAATGTGAAAAGAATGAAATTATAACTAATAACAAAATGATGCTAATCTGTCTTTAAAATTACTTCCTCCTTTTCCACTGTTCTAATAAAAGAGAAAAAGTTTCATGATTTCTTCTTGATAATGTTTATAGTATCTACAGTACCATGGTACAGTATGAGGAATGGGGTGACTATACAGTATTATGAATTACTATGTATACTTTTTGTATTGTCACTGCCTTATAAACTATACACTCCATCCTTATGTCTAAAATGCAGAATTTCATCATACCTTGCTGCCTAATAAGAGGCTCTACAAGAGACTGGAATCAAGTGGTTGGATAAGCAGTTATTACTGTACCTCAGTTACTGTGTATTGACATGCCAGTACAGTACAGCATATTGTAACTTAATTATACCCTTGCATTGTACATCTTGGGCATAATTTAAATTTTCATGTACAGTAAATCACAAACAATACTGTATAATTTTATTTACTATACAATGAAATAAAGTATTGTATTGGGGAAGTACAGTACAGTACAGTACTGTGAAAACTGCCACTGCTTGCAAAGTTTGTCTGAACTTACATTTATAAACACGGCCTCATCAATATTTATATTCTTACCAGCTACTCTAGGTAATCAAGGCTTTAATTATGACTAACCACTTGTAAGTTTTTCTAACGACCACTTGACAATTTTTCTTAATGAAGGGGGACATTCCTGCTGTCCAATAATTAAGAATTACTACAGGTACAGTATGCTGAATTTCGAATAGTCCTGTAATTACAGCTAAAATCATTCAATATACAGTACTGTACTTGTATTAATACCATGTGATTAAATACATCATCAATATATAATTTTTGTCTAAAGGTTAAATAAGAACCCTGTCTCATCAATATATGTACTGTATGCTACTCTAGTTGGTGCTTGGAGATGAGTGTCTCAATGTGCTATCTTAAACTGTTTGCCTTTATTCCAAGGAGATGAGTGTCTCAATGTGCTATCTTAAACTGTTTGCCTTTATTCCAAGGAGATGAGTGTCTCAATGTGCTATCTTAAACTGTTTGCCTTTATTCCAAGTATTATATGTTATCTAAAACTTAAACAATTGCACCTGTACATGGTCCAATGATGGAGCATTTAACTATGGGATGTCAGTTGTTTCCCTCCAAGAAAAATTGACTTTTGTTTGTTAGAAAAAAATGGCAAATGTCATCAACCATTTGTTTAAGGGGCTAACCTCTTGATGGTGATTTGGATGGCTACTGTTTCCTCCACATTTTGCCACAAAACAGATCTCCTATGAGTAACACTGACATCATCTGTTTCCTGCCATAGCTTAAAGGTATCAGTCTTCCTCCAATTCACCAAAAAGATATTCTCCCCTTAAGGGTTACTGAAGACTTTAAAATTATAGTCAGCAGCAGGGACATAACGAGACAGACATTGAACAAGAACACGGTGCAGGGCAGGGCGGTGATGGTGGGACAGGGAAGCAGGAGATAAGATTATGGTAAGGGATCAAATTATGAGACAGGCCTGGTCATTACCCCATTCTAAACACTAGGTCTAATTTTTGGGTAGGAGGCTATTTGGGTCTGTCCTCTGCATGCACTCATTCTTTTGCTATACAAGGACTAATTAAATCATCCTAAAACCATGAAAGAAAATATTATTTGTAAAATATGAAGGTTAATGGTCAAATGGGTATGAATTTGCTAACATAGTCTAAACTACACAAAAGTTTGTTATTCATATGATTAAACTAACCTTAATTTTTTTGTTATTTTACATTGATACTTATTTTTAGTAAAATTTCTGTACATTATCTTTATTCTTGGCATAGAATTCTACTTAAAAGAACAAAGTTCTCTGCATTATCAACAACATAGTCATGCTTAACTCACACAGGTAAATGAACATCAATAATACATTCATCTGTTTCATTACCTTTGATATTTGGAGAGCTATCAAAAAATTAAAACTTAATTTCAGCCATAATCTATATTTTGATCACTACCTTTGAAGTAGTTCAAAAGAGAAAAAATAGAATAGATTTTGAGAGAAAGCCAAATACAAAGTGGCCAGAAAAAATCCACCCAATATTTTGTTGATTCTGGGACTATGACCAATGAGTGGAGATGTCAAGAGGTAAACACTGGTTGGGTCTGCAGTTGTGTGATAACTAACAGTGGTAATATTAAGTAAAGGAAGGCACTAAACTCTACTTTCACAGCATCATAATAAAAACTTAAGAAGCCACAGCATCTTACAAATTTTCACTGTATCTTCTATCAGTATTGTATTATCAGTATAATATTTAGGTGTGCTAGCAATTACTTCTCATGTACAGGTACAGTATACTGTATTGTACATATAGACGTTGACTTATATACAGTATTACAATACCAGTAACTTTTTTGGTACATAAAATTGTATTTAGTTGGATAATCATTTACTTTATTACAAAGCAATGTGAAGCCTAGCATCTCCCTCTGTTTTATAATACCACTATACAGTATATGTGTCTAGTGGCAGGCATATGTCCTTACTCTTTGAACAGTTAGTTTGTCAATGTGTACAGTACAGTGTATATTGTGTTACATCTGTACATTGTAGCCTACCATTCTCTCTGTTAAATTATTTAATAACGTATGTTGACAGTACAGTATAACAAAACTTTTATACAGGACATAAAAGTCCTGATAGAAAGCCAAACATCTACCAATAATCTACTTGTTATCTATATGATACCCTTGGTACAGTATACTGTATTATCTTATTTCAGTACATTTTGTGACTTTAAACAGTATTTGAAATAACTAACCCATTACAGTATATTCAAGATGAGCCTAATGATGAAAATAGTCCAGCAATGATCAAATTAATAATTCTACAAATGAAGCAAATTTACTTGGACCATATGTATAACACTGTAGTTTTTATATATCTGGTAAGATCATATGACTGCCACAAGAGAGCATATGAACACAAAGGCTGCAATATTCTTTGACAAGAGAATATTAAGTGTAACCTCATATTTTAACATACAGTACTCTTTTCTTGGACTGTATAATACACTAGCCTATAGTATATTATATGTAAACTTTATCAGAACACTGCTCACCCTCACACCGGCACCCTCATCTACACTATTTTTTATTATAAAAATAATTATTTAAGCACCAGCACCATTTGCAGGGTTTTAATTGATCATTTATGCCATAAATAAACTATGTGAAACTTATGAAAATTTAAATTACACATCCATATTAAATAGCTGCACATTATGGGGGTAATAAGGTGTTTTTGGTAAATAAGGGGCTACTCATTCCTCCAACCTGTGCCAGAAAACAAACCACCTATATGGAGGCTGTCTGTCTCTTGTCACAGATTAATGAAACCAGTAACATAAATTTGCTGACAATAATTTACTTTACCCCTTTGAACTGTGGCATATTCCTTGGGAAGTTAGAGTTACAAAAATCTTATGAAACATTTATCATGCAGTCAGTCCATCAACCAATACCTAGAAGTATTACTGAGCTTTACTGAGCTTTAGACCTCCAACATTAAACTGTATTTATATAAGGAATATTAGACAACTAGTAATACTGTCATGATACCCTTAGAATGGATCACAAAACTCGGGTTAAGTTATTCCCTGGCCACAAATAAACAAGATGATTTTATTACCTTAATAATCCACTTTTACATCAGGGAGAAACACAGATGTATTGTGTCAGTGTATGGTCACTGCAACTTTCATTCAGTTTTGGAACTTCTTCAATTAAAGTATTTAACATTGTAATACTCCACTGTAGTACATAATAAATACATGATACAATTATTCAATACTGTAAAAGGAATTTTAGTTTACCAGACTGACCTTTCAAAATATAATCAGTGAGGAGAGTTGGAACTGTTGGACTGTCTTCATTTATGGCAGTCAAAACTGAAAATTAATATCATAGAAAGAAATTAGGCTCTGAAAAATTATGTAATGTAATCGTAATGCATTATCATTCATTAGCAATACTGGTAAATGTCACTTGTCAATTAATATCTTGCCTCTACAGAGAAGAAGTTTTAATGTACAGTAGCTTTAATATAATAAAGGAACACCAACATAGAAACAAAAGATTATAATGCATGTAGCTCTCTGATACCTGATCTGCAGGATTCTAATTTGTGGGTGGATGAAGCACTGAATTTTTTCCGCTAGAGCACGAGAATTCATAACTGAATGAAGTACTGGACTCAAATATTCTTTTTGTTCAGTGAAATTAATTAACGAGAGAAAGAAGTCAGTGTTGAATAAAACAACAAGACCAACTCACTCTTGATGAGGATCTGGAGTGTAGTGTTAAGTGGAGGTCCGTGACCAACGTCATATGGGATCACCGTAGTCAAGTACTGGAAAGCAGAAAACTAATCACCCACTGATGGGAGTAACCTCTTGCAGTCAAATTAGAGTGCTACTGATTCCTCCAAAGTATGGCAAGAAAGACAATCCCTTAGTATTCAAGCAGGGGAACTTTTATGTTGTATACGTGTAGTTTGGAGGAATCAGTACCCCTCCAATTTAAGTAAAAAAGACAATCCCTTTATACAGTGTAAAAAATCCTTAAAATAGAAAGATAATGGTACTTCTACTTTAGTGTAATTGGCAGAATACAGCAAAGTAAAGGAATTCACTCTACCTTGGGATCAGTTCCATTTGGACCTACTTTCTTTTGCTTCTTTTTCTCCACATTGAAGTTCCGTCTCTTGTTTTGAACCTATAAAAAAGTAGCTTCTGATAAGATATGATAATTAATATTCCTTAGAATCTGTACATAGCTGTAATTCAAGGAATAAAATTTGAAGTGAGCATATAATAAAAAAGATGAACATGTCTTAATTTTGAATCAGCCTATAGTACAATAATAAAAAATATATTTTTTCTTATAACAGCAAAGAGACTTCTGGGCTGTCATACATTCACCTCATTTGATTTATTAATATTCCTAATCAACCAAAAACACAGTTCAATATTAACCTGAAGTAGGAGTGAGATAAAGGAATTCTTGAGTTCCTTTTCATACTCAAGTTCATCCCTGAGTGCCAGCTGAGAGATGAGTGTCTCTGAATACTGCCTCACTACCACCTCCAGCTCCATCAACGTCTCGTTCAGTGCCCCTACAGACATACTCCGAAGTTCTGTAACCAAGAGAGGGTAGCTTTACAGTGGGGGACACAATATACAGTACTACTCATGGTGTATAGAATTTAGGCACAGTTCAATGCAGTTATTTATGCTTTTATTTTCTGTAATCAACCGAGTGCAATAGTAAAGATTTTTTTACATGTGGAAAAGGAGTAGAACACACTGATTTTTTTTATGTTAGTTGTAGTTGGTAGAACAACAAGTTTTCCTAAACCCTACCCAGAAAAAGAACCCCAAACCATTAGGTAATCTGGGTATTTTACCATCCCACAAATGTAACGAGGGTCATGTGGGTCATTCTCCTTATGGTGGTAAATGTTAGAATTTGTGTTACATGAACCATAACTGAAAAGATTGACTTATCAGACTACATAAGTTTAACCACATTTCCCAAGCCAAGCGAGATATTCCTTGGCAAAAGCAACCCTACGCTGTCAAGATGGGTTTCTTTACAGGGCGGTGGCTTGTGTACCCAAGGCAGTGAATGTGCTTGTTCACCATACACACAGACACATCTCCCTAAGTTCCAGGGGTTGGATTCGTTGACAACACAAGCTAAGGTGCGAAGAATCTTTTAAATGTCTCATTTCAATATGGTGCTGGCACAAACCGAAAGTTCATAGTTCATACTTGGCTAACTAAAAAAGAATCCATGTCACTTACTGTCTGCATAAAGATGTGGTGGACAGGGCCTGGTGGGTGGATCATTCATGCTGTCTGTAGAAGGGGAGCTCTCCTCTAGACCCTCGTCCTCTGAAGAACTTCCCTCCTGACCATGAATCAATCAATATTAGCATCTCAATACGAAAAGTGTATCAATCATGGAAGGTTCAAACTAATTATAATATACCAGTTCAGCACCAAGTGTTTTTATCTTGCTTATGTAACCATACTTAAATATTTTCGAAAATTATAGTACAATACTGCCCAGGTCAAATAATTATGGTATCGATGCAATGTGAGTTGTGGTCGACTAATGGTGGTATTACTCGTACAATACAAGGAAGAACTGCATTATCCCTTTAAGATGAATATTAATGTCAGTTTAGACTAGACATTAAATTCAGTATAACAGGCTACAGAATCTTAAAGGATACAACAACTTTATACAGGCTTATTCCTCACTTTGCTAATACAGTATTGTGAAGAGATGAAATAAAGGAAAGTTCAATTGTCTCCTCTCATTTCAAAAACTGAAAACCAAACAACTTGTCCAGAACATTAAAGGTACAGTATTGACATTTATATTAGCAGTGCAGTAGTGCAGAGAGAGGCAGTGAAAGAAAAGTGTGCCACCTCCTCTTGATTAAGTACAGTAATACCACCTTATGGAAGGGAAAAGATTAGGAATCCCATTCTAAGCACTCAGTTCCTCCATCCACAGTCCTTCAGTTTTTGTTCTCTTCTCGGAATGGATTTGCTCTCTTCGGCTTCAAAGGTGGAATCTAAACCTCAATAAAAAAATAAGATATGACAGCAGACTAAAACTTATAAAGTATAAATAAAAATAATATTATAGTAGCAAGAAATATACACATCTATTTCAAAGGGGTGTATCGTTCACATTCTTTTGAAATGTATAGGTGTATTTTTGCTAGTCTATAATCAGAGTGAATTTCAATACTGTAATATTAATTTGACCAGAGGATGGAGAAAACCCATGATGCCAGTGTGATTCCCGCTCTAGTCTGGTTCCGCACCTGCATTATGTCGTCGATCTCCTGGATGACCTCCTCAGCACTCTTGACCGGCTCGGCTGTGAGGCCGGTCAGGATGAGGTGGTGGAGGTCCAGGTCTTGTGCTACCTCTTCCTCCTCCTCTACCTCTCCCCCGCCACCGTTACCCTCGCCCTGCCCCTCTCCCTCCTCACCTCCCCCTCCACCACCCTCCTGGCCAGGCAGGATAAATACATTTCAGTAAAAATGGCAAAAAATCAAGTTGATAAAAAATTCACTATCAACAAAAATACAAACTTGATGAATTGGTATGAATGACCTCACCTTTCTCATTACAGATATAGATAATTCTTTCTAAAGGTACAGTACTGTACTATGATTTATGAAACCATATACTGTAACCAAGTGATGGATCATAATCTTAAACATTATGGTGGTACATTATAAATTCCTAAGTAAGTTACGGATTCAGATTCCCAAATACATACATGATTAATAACTTCCACACAGAGGTACTTTAGTCTACTGCACATTAATTTGTATCTGGTACATGCTTCTTTTACTCTGGTTTTTAGATTTACAGTATTTGTGAAACATGCTCACCTGTATAAGCCTCTATGATTGTATCATACACAGAAAATTTATACAGTAAATAGAGTTAACATGCAGTATAATAATAATAACAAATAATTATGGTATTAAGCTGGTCACAGTAGTCTACAGTACTCCAGGTGTGTGTGTATTGATATGTATGAGGGCCTGCATTTGACTGTCTGTGAGTGAGGGTGAGGGTCAGTGATTAACTTCATCAGGCTGAGGTTGATGACATAGAAGTACAGTATAGGCTTAGTCCAGGACAATGATGATGATGTGAGTGAGTGAAAAAGCAATGAATGGGTACACCTCGGCATATTTTGAGTGAGTGAGTAACTGAATGCTAGTGTGTTGTTGTTGTTATTATTATTTATTTGTTTGTTTTTCTAAGTTAGTGGCAACTTTAATCTCGTTAAGGATGACTATGGGGCAAGAACTGCTGATGGTTGAGTGAGAGTTACTGAATGATGTGTGTGAGTGTGTGGTTATTTTCATGTGTCTGCGACTCTGCATCATGAGGCTGTGGCAGAGAAGGACATTAAAAAAAAAATGGATATGATTTTGGACTTCTCCCACTCATTCCTTTTTTCACAGGCGAGTTCATTAATTAATCTGGTTTTCTTGCATTTAGTCATCAACTCCCTCAGTGTTGAAAAAGGGCACTGCGCTTATGGCTGAGTGAGTGAATGAATGAAGAGGTCAGAGAACACTTAATGAATGAAGCCAGCATGCAATATTATTCATGAGTGGGAAAAATGAGAGAGAGTGTGAGGCTCGTTATCAACATCTGGATATTAGTTCATTATAATGAGAACTTGCTCCAAGCCCAGAAGGATTATTTGGCACGACGACAAGCATAGAAAGCAGTTAAGCAGGAGAAAGCGAAAAGGCTCTATAATCTATACTGTAATTATATTAGTGTGATTCTATTGTGGTGAAGACAAGACACGGGCCAAGCCTGTGTCTCCCACCGTCTGATACGATTATAAGGGGTAGGGGATTGCCAGTGGGAGGGGGTCAAAGAAAGTTTAATTGCTTGTAATTTATTGGCTGTGACCGACACCATGCACTCGGCCTGCCACTACCCTTGGGTACTAAGGAAGCAGGTGAAGGCACTGAAGGGTGATCTGGAAACTTGAAAGAGCAGCACTACCCACAGTGTATATACTTTAAAGTACCGGTATATAGTCATTGGTTATGTTGTTGATGGGATATATTGACTTTACAACGGCACCTTATAAACTTATATATATATATTTTTATCTTAATCTATTTCCCTTTTTACTTTACAATTTTCTATTCCCAAAAATGCTTGTTACAATTTCAATGGTTGATGGGAAATATTGCCTTTACAACGGCACCTTATATCTTAATCTTTATTTTGCACCTCATACACCAATATATATATTTGTTTTTATCTTGATCTTGTGGGTTTTTGCTATTATTTCTGCTAGAGAAATAATGCTCTTACAGTCGGGCCCTTCTATATAATTTGAGACCGACTAAATATGGCGACTATTTCCTTTTTTTTTTTTTTTTTTTTTTACAATTTTCTATTTCCAAAAGTGCCTGTTACAATTTCAATGGTGCACGTTTCATAATAACATCTTAAAGTACAGACGTACGATGTATCAGTAATTATCGCGGGGAAGATTTTACAAAATACATCTAACTCGGCCATCACTCCGTTCCCCAACTTCCATATTAAATCAGCTGGCGTTAACAGGGGAACAGTGTTGGCCGAGTTAGATGCATTTTGTAAAATCTTCCCCGCGATAATTACTGATACATCGTACGTCTGTACTTTAAGATGTTATTATGAAACGTGCACCATTGAAATTGTCTGTACTTTAAGATGTGTACTTTAAGTGTTTTATTTTTTAATTTAAGATGTGTACTTTAAGTGTTTTATTTTTTATGTTACAAAATATGTTATCACTTATACCAAAATGTTGTAACGCCCTACGTTTCGTTATGATTCTGTAAAATTACCCTACGCCCTACAGACAAGGATTTGAGGTCGAAATGCCCTACATATAGGGCGATTACCCTACGGTTGGCAACACTGGTATATACACTGTGGCACTACCTATGGGTGATGGCTGCCAGGCTGAGTGAAGGATATGAATACATGTGATCGTGAAACATGCAGCGAGGGAGTAAAGTGAAAGAATATGGATACAACAAGTGAGTGAGAGGAAAAAAAATAACTTGCAGTGAGTGTGTAAATGTAATCGTGAAACATGCAGTGAGTGAGCATTCTATATGAGTGGATAAACACGCAATAATGGAGTGAATAAATAAGAATAAAGACAAAATAATAATAATAAGAATAAAGACAAAATAATAATAATAATAATAATAGGAGTGGTTGTCTAGTGCAATGGTCACCTTCATCTGATTGAGGTTGAGGACTGGTAGGTACTGCTGACGTGTGTAGGTCTTACTCCAGTCGATGGGTAGGATGTTACCAAAGTTCCCCGTGATGGTCCACCACATCCTGCAAAAACAAAATAAACACAAACATCTCATTAAATTATAAACACAATATATACATCCTTGAAAAAAAAAAGAACATTAATACTGTATTAATTAAGGAAGATAAAAAGTGAAGGGAAACTCACCTAGATTTGTGTGGATATATTTGAGATGTTTATAGTACAGTACAGGAATAGAGTGTTGTACATGAACTAACAACACTTTGAACATTTTCTTTCAATTGTAGCAAAAATTAATACACTGTAGTGATCAATGAATAAAGATGTACAAAATAAATCTAGGTGTGTTAACCCTTGACTTTTCTCCTTCCTTAATACAGTATCATAAATGTATTGTAACAACTAAAATACATATAGGCCTATGTATAATCCAACACTTCATATAGACATTTTTGCTTAGAATTATTATCCAAGCAGGACATCATTCAATTTAATCCTGTATAAATTATGTTGCCGCCGAAATTAAAGACTACCAACTATACTGTATACTCCAAACTGTCACATAAAACATTTGACGCTTACTTTAGATTCAGTAGTCTGGTTTGTGGCACAATTTGGAGGAATAAGTAAGCATCAAATTTGTAAAGTTGACCAGACAGTTATGTATGAATGTTATTTTACTTGGTTATCTCCTGTACAACACACACACACACACACTGGCTTAGGCTTCCCTCCAACAAAATACTCCTTCTTTTCCCTTCCCTTCTCCCTCACCAATTTTTCAGCGGGCCTTGTAAAGTGTCAGCTGAACCACTTTTAACGACCACCACGACACCGTTGTCAATAAAACGTGATAAACTGTGTGTGCGACTTTACAAGGTCCTAACACACGGCTCACTGGGGGCCAAGGGTGACACCATGGAAATAGTATGAGTGACACAGACGACCTGGTGGGAAACTTTCACACTTGTCTTCGTTATAAAGAAAATACAAGCGGAACCCGACTACCACCTGCAAAGTTTCTATGTATGTTAAATTCCTGAGACACCAATCTATCAACAAACCAAAACAAATAAATCAACCAATCTTTCAACCAGATAACCAACCAACTAACGAAGAAACACCTCACCAACCAACCAACCAACCAATCAGCCAAGAAACAGACCATCCACCTCACCAGCCAAAAAGCCAAGAAACAAACACACCCTTCACCTCACCAACCCACCCACCTTCCAACTACCCAACAAGCGAGCCATCATCTCCTTACCTGTCCAAGACCCTTATAAAGCCCTGGCCAGTTAGTGTGATGGTGGTAGTCAGATGGATGAGTCACGGCTGTAGGTATCTCTCTCTCCCACACACGTATGTACTCACCTACCCCTCCCATACCCACCTACACCTCCCACACACCTACACCCACACTCCCATTCCCACTTACACCCACTACACCTCCCACACACGTACACCCACACCCACTCCCATTCCCACTTACACCCACTACACTAATCCCACACTTTCATACACCCACGTACACAATCTTAAATAATTTCACAACCACTTTCCGACACACCTACACCTATTACAACCCCCCCCCCCCCACACACACTGCCATACACCCATATAGGCCTACACAAATTATATCACTATCACCATCCATACCTCGAGCTTCACATCACACATCTTTAGACAGAAAATATAATCAGTAACCCCACGTAATCCTATCCTATGTTATGTTCATTATCCCAACACTTAAGTAGCTTTGATGTCGTACCAAACATTTGGCTTGTGACTGGACACACATAAGATAAGTCACGGTATTCTAAGTAGTACGAACTTTTTTATTATCATTATTATTATACAACACAACACATACACTTTCAATAAAAACAATAATAATACTTCGTGTGTAGTGACTAGTAACACGAACCTAAAAATAACTTCACCACAACGAACACTTTTTCAATAATAACATTTAATACTTCGAGTGTATCGTGACTAGCAATACGAGCCTAAAAATAATTACGGTAGGACGTGTAAGGCAACCAACACATTGCCAAGCAGCAGGATCCCATGGGGCGTCACGTGAAGGGACTGGAGATCGTCTATGAGCCTCCATCACCACCCCCACATCCCTCAAACACACACACACACACATACACAACAACAACAACAAACAAACACACACACAATAACAAACAAACATACACACAACACAACAACAACAACAACAAACAAAACACACACACAACAAAAAACCAACACACACAACAAACAAATACACACAAAAAAACCAACACACACACACACACAAACATTCCCATCATGATCGCCGTGGGATCCTCATATATATTGGGATGGATGTGTAACCTCTCACCACGCCCTCTCTAGGCTATACTCTCTTTCACCACCTGAGGCATCTTCATCACAGGCTGGATGGACCCTCTCTATTATTATTATTACCATGTGGTGGTGGTGGGACTTTTCTATCGCCCCTCATCACACTTTCTCTATCACCGCCTGGGTTCTCTGTTATTACCACGTGGGACCTATCCATGGACCTATCTATTACCCCCTCATCACCACACCTGTACCACCACCACCTCCTCCATGGGTTGTATTTATCACCACACCTCTACTACCACCACCACCACCACCACCATGGGCTGTCTCTATCACCACTCGCTATAGGCTACATCACTACAGTCGCTGTTTATATAAAGTTCTATCGCTTCTCTGGTATGATGGCAGACATTGATATAAATTATTGTCGTGAATCATACCAGATTGTTTCCTCGGCTTAATCGTAAATCATGTAAATATATATTGCCGAGAAGAAACAATCACGCTTCATTCGCGACAACATTACACTTTTAAGCTTTATCAATAAATCATAGTGGCGAAATAACATTAGTCCGAAAATACTGTAGGCCTATATGTAGTACAGTAGGGTACATTATTATTATTATTTTTTTTCGGGGAGAGAGGAGTGTTGAACGTGTCGTGGGCGAAGTGGGATGATGAATGAGGGTGAGACTGTGTTTGGGAGGGACTCAGGGCATCACAGTGGTGGAGCTTTGTGAAGGCTTAAAAGAAGTAACGGTACGAATATGGAGAGTGAGAGAGATGGAAAGCAAGAACACAGTACGGTAGGTGCATCGGTAATCAGATAAGAGATGGAGAATAAGGTACGGTAGCCTATATGGGTAGACAGACAGATAGATAAATAGATATATAGATAGACATAGGGAAGAAGGGAGGGAAAGGGGAAAGAGAAGGAGGGAAAAAGTCAGTTTGGTGAGTGAGACATTTCAGGAATCCACCCCCACACACTCAAGCCATGCATACCTCCTGTTCCACCCCTCCATCTATCTCCTTCTTCCTCCTTTCTCCTCATCCTCCTCTTCCTCCTCCTCCTCTTCCTCCCCCTCCTCCTCCTCCTGCTCCCCATTCTTCAGGTAAGGACACTGATGCCAATTAAAGTGCATTTCTACCCCAGATAAAGTTAAGAAAATTACTGCGATGTATATTAGAGTTTTGTATAGGAGAATGAAGGAACTGTAAGGAATGGTTTTCGAGCAAATAAATATTGTGTGTGTGTGTGTGTGTGTGTGTGTGTGTGTGTGTGTGTGTGTGTGTGTGTGTGTGTGTGTGGTGTGAGTGTGTGTGTGTGTGTGTGTGTGTGTGTGTGTGTGTGGTGTGAGTGTGTGTGTGTGTGTGTGTGTGTGTGTGTGTGTGTGTGTGTGTGTGTGTAGGGCGTAACCACATCATCTTAGCCAAGGGTCAAACATTCTTTTCTGAAGTTTTTGTTGCGAAGGAACTGCCAGTATAGATCAGGTTACCACACGTCCACCAGCCTCACAGGACCATCATACATACATACATACATACATACACCAAGAACGACAGCAGCAAAAAACGATCGCCTCTACGGATTCTATCATATTATTATAGGAACGAGAGGCTGCAACCCGACCCCTTCCCCTTCAACCAAAGCTACACCACTAACAGATCAGAATCCAGCATCCCTTCCCGTCCCTCTTGCAACGAGGAGGAGGAGGAGGAGGAGAGGGAAGAGAGGGGTGCATGGGAGGGAAGAGAGGATGAGGAGGAGGAGGAGAGGGAAGAGAGGGGTGCGTGGGAGGGATGAGAGGATGAGGAGGAGAGGGAAGAGAGGGGTGCGTGGGAGGGATGAGAGTGGCGAGGGATTGGCGGCGAGACAAGAAGACTATCTGGATGAATATCTGTCTAGCACTCCAGTTTATCTGCAACATCACTCAGTCACCGCCAAGTTATCCTACACCAGAACACACACACACACACACACACACAGGGACTCTCTCATACGTCAAGGATTGTGAAGTGGCAGTCAATTACAGCAAACAACTAGAATACAAGTATAAAATAAATACGGTACCCTATTCGCTGCCACTGAGGTAAACCCACTCTTCAACATTCCCACAACAATGAATATCCCGACAGTCAGATTCTAAAGTCCTGCTCGCTGCCCTCCAGTTCACACACAGAGTATTATACTTTCAAGAAGGACCAGTTATCTAAGGAATGGACTATAAGAAGTTCAGCATATATACCACTGTGTGTGTGTGTGTGTGTGTGTGTGTATGTGTCACGTGTGTGTGGGTGAGGTGCCTCGTGCCATTTTGCCACACTGGTGTCAGATGTTCATATCAGATCAAAGCCAGTGCACACCACGCACTCCAAGTGTTACCAACTATACTTATTTTACAATGTTATATATCTGTATATATATAAATTTATATATATAGAGAGTAGGTGTATATGCCAGTGACCCAGACCAGACATGAATGTGTGGGAAGCATAAACATCAGGCTCTGATGCACAACACGCCATCTCTCGTGACTTCTGTCCTCACCATTATACCTGTATAGTACTTACCATACCTATTGTACATACTCACCATACCAGTACACATCACATATACACACTCTCTATTTTTGTACTCACCAAAACCTGCATTATATCCTCAATACTGGTACCACCATCATCACCACCATCACCACCATGATCTCCCCCTCTAACCTCGTACCATCAACACAACCACTCACAACTTTAGCCTACACGTGCACAGTCAACATTTATCACACTCAACACACACACCACACCGACATTAGCTTAACGAGTTCGTCGCTGCATCTCGTACATCACGCCCAGTAGTCCCACAACACCATCAAATGAAACGAATAATGATGCGATAATACAGTTGGTGGTTTCTGTGATATTGGATTGTATAAATAATGAAAAACAAAATATTCAGAAATACTTTAAGGTTTGTCGAGTGTGCCACCTCAGACTTGACCTTATCTGATTCGATTTGACCTGACCCTGACCTACCTGGCGTGGTCGGCATCCAGCAGGTCCTGTACCTCTTGGGGCAGGTGGTGAGGGAGTACCGCCCCCCTTCCTTCTTCCCCCTCGTGACAGGAACAGAAACACAGATCTTCTTCCTCCTCCATTACATCTTCACTTCCCTCTTTTACTTTCTCCTTCTCCCCCTCCCCTTCATCACTTTCCTGTTTTTCTATTTCCTTTCCATCATTCATTACCAAAGATTTCTCCGTCTCAATCGTCCTCTTCACATTCTCCTTCTCCTCTTCTTCCACCTCATATACTCCCAAGGACTTCTCCACACGTGTCGTATCTTCTCCATTTCCACCATGAGAGGAGGAGGAGGAGGAGGAGGAGGAAGAGGAGGATGAGGATGTGGTGGTGGAGGTTGTGTCTATACTGTTACAAGTGGTAAAGGTTTCAGACACCACCAACGTCTCACTAGTCATTGTGTTGTTGTTGTTGCTGTTGACATTCTGTTGTGGTTCTATGGGGGCGTCTGCAGATGATTTCTTGTTCTTCTCGTTCATGTTCATTGTTCCATCGTCCACTGTACCCCTAGCGACGCCCTCCATTACTATATCACCATCACCTACTCCACCCAAACTACTACCCTCAATTGTTTCACCACCCACTCCACCTCTCCTGCTGCTTCCCTTAACTGCTTCACCACTCTGCTCAACTCTACCCTCCCTCACCTCTCTCCTCTGCCGACACTGACACGTACACAGGATGTTCTTCTTAATCCACTCTTCGTCCACGATAAGGGTGGCACATCCTTCAGCCTCTTCCCCTTCTCCTTCATCTTTGTTTACACTCCCATGTTGTTCCATTGTTTTGCCATCCTCTGTCACTTGTCCCGACATTCCAATTTCATGCTCAGATTTGTACTCTGTGTCTGTGTGTCGGGAATGTGGCGGTGACACTTCTCTACTCCAGTGACTGTCCCCCTGACCCCCTCGACACTGCACGGGTCTAAACAGAGGGACCTGCATGGAAGGATATGCACCGTACCCTCGTCGTAAAATCTCCTGTTCTTGGCTCCACAGGGGGTTAACTTCGACTAGAGGCCGAGGGAGACTGAAATAGCCACTGTCTGAACGTCCCCTTGAGTGGTCAGGCTTGGTGTATTGTTCGAGGCGGTTTTGGGTGGCGCTGTAGAATTCTGATAGGAAAACTCTGCCTCTGTTGACCAGGAGGGTTAGCTTTTGTTTTACACCGGCCACCCTCCCTGACTCCCCGCCCCCTACAGCCCCCTGCTGCTGGTGTGGAGGATTGATGGAGGTGTGGGTTGGTGATGAGCCACACTCCACGTCACCCAGGCCGCCTACAGCTGTTTCGACTACTTCTCCTGATGAGGTTTGCAGGTCAGTGTCGGGATGCGTCGTGGCCTCCTGCTGCTCCTGCTGCTGCTGATGATGATGGGGGGTGGTACATGAGTCATTGGCCTCATCCTCAACTTTCACGTGTTCAGTCTCTTCTTCAGTGTCTTCTTCACATGCGTCTTCGCTCTTGGAGGTGTTTCTGATGACGAGGGTGTTGTTGTCGTACGTCACAAGCCTCGTCCTCACGCTAATCTTGTAGAACTCTTTCTCCTCGTCCGCCACATCCGCTTCACACACGTCCTTGTCGGCGTCTCTGACCTCGCCGGCTTCCTGTGTGCGGCCGTCACCAACCCTCGCCCTCACCCTCTCCAGTACCTCACTCCTGGACGCCCCTCCTGACGCCTCCTCCCGCTGCTCAGTTGTGGGACGGGTTGCTCTTCTCACCTTCATCCCTCGAGAGCCTCCGTCAGGAGAGTTCTTCTTTGTCTCGACTTTGGTGGTTGATTTCTTCTGGAGTGTTTTTGAAACGGGACTTTTTGGGTGTGATGGTGCAGCGTCTGAAGGTGTACTGGTGTGGTGTGAGGTCGGAGTGGTAGTGTGGTGTGAGGTATGAGAAGAAGTAGGGGTGGAAGAAGAGACAGGAGGAGATGGTGATATATCATCCAAGTCCTTGTTTATGGTCTCCGGCATGTTCTCCTGTTCCTGTTTTTCCGTGAAGGAATCTTTCTCCTCGTCACCTACGACAGAACTACGGCCGGAACTGCAGGAGCTGTGTGAAGGGCTGTAGTGTTTCCTGCGGGTGTGTGTTGAGCTCCTTAAGGAGTCTTTCCCTCCTACCATCTTCTTGATATTCTGACCTTCCTGCAGGTGGTGACCCCGACCCCCGCCCCGACCAGAGGAGTTGCTCTTGTTAGAATCCACCTTGGCCAGACGCTCGAACACTTGTGACTGCCTCCCCTCACGGGCCCCCTGAGACGCTTTTCTGACGCCACCCCCTGCCCCAGACGCCTTTGTGAGGCCTGCGTCTGTCCTCCTCCCCGGGGCACTCTTGTGTTCTACTCCTCTGCTCCCACCACCACCACCACCACCACCACCAACACCCAGGCTGTCCCCGTTGACGTGATTATTCATTTTTTTCTGTGACGAGCTGGAGGTTTGTCTCTGGAAGGACTTGGTATTACTGGGGTCGAGGTCCTCCGTCTTCCTGCGTGTGCGTGTCCTGCCAGCCAGTGTGTCCTGCATCACGGCCGCCTTCCCTAGTTCCAGGGCAGATCCAGACGGAGACTTCCTGTTGTTGGTGTTGGTGGTGGAGGCGTCACAGGCCACCAGTCTCTTCATCAGTTCGTGGTTGCGTCGGTCATGGTCGGTCTTGTTGGCGAGGCGTTGTGTTCCCACCGTCACCCCTCGCTGACCCACCCCCACCCGGGTACCCATGTCCCCCCTCTAACTCCAACCACAACTACTCGGGTTTTCTCACACACTACAACTTCCTTTCAAGAGAAATTCTATTTACTCCCTTTTAAAATGAAAAGTACACTTATCACTTCAAGAAATACAGTCACGTCCTCAAGAAAAAATTAACACTTGCCCCTTAAAATAAAAACACAAGCACTTATTACTTTTAAGAAATGTATGGTACAATATTTATCCCGTATGAGAAGATCTATAGCTAAAGGATACTACACTACTGGAGCCTCCAAACACTACCACAAAACTGGAGTCCCTCAAGTGGATTGTCCGCATGAGAGAGTCAAGTCAATAGCAGAGAGAGGAGAGAGTACAAGTCTTGCTCACTCTCACTCTCTCTATCTCTCTCTCACTCTCTCTATCTCTCTCCTTTAAAATATCTCTTCTTTGGTTGTTTGTTAGTTGTTTATTTCCTTCTGTTTGTTGTTTTTGTGTAATTAATTTATTTTCTTGTTTTTCTTGTTTATTTTCCTTTTCATTCACTATCGCTACTGTTGTTGTACATATCATAAATTATCTTTTTTTTCTTTTGTCTCTTATTCCGTTCGTATTTTATCTCCTCATCATCATAGCATATTTTATTTTCTCATCATAATAATATACTCAGGTGTCTGTCTGTCGGTGCATTTTATAACCTATACAAAAACAAACAAAAGAAACCAATAAATAACATAAATACACACGAAATAAACCAATAAATAACATAAATACACACGAAATAATTATATAAAAAACGCTCATAATGGGATACACAATATACGAACGATATAATTTTCACCTCCTATCGCTTCTATAATAGCATGGGGGGGATCTGCTTATTATGCTGCTCCTGCTTATACTGAATATATTATGTTACGAACCGGAACAAAAAGAGTCATTGCACTTTACCATTGTATATAATTTTTTTAGTCTCGTCTGTCGTTTTAAGTGTGTGTGTGTGTGTGTGTGTGTGTGATTATGTAAGCGTGTGTACTTCAGCGAATGAGTGAGATTATGAGCGAGCGAGCGAGCGAATAGCCGTAGGAGGAGTAGGCTAAGGGAAAAGACTACTTCACACACACACACACACACACACACACACACACACTAATGGTTTAACAGAAATAATATATACCCGGTACCGTATATACATAATGATATACAGATCGATAGAATTTCCAGCTTTTACCACTATCATTACCACTAATACCTCCTCTACACCTCTCCTTCCCCTACCATTACCACTACCTCTCCTATCCCTCCCTCCCTTCCTCACCACCTTTCCTATCCCTCCCTCCCTCCTTCACCACCTCTCATATCCCTCCCTCCCTCCTTCACCACCTCTCCTATCCCTCCCTTACCACCTCTCCTATCCCTCCCTCACCACCTCTCCTATCCCTCCCTACCTTCCTCACCACCTCTCCTATCCCTCTCCCACCACCACCACCACCATTTCCTGTCCGCTGCCTGTAACTTCCCTTCTCCACACTCCACTTCCCATCCCTCCCTCCATCACTCCTTCACAACATGCAGGGTAAAACAACAGGTTATGAAGACGGAGGAAGCTTCAGTTTAGCCAGAGGACGGAGGAAGGTGAAAAATGCATTAGCCTGTGATACCAGCTTAATCTCTCTCTCTCTCTCTCTCTCTCTCTCTCTCTCTCTCTCTCTCTCTCTCTCTCTCTGTGTGTGTGTGTGTGTGTGTGTTTGGCAGGCAATCAATGACTTAATCCGGATTTTGGGCCACACATCTGCCTAGTGGTGGGTTAAGCAGGATTCACACCAGTATATTTGTTTCTCTTTTGTCTGATGTGTTGGAGCGTAACGTAACGGAATGAATTGGACAACAACATTACAGAAGGACCATCGATGTTTATGACGTTGTTGTGGTGTACTATTGGCCACAAATATTCGTACACACACACACACACACACACACATCACACACTTGTTTTTTAGGGTTTACAACTTTACACTATAGAGAAAATGTTAGACTATGTAACTGCAATACAACATTATTATTATTATTATTATTATTATTAGGTTTGTTGTTTAGCATTCACAGAGTTACTTGGAAAAAACATTCATTACAGTCCTTTCAGAATAATGGATGACCTCTCTTTCCATATAACCTGCATGTGTAAGATTTCCTATGGCCAACTGTACGTCGTCAATAAATACTCGTAGTACTTCCTCATATGACTTCCTTACTTATCATTATTTTCGACAGCACAAGATAAAACAAAATAGAATAGAAGGGCAAAAGAATAGAACAGAAAAAAGGGCATAGAAGTAATAAAAAAGACATTAGGAGACAACAGAGACAAGGAGAACTAAGAGAAAACAAAACAAAAGACTAGGCCTATATGTATACTATTAAAATATAATGATAAAAACAAAATAGGAGCATCTGAGCCTCCCCTTCCTCCTTCCAATCTCGATCTGACCACGACAAGTTTTTCTCTCCTTCCCTCACCTCTCTCCTCTCTCTCTCTCTCTCTCTCTCTCTCTCTCTCTCTCTCTCTCTCTCTCTCTCTCTCTCTCTCTCTCCTATGACGAAAGAAGGACCTAACAAGACACAAGTTGGTGCCATAAGGTGCTGGCTAGGTGGCCTTATACAATACAGGGTACACACACACACACACACACACACACAGCTGTCAAGAGAAAGGGGTCTAGAGGTGAGATTGTTTATACAGTACTGCACAACATCGTCCTTGATCTGTCCTCTGTGTGATTCCTGACACGCTACTAACCCTATGAAAAAAAAATAAAAAAAAATAAAAACTACAGCAGTCCCACTATACAACATTCCCATTATACAGCATCAGAAGGTTCCCCAGTCACCAGCAGATGTTGTCACCATTCTTCTGGACTAGTCTTTGTTTACGAGCATCTTACACGTTGTATATCAGCTTGTCATACTTTACATCTATTTCAATTGGTAAGAGATGGAGTGACCTATACGTCTTCTGTAATCTCATCCATGCACTACCATACGACTTCCTTCCTGCCTTCCACTTATTTTACGACTATCTGTCCATCAATAGGTTTGTGTATCGACAGTATTTGGATCTATAGACTAATAATTCGTTCTTTTATTTTTCCAGGCACAGCCACGAGTGGGTGTCTCTTTCCTAGCTTTTGCCTAACCTCCCAAAAATATATATATAATCACACTTTTCTACAAATCAAATCGATGCTATTCAAGTGTAGAAAGAAGGTGAGGCAATGTTTCCCCGTCATCTACTCGGAATTGTACACTGATGGGAGGCACGAAACTGGATTTTAGGTGGGGGAGGAGTTAGTGAGTGGGGGGAGGTGGGTGGGTAGGTGGTGATGACTAATGCAGTGGTGGCAAATGGTAAAGGCCTTAGTGGGAAGTGGGTGATAGTGAAAGGTGGTGGTGGTGGTGGTGGGGCGAGTTGGTGGGTGGGAGGGTTGGGTGAGTAAAGGGTGGTGGTGGTGGTGGTGGTGGTGGTGGTGGTGGTGATAGGGGTGAGGTGGGAGCTATAGTAGAGGTGAGGGGTGACAATGAAAGATGGGGTGTGGTAGGACACAGGATAAGAAGGGGTAACAGTGAGAAGAGAAGGGTGAAGAAGGCTTGTAGGGGAACACTGAGAGAAGAAATGCATGGGTAGGATAAGCAAACAAGCAAGCAAACAAGTGGGTCAAGTGAGATGGGAACTGACAGAGTGAAATGGAGGGACCTGGTACATTGGGTAAGAATCGAACATATTGAAAATACCACTGGATGCTGCATGGAGTGAAGGGAGGTGAGGTGAAGGATGAGAGGTGAGCGAGGAGGTGAAGGGTGGAACATAAATTGTGAAGTGAGACGTGAGGAGTGACAGCAAGAGGTGGTAAGGGTGATGGGGAAAGGTGAGGCGAGCTGTGAAATGAATGATGAGGGCTAAAGTGAGGGATGAGGAGCGAGGGGTCGAGAAAAATGAGGGACGAAGTGAGGAATGGGGACCCAGGGATGAAGAGTGAGTGAGATGAGGGGAGTGTGTCAAATGAAAGGGTTAAATAGCGAGGGGTCAGGAGAGGAATGAGGGGTGAAGAGAGGAGTGAAGACCCACACAGGGATGAAGAGTGAGTGAGATGAGGGGAGTGTGTGTGTCAGTGAGAGGGATGACCCCATTGTGGCCGACCTTACAGTACCTACAGTCTCCTACAATGCTATCATCCCTTCCACACTCAGGACTCGACTTTTTTAATGTTGATGTTGTCCAGTTGAATACACAGTCACCTCGTATTTAAACATCATATATATAGGGTTGTTAATCTCTTATCCTAAATACTTGGGGTTTTAAATTACACCACCACTAATGCTATCACCACCACCACCATCAATACATCATCACCATAAGTATACTACCACCACCATCACCATCTATACATCATCACCATCAGTACACTACCACCATCATCACCACCACCTATACACCACCACTACCAGTACACCACATCGTCCTCTGCATACCAAGGACACATTCCCCTCCTATACCCACCCATCTGTGCCCTTCTCACCCTCACCCCTCCTCCTCCTCCTAATGTTTTCCCATGACCATACCAGGAGCTTCCAGGCAACACTGACCGAACTACACAAACATGTAGAGAAAGTTGATTAGAATGTTACGTAGTACTGTCGCAACACAGAACACCTGCCTTGAAAACACACACACACACACAAACCGATTATTATTATATTATTATTTATTATACACACACACACACACACACACACACAATACCTTTCAGATAAATATTGACTAGAAAAATGTTCACTATAGTTTCGTCTTCTTTTAAAAATTCACACATTTCTGAATCCGCCTCGCATCCACACCACGTATCCTAAACAACACCTCTGACCGAAGACCACACGACCCTCTCCTTCAATACGACCCTAAACTACCACCACCATGGGACTGTGTATGGCCTGGTGTCCTCAAATATGGTCTTCTCTTGTGATGGATGTATATATACCCTACAGATGGGGAAGGAAGGTACAGCACCACACAATGAATTGAGAGATGGATGGGACGACTCTCTATCTCTGTCACTGTCCCTGTCTTTGTCTCTCTTCTCTCTCTCGTGTGTTTGTGTGTAGTTTCACCCACACACACACACCACTCTCTCTCTCTCTCTCTCTCTCTCTCTCTCTCTCTCTCTCTCTCTCTCTCTCTCTCTCATCTATCTATCTCTCCAAAAAATGCAACTATCACAGATCTCTTCCCCACCCTCAGCCACTGTAGCCCATCTCTCCTAAATTTCCTTCCCCTTCCATCCTTCCTACTTTCCTTCCCTCCAGTACCTCACCTTCGCCAGGACAGCCTTTATAGGTTTCCTGGGCCTCTATACTCTACTTTTACAACAGGCCTAAAGTCTTTATCTCAAGGTTTATTACAGTACCTGGAAATAACACACTCCAACTTAACGGCTACTGTATCTACCTGCCTCCCTGTGTGTGTGTGTGTGTTTGTGTGTGTGGTGTGTCCTTCCCCCTACTTGACCTGTGTGTGTGTGTGTGTGTGTGTGTGTGTGCGTGTTTACTTCCCCCTACTTGTCTTGTGTTTTTTTTTCCTTTCGCCTACTTGGCCTGTGTGAGTGGGTGTGTGTGTTTACTTCCCCTTACTTGGTATGTGTGTGTGTGTGTGTGTGTGTGTGTGTGTGTGTGTGTGTGTCCTTTCTCTTATTATACTTGTCGATCTTTTCGTTACTAAACATCGCCGGTACAGTCATGGCCAATAATCCTGCAACACCTTCGAATCAAACGACCTCAGACAAAAAAAAAATATCATGCCTAACTCTGTTCCCTCCTTGCCTCTTTAATTAAATGCCCTTTTTACTTGTCCTATCTGCTTCCCTTTTAATTATCCATCTCCTTCACTTCCTATTATGCCTTCTTCTGTCTCCTTCCCTTCCTACTATGCCTTCTTCTGTTGTCTCATTTACACTCCAATTTCCTTCCTTCATCTACTCCTCCCATGCTTATTCCTCTTCCCTCGATCCCTACTCTCTCCTCTTCTCTCATCATTCTCCTTCCTCGATCCCTGCTCTCTCCTCTCTCACCATTCTCCTTCCTGCTCGATCCCTACTCTCTCCTCTTCTCTCACTATTCTCCTTCCTTTTGTTCTCTCTACAACCCTCCACACAAACACTATACACTACCCACCCCCACCACCACTAGGCCCCATACCACACCATCCCTGCTGTGAGTGAGACATATACTGATTTCCATTGTCAGAACTCAGTGGGAAGGTAATATTGCTGCTTGCTCTGCCCCTAGTTGGTTGGTTGGTCTCTCTCTCTCTCTCTCTCTCTCTCTCTCTCTCTCTCTCTCTCTCTCTCTCTCTCTCTCTCTCTCTCTCTCCGACACAACCTCATCCTTTTCCTTCCTTCCTTCCTTCCTACCTCCCTAAACATGTCTCCCCCCCACTCCCCCTTTCTCTCTCTCTCTCTCTCTCACACACACACACACCTGTACTTCTCCTTCCCATACACACCTACCAACCATATACAGTTAAGGCCAGCACCCACCACGACCACCATACCTAAACCGACCCACCCTCTTGTATACAAATATGGAACCTTTGTGTAACGTACAGGGGAAGGCATAAGTTTTCTCCCTCATCCTCTGTCTCTGTCCGTTTATGTGTGTTTATGTGTCTGTCATTTCCTTTTTTTCTTCCTCCGTTACCGTCCACCTGTTTTTTTTTTTTTATTTGACAGAGACAGACATATAACAAAATATATTAGTACCACTTTGGACGGGTTTTCAAGTGTTATGTTTTACCGTTAATCTCTCGTTAATTTACACCTTTTTTTTCTATATTCTGAGGAAGGAGATGCCATTCCTTTTGAAGAGTAATAAGGGATAGTGTCGTGGGGAGATAAGCTACGTGTTCGACTGTACAGATATGACCATAGATGGATATATGATGGGGAGGAAAGGCCATATAGGAGTATAGGACCTACTAGATTATTAAATAGGTAATGAGGGTGTGGCAGGTGATGTCTGTCTTTTTGAGGGTATAAACATGAACATAAATGAAGATAGATAATGACGAGGAGGGTAGGACACATACACTATAATGTACAGTCGGCGGCATAAGTCCTGTCACCTCAATTGCTTCACCTAGACGCACAGTGTTCATGGACTCGAGAAATACGTATGTTTTCTACACCTAATAATCTCGAGTCTATGATCATTGTGTGCCTCGTTGAAGCAAGTGAGGCGACAGGACTTTTGCCGCCGACTGTACATGGGGTAACGAGGGTGTGATGGATCAGATTTAACCTAGAAATAGAGATATGGGGATAAAATATGAAAGGTAGGTCACATAGAATATAATTAAAAGGTTGGTAATAATGGTGCAGAAGGTGTTTAGTAAAGGGAATATAAATAGGGGTAGTAATGATTGGTGTGAAAGGTGTTTTAGTGATGTTAATATTATAAGACATAGTAATGATAGTGTGGATGTTTGTATGTTTTTTTTTTCAAGGGAATATAATAAGGAGTGGTAATGATGTGTGTGAAAGGTGTTTTAGCGATGTTAATATTATAAGACATAGTAATGATAGTGTGGATGTTTTTATGTTTTTTTTTTTGTGAAGGGAATATATTAAGGAGTGGTAATGATGAGTGTGGAAGGTGTTTAGTGAGGGCAGGTTCCCATTCTCGTACTGGGAGGGGAATTGAACTCCCTTTCAAAGTATAGGATCCTCCGGTTAAGGGCAGTGGTGGTGGTGGATGGAACGACGTGAACATCCGCTTTGTCTCGCCCACGTCCGTATATCGGCACACACACACACACACATAGAAATAGAGGACAAAACCACATACACAAAGACATAGATAGAGAGAGGAAACACACACACAAAGACAGAGAGAGAAAGGAAAATCACACACACAAAGACAGAGAGAGAGAGAGGAAACACACACAAAGATACGGTACAGAGAGAGAGAGAGGACACACACACACACACACACACACACACACACACACACACACACACACACACACACACACACACACACACACACACAAAAAGACAGAGAGAGAGAGAGGAAACACACACACACAAAGATACAGAGAGAGAGAGAAAAAAACCAACAACAACACACTTTTAAGACTGAGAGACATATTTCCGAACATAGCCTATCCAACACAGAACTAATCTTGATCTTGTAACATAATCATCAAACACGTACGGTACACTTAACATGCAAGTCACGGATTAAATGCAGCGGCGGTAGAAAAGAAAAGAAAAATAAGATAAAATAAACTAAGTAAATATATATATAAGCTTTCCAACTAATGAGAGTAACCTATTTTTCAGTGGGTACAGTCACGTTCAATAATCCTGCAACACCCTCCAATGACACGACCTCGAAAATGGAGAGAGAAAATATAGCTGTTGTTGGTTGGTGTGTGTGTGTGTAATATTAAATGTTTACAAAAAAAGTCACTCCCAAAAGTCACTCCATTCATCTTGTGCAGGACTTTTGATCGTGACTAGCCTATTTTTTGGAGGCTACTGATTTCTCCAAGGTATATGCAAAGAAAGAGACTTAAGGGGGAAGTACAGTGTTGGTAAATCTGGAGTAAATGATTCCTCCAAACTATTCCAAGCAACAAAACACCATTATTTTTTGTTCATTTGGTCCTGTTTCCTGGTGTACTTTGGAGGAATCAAGGCACTCCATCATCTCTAAAGTATACTCTCCCCTTAACGAAACATTTTTATTTGCATTCTGTTTCTTGTGTTAGTTTGGGGCAATCATTTACTCCAGTAGTACTCTTAATTAAAGGGCCACTGAATTATTATTAATTAGTCATTCTTTCCTACATCTTCTCGTGCCATTCTTTTCCATCCCTACCCATTTTCACTCAAACCTAACCTAATCTAGGCCTAACCAAATATTATATCATTAAACTTCTTCTAACCAACCTATTTTATACTTCCACAAAAATAATATAGTGCCTTTGAATTAGTCAATCTTCCTTACATCTTCTCATGCTATTCTTTTCCATCCCAACCTATTTTCAGTAATTTATTATTATTTATTATTATTATGTTGGTTTTTTTCTTAAATTGACGAAAATTTGAGCACTGTTGTTGTCTTTTAACATGTACAGTTGGGGAACAAAATATCTAAACACCCCAAAAGTCAACAAGCCAATAAGATGATATATTATTTCTACTAAGGATAAAAGCCAGGGAGTGTCAAAGAAATAACCTCTCTTATCATGACTAACTAACTAACTTCACACAACACTATTTAACCAAAGGACGAAACAACAAACAGTAGGAAGTTCATTAAGGGGGCAGACTAATCCTCTCATGCATTTCAAAGTCGGGTTGTGTGTGTGCATGATGAGAGAGAGAGAGAGAGAGAGAGAGAGAGAGAGAGAGAGAGAGAGAGAGAGAGAGAGTGTGAGTGATGAGAGTGTCTGTACGTGTGTGAATGTGAGAGTGAGAGTGTATGCCTGTGTGTGTGTGTGTGTGATGAGAGAGAGTCTGTACGTGTGTGAATGTGATGAGAGAGAGTGTATGCCTGTGTGTGTGTGTGTGTGTGTGTGTTTAAATGGTGTGTGTAGTCAGTCGCCTTTGTGCATGTTAATTCCGTGTCTAACCGCGTGTGTGCATGACAATCGTGTGAGTGGCGGTACAGAGGTCGACG
>JAWZYT010002829.1:0-13401 GCA_034508575.1 Petrolisthes manimaculis | reverse complement strand
ATTGTTCCCTAACATATTCTATACTGCCTACATCTCATAGCATATTGTCTTTCTTTACCTTTCCAACCATCTGTCATATCTTCCCTGAAACTCCTATTATTTCCTTTCCTACTTCACCGTCTGTATATAGATCGAGTCTTGTGTCGTGTGAGTCCATCTCGTATTGATTCTATTCTCTTGTCTACTGTACATGCAAGTCTTTAAAGGGAGATTATTCTTAACCCTTCTTCAACACCACAAACACTCTTCCTCAGTCTCAACACACACACACACACACACACACACACACACACACACACACACACACACACACACACACACACACACACACACACACACACACACACACACACACACACAAACACACACACACACACTTTTCCCTTCTCTCTCCTTCTTACAGCCATCTTGATTTATTTTTTCCACAATCCACCACCATTATTGTCATCCCATTTCGTGTCACATCTTTCCCAAAATTCGCGAGTCTTTCTTTCCACGCCCCCCTGACACAAGTTCATCTCGACCCCCTGTGCTGCCTCCCCCTCCCCTCCCCTCCGCCCCTCCTCCTCTTCCGCCTTCGTGACAGGAAGCCATACTCGGTAACAAGGGATAGGCCAGGTAGGATTATCAGATTACCTGCAAACTGAGCCAAGCTGCTGGAATGGAGTGAGATGGAGTAGGAAAGGATGAAGTGGGGGAAGGTGGGAAGAGAGGGATGGGATGGAGTAGGTAAGGATGAAGTGGGGGGAGGTAGGATGAGGGAGTGAGATGGAGTAGGAAAGGATGAAGTGGACGGAGGTGGGATGAGTAAGTAAGAATGAAGTGGGGGAAGGTGGGATGAGTAAGTAAGGATGAGGTGGGAGGAGGTGGGAAGAGAGGGAGTGGGATGAGTAAGTAAGGATGAGGTGGGGGGAGATTATTTTGTTAGTGAATTGCAAGGTCTCTATAATTCCACCAAACTATGCCATGAAACAGATCCCCTATTAGTGTACCATTGAGGGAGTCTGTCTTCTGATATATTTAGTAGGAAACAGTAGCCTTCTAATTTACCAACAAGAGTAGATGTTGATGACAGAGAGTAGATGGTGATGAAAGAGAAAATTATATAGGACTAGCAGCGATACCCGATGTTGTCCGGGTTAAGATCCTACATGTGATTTTGTCAATAAATTCCTCTAATTATTTGTATGTGAACTTATTAGGAAGGTGATCTATCTATAACTATATCTATATCTATATCTATCTATCTATATCTATCTATCTATCTATATCTATATCTATGTATCTATATCTATCTATCTATCTATATCTATCTATCTGTATCTATCTATCTATCTATCTATCTATATCTATTTATATCTTTCTATTTATCTATCTATCTCTATCTATCTATCTATATCTATCTATCTATCTATATATCTATATCTATCTGTCTATCTATATCTTTCTATCTAACTATCTATCTATATCTATCTATCTATATATATATATTTATCTCTATTTTATATCTATCTATCTATCTATCTCTATCTATCTATTTATCTATACCTATCTATACCTATCTATCTATCTATATATCAATCTATCTATATACCTATCTATATCTATCTATATATCGATACCTATATCTATCTATCTATCTATATCTCCCCCCAGCCTGTCCCCTATTCCAGCATCCCCCAAACCGCCCCACCCCAAGCCTGTCCCCTATTCCCGCACCCCCCAAACCCACCCCGTTTTTTTGTTCCTCCAAAGAGAGAGAGGAGAGAGAGCGAGAGAGAGAGCGTGTGGGGGAGAGAGGGGAGAGAGAGAGGGGGGTTCACAGAGCCGTTGCGTGGGTTCGAACCCTCCCCCATAACCCCCCATTAATCATTGAAAAACATTGTTTTTTTATAGGGCCAAGACACTCTACAGGTTTTAGAGATAAAACGTATGTAAAAATTATTACTCGTAGGTGAAACGATGCGGCCGTGATTAGCGGTCATACAGACAGACAGACTGTTTTATATATATATATATATATATATATATATATATATATATATATATATATATATATATATATATATATATATATATATATATATATATATATATATATATATATATATATATATATATATATAGATAGATAGATAGATAGATAGATAGATAGATAGATAGATAGATAGATAGATAGATAGATAAATAGAAGTGAAATTGCGTATTAGAAGATGGAATAAGTGAAAAGTAGTGAATATGAATGAGGGATTTGGAGGGGATGGACGAGTAAAGTGAAGGAGTTAGAGGGGATGGAATGAAGGAGTGGAAATGAGAGAATGAAGTGAGGAAATGTGATGGGATAGGAGGAGGAGAAGGTGGTGGAGAAATATAATGTTTACAAGAAAAGAAAAGAGTGAGACGACTTAAAGGATAATAAGAGATGAAACAAATGAGAATTAGAAGAGAAAAAGGAGGCTTACAGAGAGAGAGAGAGAGAGAGAGAGAGGAGAGAGAGAGAGAGAGAGAGAGAAACAACCAGCAGTCTTTGTACTAACTAATTTACGAGCCCATTCATTACCTCAGAAGGATTATGTGTGGTTAACATGGATTACAGAGAGTGAATAACAGACATACAGACGAAATACCTGACATTGTGACACACAGACCGACAAACAGAGAGAGAGAGAGAGAGAGAGAGAGAGAGAGAGAGACACTTCAGCCAAGTTAACCGAATAAATGGAGAAACAAGTATGAAGTGAAAGACTGGAGAGAGGAGAGTAATGAGGGATTTGGTGGACGGAGGTGAAATAGGAGGAGATCCCAGTTGATGGGGAGATATGAGAAGGAAGAGGAAGAGGAAAGAGTCAGGAGGGAGAAGTTGGTGAAGGAAGGAGTTATGGTGAGAAGGAAGGAAAGAAAAATAGATGGAGAATGGTGAATGAAGGAGAAGAGCTAAGAGAGTGAATTGTGTGGAAGGGGAAGGAGAGTATAGGAACTGGCATGAGTTATGGTGAGAAGGAAGGAAAGAAGAATAGATGGAGAATGGTGAATGAAGGAAAAGAGCTAAGAGAGTGAATTGTGTGAAGAAATATGTCAGAGAAAGTAAAAGATTAGTGAAGGAGTAAATCAGATAAGTAGAATATTGGTGATGATAAAGGAAGGTCAAGTGAATAAGATAATGGGGGAGAAAAATGGCAAAGGAAACAGAACATTGGTGAAAGAATACATCAGGAAAGGAAATGATAATGGGGAAAATGCATTCAGAGAAGGAAATTATGACGAAAGAATGAGTCAAGCCTGAAAACACAAGATAACCCGAAAAACACGCCAGAAAAAAACAAAAAAAAACAGCAAGCTTCCTAGAAACCGAATACACTTGGAGGTTCAAACCGGCCAGAAAACACAGCAAGCTATCTAGAAACCGAATACACTTGGAGGTTCAAACAGGCCAGAAAACACAGCAAGCTACCGCGAAATCGCATACACTTTGAGGTTATTAGGACGTTAGCCTGAGATGCAGTGTGGGTGGATGGCAGGTCGGGTGGGAAGGGCCTGCAGGCGAGACCCAGATCTGAAAGGGTCTTAACGAGCTAATAACCTCACTGTTTGATGGTCTAATGGTCCTAGTAATGGCTCAAACAGGTAACAAGTAGGTCAGGTTGTTGGATGGATGATTGGTTAACTGAAGGAAGGTATAGGTATAGGGTGAATGGTAGATTGGTTTGTTGGTTGGATGATTGGTTAACTGGAGGAAGGTATAGGTATAGGGTGAATGGTAGATTGGTTTGTTGGTTGGATGATTGGTTAACTGGAAGAAAGTATAGGTATAGGGTGAATGGTATATTGGTTTGTTGGTTGGATGATTCATTGGGAAACTGATAGGAAGGTAGGCTGGTTGGCAGATCCTTAGGGAACGAAAAGGATTGGTTGGTAGGTAGTCAAGTAAGGGAGAAATATCTGAGTAGAGATTGAAGAAGATGCGTACGTATATGTGAACAAATAAAGAACGATAAGTATTTAATTAAGTAAGAAAACAGATAAATATTTAGTAAATATAATAAGACAAAACATAAATAACTGATAGACGAATACGATGAATGAGAAAAAAATCATCCGAGTGTCCGGATAGGAAGGTTATCAGACCAAAGAGTATATAGTGATTAGAAGAAGGACTGCATAAGTAAACACGAGAGGCACGTAACCTAACGAGCTCATCACCTCCCTGTTTGATGCTGTAATTATCAGGACCAGTCGTCTGTTTACCACTTGGAACCACCCACACTATCACTACCTGTCCCCTGAAGCAAGCAAGCAAGCAAGCAAGGATTCTATTCAATACATTCAGTCTCCATAAATTATCTGAACTAAATGTATTGTAGTCTGCTTTCGTTCTTGGCTGACTGACGGTAAAAACTTTGTATATAGTTGATGTCATTGTGGTTTTGATTTTCCATCTACTTATTTGCTGATATTTGAAGTGTCTAATATACATAGGTGATGTCATAGAGTTATAATTAATCTTGTATCTATGGAGTTAGCATTTGAAACAAACAAACATCAACAGTTTATGTCTTCGAGGTTTTAATATAATCTTAATTAAGTCTGTTTTAATTAATCCTCCATACGTTTGGTTGACACTTGAAATAGTAACTCAGGACAGTGATCTTTCAGGCTGTTGTAATTTAACGTCACCCTTAAAATAAAATCTAATCAGTCAAAAAAAGTAACAGCATACAATATAATATAGAGAGAAACTCGTTTTGTTTCCTCTTTCAGTAACTGAGAATCCCATTCTGTGGTACAGTTGCTTCCACTCCCACGTGTCAAACCTTACAAAGGAATATCGAATCAGAAAGATGGAGTTTATATGGAGTCGGGAAGGATTATATTACATGTGGGCTTTGTCCCGTGAACCAAACACACACACACACACACACACACACACACACACACACACACACACACACACACACTTCAGTACCCAGCAATTCTCTCCAGTTCACTGCAGACCTCCTTCATTATTACCCACTCACTCGTATTCCATTGTTTTCCTTTGCCTTCCTATAAGTTTTACCCACGTACCTATTACCTACTTTCCTCTCAGAACCCTTGACTTCAACCCGCCTGCTTTCCATGTTTACCCTCCCACACATTTTATTCTCGCCCTTTCACTTACTCACATGCACGCTCCTTCACTCTCGCTTCCTCAATCACTCACTCACTTGCTTACTCAACTAACATTCTCTTTCACTCTCTGTTTAATTTTTGGGTTTCTTCTGAACTCATGATGCTGATGCTCTCTCTCTCTCTCTCTCTCTCTCTCTCTCTCTCTCTCTCTCTCTCTCTCTCTCTCTCTCTCTCTCTCTCTCTCTCTCTCTCTCTCTCTCCTCAGCCATCGCTTTCCTCCTCCCTCCTGGCTTCTTAATCCTCTCTCCACTGACTTCTTCTCTTCCTCCTTCAGTCCCTTACCGTCTAAGCTCTTCCCCTTCCTCCTCTCCATCCCTCTCGCCCTCTCTCCCTCCCTCCATCCCTCTCTCTCTCTCCCCCTCTCTCCCTCCCTCCCTCACTCACTCACTCACTCTCCCAATCTTCCACCCTTGTTTTCTCCTTTCCCTGTCTCCATCCTTGTCCTCTCTCCCTTCTTTTCTTTCTCCTCTATTTTTTCATCTATTACCCCTTCCATTCCCCTCTCCCTGATTCCTTCTTCACCCCCTTTCCTTCACTTTCTTTCCTCTCACCCTCGTATTCTCCGTCGCTGCCTGGCCCACAGCTACTTACTCTCTCTTCCTCTTTTCTCCCTCTCCTCCTCTTCTTGCTCTTCCTGCCTCTTCTGTTATTGTTGCTTCTGTCTCCATGTAAGTACTGGCTTATTCAGAAATCACATAGCGGTTATCTTGTCTTTAGGATAAATATATTGACGGTATTCGTGGCACTTTAGAACTGATAATATTATGTCATCGTCTGCATTAACCTCCAGGGTTCACTATAGCAAGTTGGGTACGAAGGATTTCCCAGTGGTGAGTATCGTTATATTGGTACTGAGAAAACAAAGAGATTTTCCCTAAATTTTCATAAAATGCTTCATGTAGTACTGTACATACCTGGTACGGTATGTGTCCAATTTGGTAAACTACTTATTTTTGTCAGAATTAAATTAGAAAAATAGAATTATTGTTCAAGGCATGTAAGAATATAAATATCATGTTTGTTATTATCGTATCTGAATATTGCTTCGGCATTGCAACATTAATAAGCCAAAGAATAAACCCACATGTGAACAAAGAGAATCTCCAACTCCCTCTAGATGACATTCCATTATTGTATGACCTGTAATATAAATGAACAATTTGTACCACTTGGTTCAATGATTATTTCATGTATACTTCTTGGGACAAAGTTTGTGATATGTGTGTCATGGAGAACGGAGTGAAAGAGAGAGTGGAGGGCAGGGCATGCAGGGCAGTAGGTCGTGATGGTGACTATGCATGAGTCCTGACAGACTAAAAGCCAGATTAAACAGGAGTCCAGGATTTTTGTATATCTACCCATCAAATATTCTCACTGTTATTTTCGTTTAAGAAAAATATAAATAGACACATGTAAGCTTTAACTGGTTTAATTTTTAAGGTTGATTCTAAGATATTTTATTTCATAAGAATTTCTATGCAAAATTTGTTATGGACGTTACTATAGATGAAAAACTACATATCATAACACGTCATTCCTATTAGACACTATTATAGATGGATGACTACATAATTATCATCACACACACAAATATTGGTGAGCATCTTCAGTCAGACTCTTTCTTTCTTTCTTGGTATGAATTATTTACTTTCATATAATTACACTCCAACTTGTGGGAAGAAGTAGTATACAAGCCAACTCCTGTAAACTCAGTAACATTATTGTATGGTCTAGCTGAGAATATAAATACCTTCCTTATATTATATTCAAATCACTACCATCGCTGGGAGGAGTAACTGCGTGCAAAGTTATGTCAATCATAAACATTAAAAGTTTTTAATATTTTTTTTTTATTTATTATTCAGCAAGCTTCTTGTATTAAGTAGTCCTCATCTTCATCATTACAGAAAAAATGCACTGACACTTTCTGCATCATTATTTAGTTCCTCATGTTTGCTCTGAGATTTGGACCCCAAGCCTCTCGATATATCCGGCCCAAACTTAAGAAGAGAGCATTGGTGTACCCGCCGGAGGGACCGACCACTCCACCGCTCACCCGGTAGACACGACCAAAAAGTTACCTGAACCTCTTCGACGAAAGCAAAAAGTTAGCAGGAGCTATTAAGGTAAAGGCAAGCAAGGAAATGGCTTGGAATGTAGCCTAAAATTCAAGAAGCTACTTCCTTCAAGTTTCAGTTTTGGGTTTTACATCAACAAAGCAAATAGTGAGTCTTATTGAAAGCTTACTTGTGATAGATTATTATTGATGGGTCTTTAGTAATCACCTCTCAACCCGAGTGACGTCAGCGCTTGGAAAAATGTCATGGCCGGGAAATTCCTTAAATGAAATTGTCACGAGTCAAAAATTGACTCGTGACATATTAGTCAATGTGAAGCAGAGATAAGTGGAAGATGACATCTTCACTACCCATATTATGTCACATCGTCCTTTATATTCAGTAGAGGTAAACGTTAACATCTTCACGATTCAGTGGAAGATGATTATCTTCACTATGGTGTGACATCTCAACTAACCACCACACATCTCATCTACCCACCACACACTGGTGCGGGAGATGTGTTGGTGCAAACTAACTACCCACCACACATCTTAACTACCCACCACACACTGGTGCGGGAGATGTGTTGGTGCAAACTAACCAGTACACATCTAATCATCTTCATTATTAAGTGGGAGATGATTACCCTGCTACAAATCCTTACTATTGTCATTATGTTTAGTGACATCTTTACTATTGGATAGAAGATGTCACTACTTTGTTTTGTAATGTAATTAGGAAGTTATGTAATATTCCTAGTTACTTTCCAGGTTAACTATAAAGTTCATATACAAATTGTAACCTGTGGAAGGGACAAGAATATTATAATTATTATTACTTAACTTTTTCTCTTTGCAGGGGCACCTGCATCTCTACATACTATGTTCTCTTTCTGAACTACTTTCCTTCAAGTAGCTCCTCGGCCATGCGCAGTTCTTGCAACATAGCATCCACTCTGGAGTAATTCAACTCCAGGCTTGATGGTCTCACCTTCCTTACTTCTTTCTCGAGAAATATTGAAGATTTCTCGAGAAAGAAATGAGAAAGATTTCTCAAAAAGAATTTTTGAAAAGGTCTCTGCCAAAAGATATGGAGAAAAGTAGGGAAGAGTCCACCTTGCTAGTAAGAGCAAAACACTTGCTCGAAGAAGTAAGGAAGGTGAGACCATCAAGCCTGGAGTTGAATTACTCCAGAGTGGATGCTATGTTGCAAGAACTGCGCATGGCCGAGGAGCTACTTGAAGGAAAGTAGTTCAGAAAGAGAACATAGTATGTAGAGATGCAGGTGCCCCTGCAAAGAGAAATGAATATTATGGCACGTATCTTTATGGAGAACAGGAAGTAGTGGCTGATGAAACCAGCAATTGATGTGGTGCTCCAGTTGGATAAGAAACGTCTTGAACTGCTAAAGGAAAAAGACCAGCTGGAGGCAGACATGAAGAAAAAGAATAAAGAAGAGTCTGTGGAAGAACAGTCTGCTGTGGAAGAACAGGCTGTGGAAGAACAGACTGTGAAAGAAGAGACTGTGGAAGAACAGTCTGCTGTGGAAGAACAAACTGTGGAAGAAGAGACTGTGGAAGAACAGTCTGCTGTAGAAGAACAGGCTGTGGAAGAACAGACTGTGAAAGAAGAGACTGTGGAAGAACAGTCTGCTGTAGAAGAACAGACTGTGGTAGAACAGGATGTTGAAGAATATCAAGAAGAAGAAGAAGCTCAAGAGGACAACAATGAGTCTGAAGTTGAGAAAGTGGACAGCAACAAGACAGACAATAAGAAAGAGGATAGCAACGTCTTCCACTTATCTCTGCTTCACATTGACTAATATGTCACGAGTCAATTTTTGACTCGTGACAGAAATATCCAAAATTTGAAAATATATTGTGAAAACGGAGATATTCATAAAAACAATCTTGTCTGTTGTGGAGATTATAATGGAATCAATATCATCATCATCATCAATCATCATCATCATCAATGTATATTAAAAATTGTAACCTTTTCAAACTTTCAAAAGATCTTATATTTGAAATTTTAACGATTTTACTATAAAATGTTTCATCTTCACTACCAATTTTTTTTCACTTTTGAACAATTTTACGATAAAATGTTTCATCGTCACTACTTCCTCACTACTTGACATCTTCACTACCTGATGCGACATCAGATTGTGGGGTGGGGGCGGGTGGAGCGGCGAGCGAAGGGAGCCGCGAGTGGGAGGGGGGGGCAAGCGAAGCGAGTCGCGCGCGTAGCGAGCGGGGGTAGAAGGGCGAGCGCAGCGAGCCGCGATTTTTGGGTGAGGGCGAGCGAAGCGAGCAGCGCCGCAGGCAAAAGCACCCACGGCGTAGCCGTGGTGGGCGAAGCCCAGTGCTTGTTGCTATAATTATATTTACTGTAGGCTAGTTTGTAGGTAAGGAAAGTGAACGTGGTGGTGAAGTACGTATGATGAAAGCAGAAGAAGAGCGTTCAGTGATTAAGCATCCCATCTCACTATGACACCGCTAACAGAAATTTTATCCTCATTATTAACAAATCAAATAGAAAATACCTGGAACCAGACCCAGATTAGGATTACTCTCAAACTCATGCACTGGTTGCCGATCTCAAGGTCAATCGTTGGTAAAGACTTAACACACAACACCTACACTGTATACATATCATTTTGTGTGATCCTACTTTTACACTAATAGAAAGTAAACAAACCGGTTGTAACCAATATTATATGAACCTGGCTGAGGTAATAAATGGTACACATTACTATGGCTCTTCCATACATTCAGTGGTACATACAGTGTGTTCTTTGTGGTTGTTTGTCTAAAATAGTCTCGTGTAATCTATTCATATAATCTATATATGGTTAGGTTTTATCTTATCGTTAATTCTACTTAAAGAGTATATATACTGTACATTGCAGCAGGTTCTGTAGTAAAGGACAACAGCGAGCAACAGGTGGTCGTCTCATAACCAACCTTTTGTTTTGTGTCCTGCCCGTCTTATCTCCACCTTTTTGTCCTGTCACCTGGGGAAAAATATTCTGCCAAGAGTGGTCTTATAAAAGTAGAGAAAAATGAGTATGTGGTGTAATATTAAGAAACTGAATATAAATATTAACATTATTTTAGTAGGAGACGTTGACCTCTTTTAGCAATAACCATGTGTATTAAAGTTTTATACTTTAATAATACTTTCTGAAATCTACAAATGAGCTTGTGGATAATGTGAATAACTACGAATGAAAGAACATTCCACCAAAGTATCTTATAGTCCTCTGCGTGTATTTATATCTATACAATCATCATCCACTCATCATCCACAAAGTATCTTATAGTCCTCTGCGTGTATTTATATCTATACAATCATCATCCACTCATCATCCACAAAGTATCTTATAGTCCTCTGCGTGTATTTATATCTATACAGTCATCATCCACAAAGTATCTTATAGTCCTCTGCGTGTATTTATATCTATACAGTCATCATCCACAAAGTATCTTATAGTCCTCTGCGTGTATTTATACAATCATCATCCACAAAGTTTCTTATAGTCCTCTGCGTGTATTTATATCTATATAGTCATTATCCAATTCATCGTAGTCGTGTTGTTCCTAACTTCTTTCTTTATAACACTTGTTGGTACACACGGATGTCTGAAGAGAATAATTCCATGTGTACCAGTACACATACATAGTTACACATACAGCTCTGTGGATTAATAATTACCAATCTGATAATGTGGAATTCATCTGTGATGCTTGTGGTGGGAGTGTGGCATTTAGTATTAAAGCACTATTCAGGGAAAGTTTGTGTGTGTAGGCGAGTTTCATTCACTGCAGTATATCGTACAGCTTTACATGTGTGTTTGATTTACGTGCGTGGGAAATATTTAGTCGTTAGTGACTAGAACATGATATACTCATACAAGTGTGCGGGGGAGTGTATATTAATTTTGTTTGCACATGCGCACACATGAATGTGTATATAGTTGGTGAGAGTCTAACTGTATAGGTCAGGCAGGACTCTCAACTAAACGAAGATACAGCCTGAAAACTATTATTGATGTTTTGGGACGGACTGATAAGGCGTGTTAGGCATATCATACATACAGATAATACACACATTGCTTTATCATAGAGTGGGGTGTGGAATAACACATAGGACCTACAGAAGTATATATGAATATTATTTTTTTATTGTGTACTCTACGTATAGTACATAATTATAACCTTTCCTAAGTGTGTATTTTATGAAACTTTAAAAGTTATAGTAAAGCTGCATTTATCGCTTACTACACATATAAATTTATAGCTGCAGAAGTTTCTTACTGATGTTCAGTATGTATGTATGCATTACATACCAGTCTGTATGTATATATGTTATTAGACGCCATAATTCCCAAACGTGTAGGCACTGCATGCTAAACACAGTGTTTACTATGTATGATGCCTTTGGGAATGTATGTTTGAGCATGTAATGCATATGTGATTAGTTTCTATGTCTTGTTGTTTGTTCAAGTTTATGCATATCATTATGAGATATGCATAGGGATCTCTGCAAGGATTGTAGTAGAAGTGTTTACAAGAGTCCAACACTGATGTATCATGAGTACTCTGTTTATACTGTATGACTTATTATAGATATGGAATATTAATGTGAAAACCATAAAATACTTCAGACTGTATTATATCAAGAGTATGGATAATTAATAGTACATGACAACCAGTACTGATGGCTGTAGCTATACTATAATAGGCTAAAACACATCACAGAGTCCATAATACTGTACACTGGGTATCAATAGTTCTGTCCTGGTCCGAGGCACAATATGAATCTCTACCAACTGAAGTGCTTTGGAAGGACTGGGATGGTGAGCTGGTAGAGGATCAAGACAATTAATAACCCACCAATGTAGTATACATCTTTAAAGATATCAACAGTTCAAATATAAAATATTTCTGCCGCCTTTCTGTCACCTGAGAAACTATTTAGCATTGTCGATATACTTCATTTTTAGCACATTTCCATCGTCACAGCCTTTCCCTTCCTTCACCTCCCTCTCCCTCCCTTCCTGCCACACCCTCCCTTCTTCCACCTCCCTCTCCCTCCCTTCCTGCCACACCCTCCCCTCTTTCACCTCCCTCTCCCTCCCTTCCTGCCACACCCTCCCATCCTCCACCTCCCTCTTCCTCCCTTCCTCCACCTCCCTCTCCCTCCCTTCCTCCACCTCCCTTTCTCTCCCTTCCTGCCACACCCTCCCTTCCTCCACCTCTCTCTCCCTCCCTTCCTGCCACGATTTCCCCCTCCTTCACCTCCCCCCCCCCTCCCTTCCTTCCATCCCCCCCCCCCCCCTGCTCTGTGGTTGGTGGGCTGAGGGAGAGTCATCTATCCAGTGGTATTCAGTTTCTTTTTTTATGCTGTGTTCCAACCCAAGTGAAGAAAGTGAAAAATCCAGCCACCCCATCCGGAAGTCCATTTTTACTACAAGCTGAAGGAGAGAGAGAGAGAGAGAGAGAGAGAGAGAGAGAGAGAGAGAGAGAGAGAGAGAGAGAGAGAGAGAGAGGAAGTGGTTAAGATATAAAAGTGGACGCATATATTTAGGGATAGACTGAAATATGACGAATAGAGTGGGTTTTTTTTTATGGATAAAGAACCTTCATTCTCATCTCTAATGTTCCTCAAACTATACTCATGAACTTTGAGTGCCTATAATACCCACCATAAAACTCACTACATTGACAACTCTAGGCTATCATAGATAATGGTTAAGGGGGTGCGGGAATAGGGGGAGAGGCTTGGGTGGGGGTTTGGGGGTGCAGGAATAGGGGGACAGGCTTGGGGTGTGTGGGAATAGGGGAGGACAAGCTTTTTACCCACCCCAAGCCTTTCCCTCTATTCCCACACACCCCAAACCCCCCTCCAAGCCTGTCCCCTACTCCCGCACCCCCTTAAGTGGGTTCAAATCAAATTATCTCATATTATTGTTGCCTCATAGTACGTGACAGGATTTATGTTTGTTGTCTGAATGTCTAAGAGATAATATTATATAGTAATATTTCCCCATACTTCAATCTTAAATACTCATGCTCGTTCGTCATTTCTTTACAAGCTATTCATTTTTTCCCTCCGTTTCACTGCTTTATTGATACGTGGTCAAATATTGCTTTTTCTTTCTCCTCTAC
>JAWZYT010002828.1:80000-284517 GCA_034508575.1 Petrolisthes manimaculis | reverse complement strand
ATATTTTTACCCTGAAGAGAAGGAAAGAGATAGAAGGAGGAGAGGGTGGGTGGGAAGGAGAGAAATGAGAAAAATAGAGGAGAGAGGGGAAGGGAAGGGGAGGTGAGGTGACATGGAGGAGGGTCGTGTAGGAAAGAAGAGAGCTGCAAGGGATGAGTGAAAATGAGAGAACAGGGAGAGGGAGGCAAGGAGCATTGGTGGAGTGTGGGAAGAGGGGAGTGGTAAGAGGTGTGTGTGTGTGTGTGAGAGAAAGGGAGTTGAGAGGAGAGGGATCAAAGAGAGGTGTGGAAGAGTGTGAGAAAATGGAGGGAAAGAGAGGTGGTAATTATGAAGTGAGAGAGAGAGAGAGAGAGAGAGAGAGAGAGAGAGAGAGAGAGAGAGAGAGAGAGAGAGAGACTGCAATTAGAGAGGTGAAGGAGAGAGAGAGAGAGAGAGAGAGAGAGAGAGACTGCAATTAGAGAGGTGAAGGAGAGAGAGAGAGAGAGAGTGGGGAGAGGTAGGGGGGAGGGTGTAGGAGGCAGCTGAGGAGGTAAGCAGATTAAGAGAGAATGTGCAACATAAAACAAGCAAAATTACCCCTGAGACAAGTTATACTGTGTGTGTAGGTGTCTGTGTGTCTGTGTATGTGTACCTTGAGGCATGTGTTTGTGTGTTAGTGTCTGTAAAAGTGTTAGTAGGTGTAATTATTATGGATGTGTATATATATGTGTGTGTGTGTGTGACTGTCTGTAAAAATGTGAGTGGGTTTGTGTGTGTGGCTGTCTGTAAAAGTGTGTATGTATGTGTGTAGCTGTCTGTAAAAGTGTGTGTATATATATGTGTGTGTAGCTGTCTGTAAAAGTGTGTATATATATATGTGTATGTGTGTGTGTTTACTTTATGCAGACCTAAGTGTGTGTACATGTGTTGGTTTAGTTGACAGGAACATTTATTTGTCTGGAGTTTCATTACCTTTGGGAGCATGTAGCACTCTCTCACACTCCCTAATACTTTCTCACACACTTTCTACCTCTCCAGTTTCCTCTCTGTCTGCCTGTGTCTCAGTCTTTCACTTTTATTCTCTCTCTCTCTCCAGTTTCCTTTCTCTCTCCCCAGTTTCCTCTCTCTCTCTCTCTTTCTCACACACACACACACACACACACACACACAAATAAGTAAACGATAACAAGGAAATAAAGGATATAAATCAGCACTGGTATTATCATTGCTAGAAACCCTCAAGATATTATTCCACACAGATGAGGTAACGGCACAACTGAACCACAAAACCATAAACAATCCATATACAGTATTACAGGAGGGACGTGTTGTGTTGTGTTGGAGGTCGTCACTGTATGCCTCACTCACTCACTCACTACACATCTCTTCTCTCACTCTACTTCTCTTCTCTCTCTTTAGTTCTCTTCTTTCTCTTTTCTTCTCTTCTCATCTCTCTCTATTTCTCTTCTCTTCTCTTCTCTCTCTATTTCTCTTCTCTCTCTCTATTTCTCTTCTCTCTCTCTATTTCTCTTCTCTCAATCCACCTTTCTTCTTTCACTCCACTTGTCTTCTCTCTATCCTCCTCTCTTCTCTCACTCCACCTCTCTTCTCTCACTCCACCTCTCTCCTCTCTCCACCTCTCTTCTCTCACTCCACTTGTCTTCTCTCTATCCTCCTCTCTTCTCTCACTCCAGCTCTCTCCTCTCTCCACCTCTCTTCTCTCACTCCACCTCTCTCTCTTCTCTCTAACCCCCGTCCTTCAGTTACACGATCCTTTTAATTGTTGTGGTTTTCTGCCTTATGGGGATATATTATAGTACAGTTTTGATAAATCTAGAGCAAGCAAGTGATCGATTCCCCTCCAAACTATTCCAAGCAACAAGATATTATTATTATTATTATTCAAATGATCCTGTTTCCTGGCATACTTTGGAAGATTCAAGTAGCTCTCAAATACTAAAAGGGTATCTCCCTCTTTAAGAAGTAACCATGTCGAAGGATAATGATGTAAATAAAGACTGTGTAACCTCGTGGTGTTATATATTGATTCATTTATTGGAAACTTAGCAATGGACAGAATTATTGTGAAAGAGTTAACTTTAATTTATTATTAATATTTTTATTATTATTATTTTTATTACTATATTTTATTTTATTCTTGGAGGGGAGAGGAAGGGTCTTTTTAAAGATGATTCAGGGTCGGCGCATTAACAAACTTATTGGAGACTTGTTTCATGGCATAATTTATAGGAATCTGTAGACATCCAATTTACCGACAAGAGAGAGAGAGAGAGAGAGTACAGGCTAAATATCCCTTTAAGTCGAACACAATAGCTCACAACGTTTTGCATATTTACCTGGTTAACACAAGATGATTTTTATATTCAGGGCAACTCACTGGTGGCGTCTGAAGGTAAAAATTTCTCTCATTCAGTCAATTAACAGCGATTAATGCTAGACGCTGCTGCAATGTGAATGTCAAGGAAAAAAACCCATTTGTACAAAAATTAATATCCCTCAATTACGTCGAACAGTCAGACATTATTTTAGGAATCGATATGTGAACCATGGTAGATTATAGGTTAGTGTCTGTCTGTTTGTCTGTGTGTGTCTGTGTCTCTTTCTCTCTGAACTGAATCCTAAATCCGGCTTGCATATAATCTTCTTATTGGCTGTGTTTGAGAGCATTGTTGTTGGTATATGAAAAATTGACTTGCCAAATCGACTTTTCTGTACCCGGAAGAGAGAGAGAGAGAGAGAGAGATACTGTATGTACCGGGAGTCTGGTAGCTTTGGTGGTATATTATGGTGGGTGGCTTGTGGTAAATGGTAGTAGTGGTGTGTGTGGTAGATGGTAGTGGTAGTGTGGTAAGTGGTTTGTGGCGTGTGGTATATGTGTGGTACGGTAGAGGTGAATGGTTGATGGGAGGGTTGATGCTGGGAGAGTAGCCTAAAGTGAAAAATTGACTGGCAACATACTGAGAGAGAGAGAGAGAGAGAGAGAGAGAGAGAGAGAGAGAGAGAAAAGTAACAACGTAGTAGTGTACAGTTCATGATGCAAGTAGGAAAGCGAGAGTGAGATGAAAGACCTAAAAATTAAATAAATAAATAATGGAATGTTAAAGAAGGAAAACAGAAGTGTGAAGAGGAAAGGAAGGAAGAAAGGAAGGAAGGAAACAAACGAATAGCGAGTGAAATCAATGAAGGAGGAAAGAAAGAAGAAAGGAGGTGAAGGAAACCCCCCCCAAAGCTTCACTATAGCGGGGGCAGGCGTCAGGTAACCTCATTATAGCGACCACATGATGATGCTCGTTACTTTCAAGAGGAGAAAGAAACCAAGAGCAGAAGGAAGCGGAGGTGGAAGAAAGGGAAAAAAGAAGTGTAAGAGGAGGAAAACAGCAAATGAAGAAGTGTTGGTCTGGAGGAAACGGAAAGGAGGAAGAGGAGGAGGAGGAAAAAAGAGTAGGAAGAGAAAGAAGAGTAGGAGGAAACTGAAAAAGAAGAGGAGGAGGAGGAGGAGGGAAGAGAATATAGAAACGTGATGACAGGAAGAAATATAAGGATAAGAATAAGAAGGAAGGGAAGGAACATATATATACTGTATATATCATTTATATAATAACATATATAAAATACTGTCATATATTTATGCAATTCTTTGGATACGTATACGCTGTTATATTAAGCACGGTAGGTAACACACTTTTGGTATATTGGAGTGCCTTGATTCCTCCAAAGTATGGTAGGAAACACGACCAGAAGAACAAAATTAAAGGTGTTCTGTTGCTTGAAATAGTTTGAAGGAATCATTTGCTCCTGATTTACCAACACTCTACTACCCAACTTTAAGTAGGTCAAACAAATTCTGGTAGAGATAGTATTATTTTTAAGTACTCAGATAGTTAAGCTGGCAGTGTGCAATGTAAACAGTTATTTCGCCAGATAAATATTAACATTATTCATATACGAGATACAACGCTGCACGCTCCACTCAAGATTATGTGTAATGTTGGTGCTCCAGTGTAGTTGATTCCAGGGCTTCTCATATTTGGCAAAGATTGTTTTGTGAGATATTATGTCTGGCTTGGTGTAATCTAATAATTATGTATACGGTACTGTGAGATTTAAAGTACCCGATATGATAATAATTAGTATAGAAATAAATAGAGAATTATACAGAAAACGTAACAGAAAAAAATATATAATCCCAGACCATTTCATCATCTCTTAAAACTCATTACTTCACGTTCTCTTGGTAAAAGTGTGTAAAATACGAAGGGAAAATATTTGAGTAAGGAGTAACTTTAAGTTATTCACTCACTTGCCTGTTTTCAAGAGATGCAAAGTCTAAATGTGTGTGTAGGTGGGGGGGAGGGAGGGAAGGGAAGGGAGTGGGTGTGTTATGTGGGAGGTTGGGTGATTATGTTTGGGTGTGGGTACGTTGGTGGGTGAGAAGGAGTGGGTGTATTGTGTGTGTGTAAGTGGATGAATGTGTGTGTGCGTGGGAGGGAGTGGGAGGTTTGGGGTCCCTGTGTATATAAGGGAGGGGGGAGCATGTAGGTGGTTGAGAGGGAGTGTGTGTGTTGCGTGGGCGTGCTCATGCTTGTTAGACGTGTGAATTCCTGCTCCTTCCACACACACACACACACACACACACACACACACACATATATATATATATATATATATATATATATATATATATATATATATATATATATATATATATATATATACACACTCTCTCTCTCTTTCTCTCTCTTTCTTTCTTTCTTTCTTTCTTTCTTTATCTCTCTCTCTCTCGTGTTTATTTTCCTTGTCATTTCCCTTTTATATTTTGGCCTGTGTATCGCTCTCCTATATTTTACTCTCTGCTTTTTCTCTTCCTCCTTTGTTGTCCCTTATTCCTCTTTCTAATTATCATACCCTCTATTTCCCCTTTCAGTTTTTTTCTCATCCACGATTTCTCTTTTCACATTTACCTCATCCTATTGTCTTCTATCTCCTTTTCCTTCTCTCTCTTTTTCTCATCTCTCCATTCTCTTATTGCATGCACATTACTATTTTTTCTTTCCCTTTATAATCACATGTTCTGTTTTGTTCTCCACTCTTTACTTTTCCCTTTCTCCTTCTACTTTGATCATCTTCATTTTCCTCCTCCCTTTCCCCAGCTTGATTTCCTTCCTTCTTAAGTATATTTTTGTTTCTCCCTAATACCTCTTTCTTTATTCATTTCTCCTCCTACCACGTCTGTTCTCTCCTTTTTCTATTTATCCTTCATTTATCTCGATTTCCTTCCTATGTCTCTTTCTTTTTCACCTACTTCTCCATGTTATTGCTTTCTTATCCACCACTCCTGTCTCTTTCCCCCTTTCTCCCATCCCCCTGTATTTCTCATTATTATCTCCTTTTTCTCTCATTCCCTCATATCCTCATCCACCTCACGTTCCACTTCTTTCCTCCTTTTCTTCCTTTTGCTTCTATTTTTTTCTTCCTCTCCATTCTCCAACAGCTGGTCTTGCCTTAAACTATATAATGGTCAGTTGGTGCCACTACCACCTCTCTCTCTCTCTCTCTCTCTCTCTCTCTCTCTCTCTCTCTCTCTCTCTCTCTCTCTCCTGGTAAAGTGCTTTCTGCTTGTCTTCCTGTCTGCCTATCGTATTATCTGGCCTCCTTTCCTCACTCTCTGCCTCTCACAACCTCACTCTCTCTTTGCCTCACACACTCTGCCTCACTCTCTGCCTCACCCCTGCCTCACTCTCTCTTCCTCACCCCTTCCTCTCTCTCGCTCCTCTCTTTACCTACCCTCTGCTTCAAATATATATCTCTCTTTCTCTCTCTCTCTCTCCCTGCCTCAACTCTGCTTCTCTCCCTGCTTCCAATTTATCCCTCTCTCTCTTTCTCTCTCTGCTTTTATTACATACCTCTCTCTCTTTCTCTTTCTCTCTGCCTCTCCCTGCCTCAACTCTGCCTCTCTCCCTGCCTCAACTCTGCCTCTCTCCCTGCCTGCCTTTGATGCCTCACTGCTGTAACTTTGCCTGACTTGTCCCTAAGGCTTGCTGGGTGGAAGGGAGGGAGGGAAGGAGGGAGGAAAGGAGGAAAGTGGGGGAAGAAGAGAGAAAGAAAAGTGAGCAAATGAATGGAGGAAGCAAGAGGAGAGGTCAAGTGAAGCGAGAAGGAGGGAGAGAGGGAGGAGGAGGCTTTGAAAGGTAAATGAACACGGAGGAAGAAAGAGAGAACGAGATAGGTATTGAGAGGAGAGAGAAAGTGAGACTGACAGTTAACATTCTGATATACAGAGAGACAGACGTACAAGAAAGACAGACAGACAGGTGGGCAGACAGCTTGAAAAAAAAGGAGTGAGTGAGTGAGTGAGAGAATGTAGATTGATATAGAGAATAGTATTGAGAGACGGACAAACGAACGGAATCAGAGAGGAGGAGGAGGAGGAGGAGGAGGAGGACGAGGAGGAGGACGAGGAGGAGGAGGAGGAGGAGGAGGAAGAAGGACAAGACAATAAAGAATAGAAATTGTTACGGAGGAAACAGAGAAGAGTGAAATAACCAGACAGATGGAAAGAAATATAGTTCATCAATGAATGAATGATTTAATGAATGAAGAAATTAATTTTTAAAAAAGGAAGGATGCTGTAAATAATGTCACGTGGTGGCCGTGGAATTCTAGACCTAAATATACAGGGTGTCTGTATCTGAACAACTTTCTATGTTCATAAATTTATAGACAATTTAGACAATTTATAGACACCCTGTATATCTTCCTTTGGGCGATTGAGGCCTTGAGGTGAGCTTATGTTGTGAGCAAAATAAGAGGCTTCTCATTACCCTCCTACATAAAGCAAATCCCCTACTTGTATATTAAGGTATAGAAATATACTTCATAAAGCATAGTTTAGGGTGGAATCATTAACTCTTCAATTTGACCATAACATATTGCCTTTTTTAGTCAAGGGCGTTCCTGCAGTTTACTAGTTATTACGGTACATGATTGTCAGGCAAGTTTGTATGAAAGGTATACATGCAGGAAGAGATGGAGGTGTAGGTTAGCTAGGTGAGTAAGTTTATACTTGGGAAAAAAGGTGACAGGGGAAAGTGTTTAGGAGAAAGATAGGAGATAAGAGAGTCAGCGAGACAGTTGGGGAGAAATACAAGTACAGAAATGAATATGACAGTTAGGAAGAGATAGATATACATAAAGAATGAGACAGAAGAGTATAAAATGTATTGCTTCGTTGAATGTGCTAAAAAGGGGAGAAAGAAATGTGTACAGAAAAAGATCACATTCAGAAAATAATAAAAAATTGGAGACTGAAGGAGAAAGTTAGGCAGGAAATACATAAAAAAGGTGAGACTGAAGAGAAGAGAGAGACAGACATATAAAGGTCACTGTGGAGTACTGGCAACAATAATAATCAATCTGTGCAGCCAGAAGGGTGTAATTAATTTTCGGTCCACTGCGGAAGTCCATTTATTTACCTTTTCTCTTTATAACCTTCATCGTGTGGCTGAAGCTTTATCATTATTGGTATATACATCGGTTTGGTTGTAGTATTGGAGAGGGGAGGGTGTTACTATTTCCTCCAAAGATGTTGAAAAGAGAAATACTCGTACTCATAACAAGGCACTGTATCCTAGTATAGCCTAATTTACAGGCATAAGTACAGGAGTCCTTCATTTCACTTCAGTTCGCTCAAACATATTATATCCACCTTAAAAGAACGTTGAAAAATGATGTATTGCAGTGCTAAATAGATTTGAAGTACAGTATATGATATGTGAAACGTATGTGCTGATGTAGTAAGTTCTGTAACACTTGATGTCAGCCATACCAACAGATGATGAAGGACAGAGCCATGTATCGGGGCCTTGAAACCTGAAATATTAACACATAATTTTCCTCTGTGGTTCAGTAACTCATGGCTGCATTGGTCGTGTATTAGAGAAGGGAGGAATGTCTGGCGTACCACTGTGGTTAAGCATGTGCACGTTATAATGGCATTTCGGTAAAACATCAGAATATCTTTAAAATTGTATATTATTGCTCGTATGTTATCGAGGGGAAAGATCACGTGTTTACCATTTGTAGTCATTACCTAATACTGTAGTGATTTAGGAATAGACAGGAAGTACATGACTTTGGACTGTGTCATTACATGAAAATATCTATATCTCTTCAAAGTTACACACACACACACACACACCCTTCAACGCACGTATGCACACCAGTCACTCACGCACACCTCATCTTCTTACACATAGTTTCGTTTAAAGTTTCCCTTCTGTTTAAAGGCTTCTGGCGACATTCCTTGTATCCATGATGTGTCTGTCTAGTATTACTCTGTGGAACTCTTGTGACAGAGGGTGTGGTCGCCAGTTGAAGAGAGGCGGGATTAGTTGATTCTGAGATATTTTTATACTCGGATTGGTTCGATAGATAAATATATAGATTGATAGATAGATGAATAGGTAGATATATTGATGATTTTATAGATACATAGGTAGATAGATTGATGGATAGAAAGGTAGATTGATGTGTTGATAGACAGATATATAGGTAAATGAATGTTTTAACGTAGTGCAAAGGAAAAAGTTTGATTAATAATACTGTATTGATCCACAATGAGATAACTATATAAAAAAATAATAGGTGATGATTTATAGACTTTTTGATAGACAGTTAAATTTACGTTTATGAATTTTATATTTATATATTTTGTGTCCAGTATTTTCGAGGACCTGAAATATGAGAGAGAGAGAGAGAGAGAGAGAGAGAGAGAGAGAGAGAGAGAGAGAGAGAGAGAGAGAGAGAGAGAGAGAGAGAGAGAGAGATGAACGGGAAAGCTGAATTCAGACTGATTACAACGTGGGAGAGAAAAGAAGGTAAAGCACCAACGAAAGAAAACCAAAGCTAAAAAACAAGGAAGAGAAGTCGAATGGTGATTAATGAGAGAGAGGGAGAAAGATACACTTTGATCTTGGACAAAAGGCCGAAGAGGGATGCAAAAATATGGAAAGAAGGAAGAGGTAAAAGCACACGCAATGAGAAAGGAGGACGATAATTAATAAGGGAAACTGAAAAGGAAATATCAGAAGATAGATTTGGAGGGGAGAAATGGGAAGAAAAGAGAAGAAGAGGGGATGGATGGAAAAATGGTACGAACTGAAGCAGGAGAGGATAGAGGAGTGGAAAGGAACAGAAGAAGAAGTGGCGGGAGAAATAGGAAAAATTAAAATGTAGACAAGATACAGAAAGTGGAAATTTTAAGAGAGGATAAAAAAAAAGCCAATATGGACTAATGAGAATATAGATAAGATAAGAAACGGGAAGGCGTAAGAGTAATTGGAGAAGTAGAAAGTATGGAGGGAGAGAATGAGGAGGTAGGAAGTAGAAAGGAAATATATATGGGAAGGTAGGAATAAGGAAGGGAGTATAATCAATTCATATGGGAATTTAGAAATATGAAGGAGTTGTTCTTTGACCTAGCTGAACGAAACTGATGTGGCCAAAGTATGAACACTGACTGACTGAGGAAGAATGAAGGAATTGGTACGAGTGTGGTGAATTGTGTTGTTCCCTTCAGTTCGACATTTGTTATTATTTTTATATATAATTTTGACACTAATCGAACATATAGTGAGGAATTCGTAAGATGGCACTAACCTACGCAATGTGTTACGGTAGTTATTGTGTCTCGTATTATATTATGGTGAAAAGTAATGAATATAAACGTGAAAAAAAAAACATTAAATTTTACTAAGCTTATACAGTTCCGGAAAATAGTAATTTTAAAAATTCTAAATAAGATAAATTAGGCAAACATCGTGAGCCAGTAGGTTCTGGCACTTATTATTTGTTGTATATTATTATTTATAATTTATTCCATAAGTTCAAAACGGATGACTGTAAAGAAAATATTGTGTGTAACTGTACTGGTGGTGGCCCCCGGCTGAGCTCTACACATTGCACTACCACTACCACCACCACCACCACTACCACCACCTGCACCTTGCATGCATATTCACTGAGACACACAGGGGTGGGGTGGGGATGGGCTGGTGGTGCTCTGAGTGCCCTGAGGGGAAAAAAGAGAGAGGGTGAGTGCTGTGAGGGGTGGTGTGCTGATAGATACACAGATACATAGATAGACAGAGGGGGGAAGAATCAGACAGACAGACAGACAGACAGACAAGCGGACTGAGAGAACAACCACACAATCCCTTGACACCGACCATCAGTTTACAGACAAGAGCAGTTCTTTTTTCTGTCTGTCTGTCTCTCTGTTTGTTCGTGTATATGTGTTAAGTTTGTTTGGATGTTAGAATTGTATACGACTCATTACCTCCACCAATAGGATTATGTGTTTGATTTGTATTGTTTGACAGTATTGTGTATAAGGTTTGGTGAGTTTCGTGGCTGCCTGGATGTGGATCCAGCATGATATTTATATTTGTTATGTTTTGTATTTTTTAATTTTAACTTTATTTTCGTGTGAAGTATCAGTATTTTGGAGGGGAGGTGACCCAATTTTAATTGTTGGCGGAGGTTTGTGGTCTCACAGCACTTTTGTTTGATTGTTTGTCAGTTTGTATGTGTATTTGATAACAGAATAACTAAAAATGGTGTATGTAGACTTCTGTGATATGTCTACCAAAGATGAGCATCGTGAAGGGAGAGATCCTGATCTGGAACTGAATCCAGGATTTTTTTTTACCTTACCTTGTACTATAAAAAGGAAGGTGAAATGTTGGTGAATTTTCCATTAGACATTCACAACATTTGGGAAGGGGATCATCCAATGTTTACACTTGGTGGAGATCTGCAATCTCAGGACGCTTTTCTCTAAATGTTGTATTTTTGTCTCCCTGCTTTTTCCTCCTTTTCACACAACTCAACATATTTTTGCTCTTTCTTCTTCCTCACCATTCCTCCCCTTTTCCTACACTCGTCACAAACTTTTACCCTTCTCCACCAGTCTCTTTTGTATTCATCACTTTTCACTTTCTTCTCAGCTTCGTCTTCCCAATAATTACCTCACTAACACCACCCCATCTCTCGTCGTGGTGATCATCCTCATCAATACCCCATTCACTTCTCTTTCAAGGGATGGGGGGGCTTTCGAACCAGGGGTGAAAAAATAGGATCATAATACAGAATGAGGGACATTTATACCAAGTTAAAATGGGTCACACACACTTTAACTCTGTGGATAAAATACCCCATTATCCCCACTCTACTTCCTTCCCTCAGCTTGTCTCCCGAAACTCCTTCAATCCCTCCTTAATCATCAAACCTTTCAACCAGGCTTCACACCCTAATCTCTTCTCTCCATTTCCCTTCGCTTCTGTTATCTTGAATCTTTTCATCCATTGCTTCCCTTTCCATTACCTTCTCTCCTTTTTTTCCGTTTCCCTCCTCCCCCAAATCCATCACTATCCCTTTAGTTTGATGGTTGGTAGAGGATTGCACTTCTCCCCATCTTTCTTACCCTCCTCATCTGATTCTCCCCAGTCTCTCCCCTTCCTATACATGGAGGTAATCACAATTTCTCCAAGGTTTTCCCTTTCTTTTTTCTCTCACCTTCCTTTTCTTATTATCTAACCTCCCTTCCTTCCAGCTTCCCCCTCTACACAGCTTCTCACCCTTTCTCTATACCATCTTATCTTTTTCGACACTTGCATTCTAAATTCCCCTACGTCCTTCCGTATCATTCATATCCCTTTCATTATTTACATCCTCTCACTTATGTACATCCCTCTCTCTCCTGCTTCTGTCCTTTCTCTCCTTCTTTACTTCCCCTCACTGTATCCCTCTCCCTTCCCCATGCATGTCCCGTCCCCCTTTCCTTCCCCTTCATCAAAATTATTTCTTTCACTAACTTTTTCCCCTTCCCCTCGCTATCATCTCCCCTCTCCCTTGTATATCCTATCCAGTCCCCTTCCTTTCCCACCTCGCTCCCTTCTCCTTCCTCGACCATTTCCCTCACTTTCCTCAATCTATCTTCTCTCTTCTCCATTTATCTACCTTCTCTCCTAACATTCCCTTCCCTTCCCTCTTCTTTTCTTCCATCTCCTTCTCTTATTTTTACCATGCTCTTCCCTCTTCTCTCCTATTCAATTATTCCCCTTCCTTTACCCTCGCTAACCCCTTTTCTCCTCTCTGCTTCCTCTACCATCCCACCCCCTTCTTTCCCCTCTGCTTTATCTACCCTCCCTCCCCACTCCCTTCTCTCCTCTCTGCTTCCTCTACCATCCCCCCTTCCCTACCCTCTCTCTGCTTCCTCTACCCTCCCCAACCCCCTCCTTCCACTCCCTCCCCTCTGCTTCCTCTTCCCTCCCCAACCCCTTCCCTTTCATCTACCCTCCCCAACCCCTTCCCTCCCGTCTGCCTCATCTGGTGTTGGACTGCGTGATACCCACCTTTTCGCTTCCCACGTGAACAACCTGGATTCGACCCTACCCGGTTTTCTCACCTTTTTGCACACACCCAGGCCAGAGAGTGTATTGTTTTTTAGCCCAGGCAATGTTTTTTTTATTCCACCGTTTTTTATGATACTATAGAGAGGACACGGAACATTTTATATATATTTCATAGGGTAGATTTTTATTTTCGTTTTTATATACCTTTTTTTTTTTTTTTTTTTTTTTTGATGTTTTTGGTGTGTGTGTGGGATGTATGTTCGGTTGAATTGTTTATGTTTTTCTTGTATTGAAATGCTCAAACCTTGAAATTTTCTTTTCTCATAATAATTATTTTAGCTACGGAGAGCAACTCTGTTCATTCGTTCGGATCAGTGTATCACTTTATTGACACTGAAATTCCTGCACATTCATTGTCTTATGATCAGAAATAAAATAATGATTGCAACTTTCTGGGAATTATATTTGGAGAAAGTGATCAGTCAGGCTCTGGTCATTGGGACTTGAATCCTTGACCTTTACTCTGTCAATATAAGGTATGAATTCTGGAGAAAGTGTAAAGACATACCACTCGTAGGTGCCCAAACCCTTTGATTCCTGTTGCCTCTTGTATTACGAATGTTTGTAGTGTATTGTGCGGCCGAAAATTGTGTACTGGAAGTTTCAAGGTAGTATTGTAGTGGAGGATTTCACTAGAGACGTTATTTACCTGGTGCATTTTTAAAGGGAAAAAAAAGTTTGGGCCACATTTTTTAATTAGAACGTTTTATTGTTCCCATTACGACTTTTGTTTGCCGGGGACTTGGAGAGTTTAATGTCCCAGCGCTTACCTCCACGGAAGCTTGTGTGTGTGTGTGTGTGTGAGAGAGAGAGAGAGAGAGAGAGAGAGAGAGAGAGAGAGAGAGAGAGAGAGAGAGAGTGTGTGTGTGTGTGAGGTTGAGTCTGTATGCTTATATTGTTGTATGTACATGCATTTATGTTCCTATGATGTGTGTATTCATGTGTGTGATTTACCAGTCCAATGTTTACGTATCTTCAGCTCTGCCGTATCGAACCACAATGAAACACAACAGTCCCCCCCCCGCTCTTAGAAACACCCACCATTGTACTACCTCGCTTTCTATGATGCCTTTGTCGTTGCTTTGTTTACCCTCTAAATAATTATGACTTCAAACAGTGCTTTTATTTCGTCAGCCCCCTCCACCCTATAGACTTGAGGTGACTTTGATTGTTTAGTTTCTACAACTTTTGATAGTATATATGGAGCTTTTAAATATGTAGAAAAAATAGAGGTGCATTGTGATGGTTCGATGGCAAACTATATACGTTTTATACGTGATGTTGTCTAGTGAGAGAAAACGGAAGTGTGGATGAGTGAGAGAAAGGGGGAGGGAGTGAAGGTCTATTTGAAGGAGGACATTCATAGGTAAAGATGGTATTGATAACACGACTTTATTTATTTACCATCAGTATTTCTATAATTATGTATCCTACCTTCATGGCCATTAGCAGCATCCGTCCTCTGAAAGTTGAGGCTTGTACAGTACATAAGGTAAATAAAGACTGAAAAAACAAAGAAACATATATTTGTGTTCCTTTATTGTTGTTATACATAAATGTGCAGTCACTTCCGTAACCATGGAAAATATTGTTAGAGGGAAATGAGGTAATGAGAGATACGCTGCTTTTAATGTATTGTGTGTGTGTGTGTGTGTGTGTTAGGCTGAAGTCTATGTCTTCAGGTAATTATAAGTAGCAACGCCCTCTATGCCAAAATAAAACCTACAGTAACCTTGATGACTTATAAGTAGACAGGTGACACGTATATTATTATTATTATTATAGTAGGAAAATATTCTAAGATCGGTAGTTAGCCTCGTTGGGGAACTAAACTCGTGGTGTGTAAGTTACGACCTCAAGGCGTCAACCAGTATGCTACGGCTTCACAAAACATTAAGGTGGAGGAAAACCATCAAAGAGAAAGTGAAGAGAGAGAAAGTGGAGGAAAGTGGACGGAGAGAAAGAGACGACAGACGGTGGACGGAGGGATCATAATTAAAGAGACACCGCTATGTTTGGAAGAGGACGAAGGAAGGGTAGAGAAGACTGGGTGCAACTGTGGAGATGGAAAGAAAGAATAGAGGAAGGAAAAGATAGAGTGTAAGAGTAGGTGTATTATCAGAGGAAGAGAGAGAAGGTGTAGAGTGTAGACTAAATGAAAAAAATAGAGAAAGGAAAAGAGAGGGTGTAAGAGTAGGTGTATCAGAGGAAGAGAGAGAAGATGTAGACTAAAAAAAAATAAAAAAATAGGTCATTGGATACGACACTGGTAAATACGATGAAAAGATGAGGGTTTGGTCTAGGACAATGTTATTAGATGGGTTATCCATAATGTATATACATATTATTAAAACAAGAGAATAGAGGGAGAGAGCAAATTTTAGGACTAGGAAGAAGAGCAATAAATATGAAAGAAAAATGAGATGATTTTTTTAGTGGAAAATTATGAAGGATGTCCAGGAGCAAAGATACGACGAGAATACAAGTGAAAATTTTACACGAAAAATATAGTGATGTAAACAGCAGGTGAAGAAAACTACCTGAAGCTCATTAGATACGTTTGTTATTGTAGACAACTTTATCTTGCTTGTCTATGCAATACTTAATTTAAAAATATATTATATTTCACCTGGTTTCTTTTTATAGAGATTAAGAGGTATTGTTGCTGGTGGGTGATAATTTTATAAGGGTATACGAGGTCTTGTACTGTTTCTGTTATGTACTTGTGTGAGTAAGTACTTATAGTTCATGTCAGTCTTTTATAGGTTACATAAATTAGGAGAAATTTTCTTAATATTTTTTTCATTAATAAGTTTTCATCTTCTAACTGTTTTTTTTTTTTTTTTTTATTGTTTGTGATTTGGTTTGTCATGTTGTCAGCGTATAATTTACTTTTGTGATACCTTCTTTCCTTTCAAGTTTCACCTATAAAGATGTATAAAATTATTCATAGATTCAATAACTGTCGACTGCAACAAATCCTTTAGTGGATGATAATGGCAACAATGTGCCTCGTTGTTATAGAAACTGAGTCATATATCCAATGCCACGTTTGTCAAAAAATGATATGTATGAAATTAAACCTGGTGTAAGCACAAGAAAGGGTAGTTCTGTTTTGTTCCTTTAAAACCTGTTAATGAAAGTGAGAACAACCATATGACAAATGTGAGTCTAACCACTTGGCAGCTTTGGAAAGGTTAGGAAGCTTTACAAATTAAGTTTTTCATGTTTCAAAGGCCTCGGTGGATCACTTCTCAATCCCACGGCTTCCCACTAGACGAGAGAGAGAGAGAGAGAGAGAGAGAGAGAGAGAGAGAGAGAGAGAGAGAGAGAGAGAGAGAGAGAAATAGTGTGTGTCATATAAGAAGAGTAAAGATCATTGTGTATGGATATAAGCATGATGGTAGTAATATAAGTGTATCTTTTGTTCACGTGGTTATGTGTATAATATGTGTATGATAATATTTGATGGAGTGTGTTATTATGTTTACAATGACAGAAAATAGAGAGAAAGTACTTCAATATAAGAATCATTCGGTTAAAGTGGTTAAGTAAGGATACATTAAATAAATCCACAGGTCATATTGCTTACTACAATTATTATTATTACTAAAACTACAGTATACATGTACAATTGTACATACCAAGCTGTACTGGGTGGAAGATTGGGTAACTGTACATAGGTGGGATTGGTGTGTGGGGTAGCAATGGCACCAGGTGGGTGGAGGGCGACTTGTGTGCGTGTGTGGGTGGGTGTGTGTGAAGGACGACTTGGGTGTGTGTGTGTGTGTTTGTGGAGGACGACTTGGGTGTGTATATGTGTATGTGTGTGTGTACTGTTGGGGAAGCAAGCAGGACCAGCCGGCTCTTGATAGTGGTCAGTTTTATGTAGATGTGTATAATATATATTTAGTGTATGTTTGTGATGGAGTGTAGTAGAGGGAGGTTATTGGGTAGTGGAGGATTTTGAACCGGGGGGAGATAATGATAAATCAAGGAAGGGACTTGGGTCCTGTGATAATGAGGACTACGATGGTAATTTATACAGTTTAAATAAGGTGAGAAAAAGGGGTGAGATGAACCCTTTTATCGTCTTCCTTCCCAGATCAGGTTAATTGAACTATGACGTCAGCAGAAAACTGGCAAAATCATCAGCATCTTTTGACTTCATGCAAGGTCCTATGTGATGTCACCAAAGTTACTAATCTAGTCAGTAGGGACTCTAATGACATCAACAGATTAAGGACTTAATCGGTGATGTTATCTACTCTGAAGTGTTTAGAGATTGTTGTTACTGTACTTCATGTGTTGTGACGCATGTACCGCTATTAAGAGGCGCTTGTGACAGACATGACCCTTGTGACGTCACCAGTGTGTTATGATAGTGTGTCACGGTATAATAGCTAATCAGACATCACTTGTGTATTCAGAGGTATTCTTGAGGCGCGGGGTCATCAATGGAGTAAACATCCTGCTGTGTTTCAACCTCTGCCTCCTTGGCTGAGTAGCTGGGTGGACTGTATGAGGGCTGAGGTCTGTATGAGGGCTGGGGTGGCTGGTATGAGGGCTGGGAACCCTTGTAAGGAGTGTTCTCTGGGTACTTGGCCTCACCCTCATACTCTACGTTAGCCTGGAAGCCGTTGTAGTGGTCGGCCACGTAAGTCACCTTTTGGATGCGACCGTCAGGTAGAGCCACCTGGAGGGGAAAGGTTCAGGGTGTAGGGTTTAGTCTATGTTGTGGCAGGTACCGGCACTCATACATTTACCGGTATTATCAACCAGATTGCAAGTCAAGGCGTTCATACGTATAATATAAATGACGTTATATGAGGCATTTAACAGTGATATATATTACAATGTTGAACACAGTCTTATTAATCTTTATATTACACAATTATAATATTCACAATGACTAAATGTGCATATAATTATCATCTGCACCTTAGCCCTGAGTTTGACCTGCATAGACTGACCTGGTATGATCCGGTGATGGCCTTGCCGTCGGAGTTCTCAGCATGGCCGAAGTTGGCGCCGCTGTATGAGTCCTGAACACCGTAGTCGAAGGCGTAGGGCTTGGGTGGCTCCTGGACAGACAATGTTTATAATCAGTGAATAACAACAATAATAAATGAAAAAAATAGTTCAGATAACAATGATAATGGGGAATAATATTCATAGTTGTGCTAATTTTTATGGATGCTTAGTAATGTACCAATAATGTGCGATAAAGATATAATAATGATATTTATGAAGATCAATGTGATAATACTAACAATTTTACTAATTCAGTTCCCTGGAATGTCTGGAGGAATGTGGAAAATAATACAGCAATTAAGAAACATTATGGTTTTCGAACAGCAATCAGTCTGTGGTGTCTATGACATTCTTATTTCTGCTAGTATTTCCAGAACGATAACCAGTTTCAGTTTACATCAGTTTCATCAAGGTCATGGAGGCAGATCAGTACAAGTGACTATTTGTTAAAATTGTTAATGCAATCTATCCATTGAACATGTATCGTCATTAAGAAAATATTGAAATAGGTACACCTTGAAATATAATGTAAAGTAACAAAGTAAGCTGCACAATAAGGAAGAAAGATAATGAAAAGAGGAAAAAATGAAAATCATGTGTGACGTTGTGAAGTGACTAGAGTGTGCAGTGGTTACCTCCTTGTGTGGTGCTGCTTTGTATGTTGGCTCAGGCTGGTACGAGGGTTGAGGTGGACCATAGTGTTCCTGGGGGTTGGGGGCAGCCAATGCCACGCCCACCACAGCCACGACCAATACTAGACAAGTCTGGCAAAGAGCATCGTACATTAGTATTTGTATCCACTAAGTAATACTCCAAAAACCTTTCTGTACAAATAATATAATTATAAAAGTACCATGTACGATATTTGACTGCCACCTAATACAGTTATTGCTCTATAGAAATTCCAAAATCTTTCAGTTGTATGGATTTTAGTATATAGAGTTTTAGATATAAGTATTATTGTGTATGGCAAAAATTTTAAGGAACTGTATACAATATGTAAATGCGTTCACATAATAAGCATTATAGATATAGTATAGAAATTGGCTCATGTATTCAACATATATATATATCTGTTACTATTACATTCATGTGAATGTTTGTTCTAAGTTTTGTTTTTGTGTGAGTGTTTGTTCATGTTTGTTGTACAAGAGTTATCCACTGTAGCTGACTTAAGTTGGAGTTTATTTCTGAATTATGTTTTAATCAATATGTGTAATTGTGCATGTTCTTATATTTTTTTCGACTACCTCTGTTTCTCTTATCTTTAACTAGTCCACAAATCTCTTCCAGTGTTTCTCTCTTGGTGTGTCTTTCTCTACACCTCTGTATGTATATATTTCTCTGTATGTGGTTTCCTAGTTTTGATCAGCTCAATTCCTAATCTCTGTTCTACTGTTTCTCATTTCCTAATCTCTGTTCTACTGTTTCTCATTTCCTAATCTCTGTTCTACTGTTTCTCATTTCCTAATCTCTGTTCTACTGTTTCTCGCCGATCTTTGCCTGGCCTATCGTCTGTCTATGTCTATCTGTCCTTAGGCTCGTCTTCTTATGTGTGTCTGTTGCTGCATTTCTTTTACTTCCTAAATATTATAATCTGTATCATTGTCACCCAACCAGTAATGTTTTTGCATGTCTGATTTAGTAACTGTATGGCTACGGTATCTGATTTTGCAATTAACTGTATGTCTGTCTTAAGTGGCCAGCTGACTATTCTCTCTCTCTCTCTCTCTCTCTCTCTCTCTCTCTCTCTCTCTCTCTCAATTTTACAGTATTTCAATGTTTCTGTCTGTTTCCCACTGTTCCTTATGTGTGTACTTGTATCTGTATCTTCCTGATCATGTTTCTGCCTGACATTGTTTGTATATCTTAGTGTATGTTTCCTTCTGGTATTCACTGTGTATCTCTTTGTCGGATATTTTCTGTATGTATGTGTATGTCTGCTGTGTTTCTGTATGCTTCGATTTCCACGTGTGTGTGTGTGTGTGTGTGTGTGTGTGTGTGTGTATGTGTGTGTATGCTGCGATTTCCACGTGTCTGTGTGTGTCTTTGTGTGTGTATGCTTCGTTTTCCACGTGTCTGTGTGTGTGCTAATGTGTGTGTATGTGTATAGTCTCACCTTGCTGGACATAGTGAAGGCGTGAGTGAGTGAGGTATACAGTACGTGAGGGATGCGAGTGAAGTAATGGCAGGGGGCGGTAGGAGTCTTTTATATATACTACCTCGTCCTGTGGAAAGTTGCCCGCGGGAGGGGAGGAGGAGGGGGGGATGGAAAAACGGGGGTAGGGGGGGCGGGGACGGGGGTAGCGAGGGAAGAGTGGAATGGGGTGGAGGGGATGGAAAAACGGGGGTAGGGGAGGGGACGGGGTTGGCGAAGGGAAGAGTGGAATGGGGGGTAGGGGAGTGGAAGGAAAGACTGCATGGACTGATGGAAGGGAAAAAGAGACGAGGAAGTCATAAGAGAGGGTAAACTGTACATTGAAGGGAATTATAAGGAGGGAAGAGAAAATAGGATGTAGAGTAGGAATTAGGGAGGCAATGGAGTAGGAATTAGTGAGGCAATGTGTGTGTATAGGAGCGAGGAAAGAGGAGTGAATGAGGCTCAATATATAGGGGAGAGAAGGAGAGAGAATGAGAAAGAGGGGAGAGGTGTGCAAAGGGACGGATGTAGAAAAGAGAGGAGTGGATGGAAGGATATAGTTGAGGGAGATTGGGTCGTCGAGAGGGAAGGGATAGTACCGATACCAAGGGAGAAAAAAAGAGTTGTAAGTTAAAGAGGAATAATAGAGATTGAATGATGGATGGATGGATAAGTGGGGAGATGAAAGGAGACGATAGAGATAAAATGAATACTGAAGGAGTGAGTGATAGAGAATAGATGACAGTTAGTGAGAAGGAGAAATGGAGGAACCAATAATGAGTTACCGGTATGAAAAAAGGCATAGATAGACATTTAGAAAAATTAAAGTGAGGAAAAAAAAATTGTTTGGAAAGAATTATTGGAAAGAGAGCAAAGTGAAAATACGCACCGATGAAAAGAAAACAATACGAAAAGGGATGAAAACAGAAAGAGAAAGAAAAGTGATTATACGAAGAAAATTTGATGGCCAATGTGTAGTGGGAAATGGATCAAAGGGGAGGAAGGTAACAGAGGATTTAGAAGACGGAAAGGGAGGTGAGATTGAAAGAGTGAGAATAAAAAAGTGGAAAGAGTGCTGATGATGGGAGGAGAGAGGTTCACTATGTAGAAGAGAGAGAGAGAGAGAGAGAGAGAGAGAGAGAGAGAGAGAGAGAGAGAGAGAGAGAGAAGAAAGGAGATAAAGCGTGGTGTGGAGGAGAGTTTGAGAGAGGAAGTTGAGAGAGGAGTGGTTAGATGTGTGAGAGAAAATAAATTAAAGATACGGATGCAGAGAGAGAGAGAGAGAGAGAGAGAGAGAGAGAGAGAGAGAGAGAGAGAGAGAGAGAGATTATTAGACTGGTGAGAGGGAGAGGAAGGGTGATTATTAATGAAAATATTGTAGCGATTTAGTGAGGGTTGCTGGAAGGGAAAGAAAGAAACAAACAAAACAAGGAGGTAACAAAAAGGTGGAAAAAGAGGAAGGAAAAAAGAGGAGGAGGTAAGGAAAAAAAGAGCAATTGGAAGAGAGAAAGGTGGATAAAGAGTATGGAAAGAATGGAAGGCAGGGAAGGGAAATAAATGTGTTGTGGTATTTCGGTAACACATAATAGTAATAATAATAAAAAAAGTAGGACGGAAAAAGGAAAATAATAGAAATTGTGGAATAAAGAAATTGAATAGAAATAAAGTTAGGGAAATAAAAGAATAAAAATAGGGGCTAGGAAAACGTAAAAGTGGATCAAGAAAGAATAGGAAAGGGGAAAGAATGAAAAGAGAAAGGTTTGGAAAAAAAATTACAGGATGACTGAATGAAAGAATGGCTGGCTGGATTGACGAGAGGTGATGTGAATGTCTGAATTATGGAGTAAGGTTGGGAAAGGTCAGCAGTGGTGATGATGAACGGAAAGTGGAGGGTGGAAGATAAACATGGAGAAAGAGAGTAGGGGTGGAAACGAATGAGGAGAGGAAGAAATATGAAAAAATAAAGTAGAGGAGTGATTGAGATATGAAAGTTGCATGCCTTAACGGAGAAAGTAAGGAAGAATGATCTAGATACGAAGGAGAATTAGAGGAGAAAAATAAGAAGAGAATAAACAGAGGAGATAGATAGAGAACGAGAGGTGTTGGATATAACTGTGACTAGTGGTATACCTGACCACACCTGTCGCCACACCTGTTGTTTCTCACTTGGCCTACTGACTGTGAGGCAAGACAGTAATGTCAACGAAATTACTTGAGGTTGATACAGTACACAGACTAAAGTACCGTGTAGAGAGAGAGAGAGAGAGAGAGAGAGAGAGAGAGAGAGAGAGAGAGAGAGAGAGAGAGAGAGAGAGAGAGCGAGAGAGAAAGAGAGAGATTTATAACTGGATGGCTGGCTAAAGGTATTTTTTTTTATAGAAAATTAGATATATTGGTTAATAGATTCATATTTTCTTATTTTGAGAAGTAGTGCAATATATCCTGGTATAAATTATGTGCTGAAAAGTAATTTATGTATATTTGATTAATCTATGGTGAAACTTAGAGTCTATTTGTTAACCTCGTACAGTACAATAGAATGGGACTGACCGAGTGGAAGGCAAACCAACCAACTGACGAGAAAAAACGTATTGATATAGAGAGAAAAAGTTGATCAAGCAAACATGTAAAATGACGAGTCAACTCACTATAGTACACACACACACACACATCCAAACACACACACACACTTGCACATCCAAACACATTCACACACACACATACACTTGCACATCCAAACACATTCACACACACACACACACACACACTTGCACATCCAAACACATTCACACACACACACTTGCACATCCAAACACACACACACTTGCACATCCAAATACACACACACAGACACATCCAAGCAGTAGTGTCCATAATCATACATAATCTCAGATCCTTGCACGTATTCACTATGGACTCAAATAGTTGCTCTGACACGCACACACAATCACAAACACACACACACACACACGCATATATTAAAGCATTAATTTGGCAGGCATGTGGAGTTTTATCTCTGTCCACACACACACACACACTTTCACACCCAAACACACACACACACACACACACACACACACACACACACACACACACACACACACACACACACACACACATACTGTCTCTATGCATGGATGTGGGTGTGGCATGGTAAATAATGGGCGTATAAAGTCAGAGGTGGTGGGCGTGGTAGTGAGAGCGAGGGTGTGGGTGAAAGGCGGTATTTTCATGCAGACTTTCTTTACCTCCAACATCTGTCCGTCTGGCTGTCAGTCTGGCCGTCAGTCTCTCTTTTTTTTTCTTTTTTTTTTTTTACCTATATCTGTGTAAATATATCTTTTAATCCCACGTTTATATTTTTCTCCACCTTTATGTCAGTCTGTGGGTCTGTGTGTCATGGGTGTGTATGTGTGTGTGTCATGTATGTGTGTGTGTGTGACTGTTCCATTTCCTCTACACTCCTCACCAAACATCTGACTGCCTCCCATCTGTTGTGTAATTAACCAGTCTGTCCAGCTTTCTATATTGGTTGTCCTCTCTTTGTTTCCTCTGCCCGGTACCGTGGAGAAAAGAAAATTTACGTCAACTCAACCCCATCTATTAATATTACGAGATGCTGCAAAATCATACACGTGTTGTATTTTATTTATTTATTTATATATTTTTCTTTCTCTAATTATAAGTCAAGTGGATCTGTATTACTATCTGGTATGACTACGTATAGAGATGACTGACTTGCTATTTATGTAACAACTTATATACATGTCATGTGTGTGTGTGTGTGTGTGTGTGCTCGCAGAAAGACTCACGTTAGAATGGTATACCAGTTCTCCCAGATCATCATATACACAAATATAAGCTTGAAACTAAATTTTATTGTTGTTTCTATATTATATGTACGGTACAGAAAATATAATTAATTCCCTTTTCCTAATCCTTAAGGGACCCTGTTATGTTAAATATTAATGTCATTAATGACAATATCTTAACAAGCAGAAGTGAAAGGAAAAATTCTTCCCCTGCCTCTTCCTCCTCCTTCTACTTCTCTTATTCTACTTCTTTTTCTTCAAGTTCTTTTTTTCTTCTTTTTTTTTCTCCTGCTTCTCTTCTTTTTCTTATTATTCTTCTTCTCCTCCTCCTCCTCCTCCTCCTCCTCCTCCTCCTCCTCCTCCTCCTCCTCCTCCTCCTCCTCCTCCTCCTCCTCCTCCTCCTCCTCCTCCTCCTCTTCTTCTTCTTCTTCTTCTTCTTCCTCCTCCTCTTCTTCTTCCTCCTCCTCTTCTTCCTCCTCCTCTTCTTCCTCCTCCTCCTCCTCCTCCTCCTCCTCCTCTTCCTCCTCCTGCCTCCTGTCTCCTGCCTCCTCCTGCCTTTTGATTATAATGGCATTTAGGCTCTCATTACGTGTGCGGCCCGGCCTTAAAAGTGGAGAAGTTAGTTAGCACCCCGGAGAACTTGTGGAGGCGGAAAATGTTGTTCGAGAGAGAGAGAGAGAGAGAGAGAGAGAGAGAGAGAGAGAGAGAGAGAGAGAGAGAGAGAGTAGATGCTGTAGTCTATCGTGGAGAGAGAGAGAGAGAGGGAGAGTAAATTAAATGCTTTAGTCTGGCGTTGCTAGTGTATGTGTATATGTATGAGAGAGAGAGAGAGGGAGAGAGATTGTGTGTGTGTGTGTGAGTGAATTAGATGCTTTACTCTGGCGTTGTTGGTGAGTGTGTACGTACCCAGTGGCAGAATTATAGGAAGGTGCCTGCCTGCCTGCCTGCCTGGATTTCTGGCTGGACTGGGAAATTACGGGAGGCAGGCGTGCAGTTTGGGGGAGGGGGGGGGGGGAGGGAGGGGGGAGGAGGGGGATCATTTTTGTGTTCTCTCGTCGGAGTTGTGTTGTTGCTGCCTTGGACTTGAGAGGGAATTTCATTGTTGTTAATTATTATATCACTATCATTATCATCGTGTATATAATTTTATCATGTATTTGTAGTCATCATCAACAATAACAATAATATCATCATTTGTCACTATCTCTATCATTTATTATCATCTTTAATTTCAACATCATCATCATCTCCACTATTTACTTCATCTTCATTATCATCAGCAACTTTATTATCATCTTCATTATCATCATCCACTTTATCATCATCTCCATTATTATCATCAGCTTCATCATCTTCATTATCCACTTCATTATCATCTCTATTATCAGCATCAACTTTATCATCATCATCTTCATTATCTACTTCATCATTCTCAACTTCATCTTCATCATCCTTATTGTCGTCGCCTTCATCATCTGAATTCGTAATCCCTTCTTTATGATTAGTATTAGGAGCAGCAGACGTAATTAATCCACTACTGCTCAGACATTTCCATTCTCCCCACTCCTCTCTCTGTCTTTAGTCTACTTCAGCTTTCACAGAGGAATATTTATGTCTCATTTTCTCATCTTAAATGTACTGTACTTCCTTGTCGGTTTTTGCTTTTATGTTTCACCCTCCCTTGAGTTTTTTCTATTTCAGTCTGGATCTGTGTTATGTCTTTTCTTCCGCATTAGAAAATTTTAACCGCTTTATATACAATATTTGCTTGTCTATTTATTATTCATTGACTCTCCTATTAGTGTTTACATCTGACCAAGCAATGACCTGTTTATATACGATAGAACAGTATCAGACATTGTTCTTTCTTCTTCTTTAGTTGCTCTCAAGTTTTCCTTCAAGAACTATATTAAGGCTCCATGGGTTTACGATTTATAAGTTACGACCTATAGAGTACACTGATGTATAGGCCTTTATCTTCAAGGAAAATGTCTTCATCTGCGTCAAGAGAGCGGCAAGAAATAACGACTTCAAGCATCAACAGCGTCAATGGAGGAGAAAGCATGTGAAAGTATAATGAAAGTGCAACCATATTACATGTATGATTTATGCATTACAATATTGCGATGAGAAATGGGGTGATGTTGATAAGGGACTCCTCTGCGACAACAACCACTGGAGGAGAAAACCTGTAGGGAAGATTTATGACACGATGGCACCGTTAGCTCTTTTTAACCACTGGTCGACAGGATGAAGGAATTTTAGGTGACATTTTATATCGTCTGGTTTTAACATTTAGTACGTTGACATCATTTTAAACACGGGAAGATCAGGAGTGTTTTCTTCCCGTAGAAAAATTGTCTGGGCTTGATCTGGGTAGGAAAATATTCGTCCGTAACAATGGTAAGGTTAAAGAGATATATTCGCTTCCACCAGAGGTCATAATAATTGTATGGCTACTACATTGATACCTTATTGTTTTTATCCACTAATACGTCGGTAAGGAGAAGCCCGTCTAGTGTCCTCCCATGCATGCAGTCCTATATGAGTGGTGGTGAGAATAAACAAACGAAGACTTTACTCCAACGTCAGCTACACAATGACATGGACTTGGTGGTGGTGAGAAACGCGACTATTTGTTCCAGCTGTACAGTTACTTAATGTGTATGATAAATGATCTCCTTACTCCACTGCATTATGCATTCATGATTATCTTGGTGCATGATAAATCTCTTCATAAATTACAAAGGTGTGACCGAGTTAACTTCTTATGTGCGACTGACTACCTACTTTGAAGATTGAAAATCGCCAGACAGTTTTACTCATATATATACTCAAGAAATTCCTAACACCCAAATCAGTGAAATACGATAAACTCTCCCATTGACTATAGCACATGATTCTTCCACAACAAGACTCTGCTTATTATAATACCAAGAGCTCACAAACTGATGACGTTATTAAAGGTCGGGTGAAGAAACATTAACTTGTGACAGAGTGAACTACAAAAGGACTGACAAATCAACCAACTCACAAACTGATAACATTTGGTCGGGTGAAGAAACATTAACTTGTGACAGAGTGAACAACAAAAATGACTGACAAATCCACTACCAACTCACTTGACTCTTGGACTTGAATGACTGACTGGGTGGTGGACTGACAGCTGTTGGCGTTGGTGTGGCCGCTTGTCTGCCCAGGTGTGACGGGGGTGAAGCTGATGGTGGTGTGACGGTGCGTGGCCTACAGTAGGTTTAAGTCCCCCGGGGGGCTCAGTGTAAGCTCATTACGTTTGGAAAGTGGGGAAGGGGAGAGAACAAGAGAGAGAGAGAGAGAGTGAGAGAGAGAGAGACAGTGAGAGAGAGAGAGACTGCCACTACGAATTATGAATGAATGAAAGGAGGGTGACTAAAACAAGGAAAATAAAAATGAATGGTGAGTAATATGATAAAAATGTGATTGTGATGAAAGCCCTTTTCAATTTGGCCCTAGTAAGAACAAAAAGTGTAAAAAGAAAGGGATGAAAAGTGTTAGGAAGGAAGAAAGACAGAATCAAGGAAGGAAGGAGGGAGAGAGGGGGGGAGAGAGGGCTGAGGGCGGAGGCATGGAGAAATTATGAGTCAGTGAGGTGTAATGGGATGGCAATATGGAAGTGTGACGGAGCGTGGGCTGGATTTAGGCTTTGGAGTCTTAGTAATCACATTAAATTTGGAGAGAGAGAGAGAGAGAGAGAGAGAGACAGACAGACAGAGAGAGAGACAGACAGAGAGACTATAAACTTAGGAAATATGACGGAAGCAAGGAACGCAGGAAATGAATATTATTATTGTGATGGAAGTTTTTTTGAATGATTATTATATACACACTTAAAATAAATATTACAAATGTATTGTCTAGGTCAAAAGTTCAGTCGCCTTTCCAATCTTCGGGCTAATTAATTGTGAGACTCTGTGTGTGTAACGAGAAGATAATAATCATCGCCATATCCATAAAATTTAATAGTAAGGTTTAGGGAGAGGCAGAAGAGACCGTTTCCTCATTTTCAGAACAAGATCTAACCTTAAACCAAGAGTAGGGAATAGTACTCAATGATCTTTTCAGTTTCCATCTTTTTTCCTTACAATATATATCCTCCATTATTTTTCCTTACAATATCCATAATAGATTTACAATATTACACACTGAGATGAAGTACAACAAAACTGGATAGAATATTATACTGCATATGGAAGAAGAGTTTGAGTAGGAACCTCTTTCGCTGTCAGTAATGTTTGTTCTTGAGATGATGTTTCCGTATTCAACGCCTTGGATATTGACATTGTAAACATGAAGGATCGATATATCATTGTGGATTTTACTAGGGGGAATGTGATGCTGTTAGCCGGTTGAAGGACAATGATTCCTCCATACTGTGCCAAGAGGGAAAGGAGCCATTCTATATTCTAAGGCAGTGTGTTTCTTGGTATAGTTTGGAGGAATCTGGCAGTAGTCTCTATAGTTTTATGGACAGTATATTATTACCCACTTCAAGGGCAGATTCTTTCGATGGTGTTTTGGAAAGTCACTGATTCCTCCAAACTTTGCCACTAAACAGATCGCCAATTAGTACCATCGAGGGGCGTCTGTTTTCTGGCCTAGTTAGGAGGAGTCGGTAGAGTTTAAGTTTGCGGACGATATATTATTTATTTCCCCCCTTTAACCACAATGGTGCCGCGGTGAACTTGATTGGTGTTGTCGGCCCACAGCAACAATTGTCTTCACTCTCCCTCAGGTGTAGTGTGAGTTACTGAGGACATTGACATTATAAATCTGTCTGACTTATGATGTATAGTGGACGCAAGGATATTGACTGCATACAGAGAACCGGTACTAGACATGGTGTATTTCTGGGTGTTTACATTAGGTATATAATATAATAAATAAAGTTGTTTCAGAGTGTTTTCAATATGTATAAGTTAGATATCATACATTTCACGATAATTACGATATTGAAGGGATATATTCTGGACATTTCCGGATACATATTATGTCATGGAATTAAAAGATACCATACATTTTTTAATGTTAGCAGTATAGATGAATGGCACCCATCAAGATAATTTCTGAAAGCAATTAGTTGATAATCATACTCATTAGTATATTACCGATATATAATATTATGTGACAGATGTATGCGACGATATTTGGAGTAGAATTATATATGAAGACATATTTTTGACAAATTATAAACAGCTGGTTGAACCTATATATATTTTCCCTCGTAATTATGAATATGTGTAAGGCATATATTCGGTATGTATTTGAATTTCTTTGCAGAATATAATATTATGTGCATTTTTTAGGGCTACTTACTATAGCCAGAATAGAGATTGAAACTCACGTGAAGGAGCAGCTGGTAGGAAGGTGGTGATAGTCGTGGTTAATAGCCTGCCTGTAGCGTTCATATTCTTACACACATACACACACATACACGGGATAAAGTAGGGAAAGTGTACCCTTGCCGACTCTTTCCTTTTAATTCAGTCTTCTCTTTCTAGCTCTATCTCCTCCTTTTCCTCTTTCACATCCCCTCCCTCCTCGTTCCCTTCCTCCTTTCACTCCTTCCTCGTTCACTTCCCCTCTTATTTTTGTTGTTCCTCCTCCTATTGGTTTCCACCCATATTCATGTATTTCTCTCTCTCTCTCTCTCTCTCTCTCTCTCTCTCTCTCTCTCTCTCTCTCTCTCTCTCTCAATGTGGCAATGACCTAACTAATATGGATAGGGGTAACAGATGGTCAGTTCCCCCCCATATGCCCCCCTACACACTTCCTTATTACCGTACCATATAATTGTTCCATATACACCCGTTATCATCGACCCTATAGTCTATGCCCCCTGTTTTCTATCATCAAGCATTTTACTGTTTGTTCAGCCTTTATCACTGTTTCTCTCTCGTCTCAGTTTCTTTTACCCTCTCTCTTGTTTCACTCTCTTTCTCCCTCTCTCTTGTTTCACTCTCTTTCTCCCTCTCTCTTGTTTCCTCTCTTTTTCCCTCCCCTTCTCCCTTCCTCTCATTTTTCATATTTATTATTATTTTTTTCTAATATTTGATTAATGAGACGAAGAAAGTGTATAGCCTAATCCTTTCAATACCGGAATCTTTAATTTAAGTTGACAGGTATGTTGGAGAAATTTTATTTTGATGTAAGGTAAATGAAAGGAGACATAGGTTGAGAATACATATAGATATACAGACAAACAGACAGACAGGCAGACAAACAAACAGACACACAGACAGGCAGGCAGATTTCCCTAGTGCGTTAAACAAACAAACAGACACACAAACAGGCAGATTTCCCTAGTGCGTTGTATACTGTAGTAGTTTGTGTTTAGTGCCGCCATCAACCAGACTTTCTACAGTAACCTGCCTGTTGTCTTCTTACGCAAACTGCTACTTTTTATCTTGTTTACGTGTGTTGCGTAATTATACACGTGCTGCTCTGTATGTGTGTTTGTGTGTGTGTGTATGTGTGTAACTCTGTGCTTAGGGCTGTCATGTTTGTTTCGTTATGGACAGTTGTTTTTTATCACTGTTTAATCTGGTGTACATCCAAATGAAATAACACATAAGGAAACACTGTGGGTCTAACAGTTCAATCAATCTTTCTATCTGGTGTATAGAACAACTTGAGTCAACTTGGAACTTTCTTCAATCTTGTAACTTTAAAAAAAAACTGCATTTTAAAGGTCCCACAGTTTGTATGCTTAGTGTATAATGGATAATGGGAATTGTTATTTTGAGATTTTGTGTGCATGGTATATAATAGTGCCAGCTCTTGGTTATGTTTATTTGTGTATTGGTTAGCTGGAATTTAGTGTTCCAAATTCAGCCAGAAGGGATGAAGTGCATATCATACCGGTAACACTATAATGTTATCAACTTTCATGATTACGTACACACAGTTTAGTCCTTTTTCTTAAATATATAAAGAGCACCGTAAACATTATAAACAAAAGGATTGACTGCACTTCAAGAAAATGTGAAGTGTGTTATGCACGTTAATTATTGAGTCTTATGATAGCGTTGTGATGTTTGGGAATCCATTTCAAAGTGGCACAGCTGACCGAAATGTCTACCCTTGTTCCTCACTGCGTCAAAAGACTAAAATAGCAGTGTGCGTCCTAGTGTGCGTGAGAAAGTGGAAATTTATGTGTTTATAAATGATCCTGTGGGCGAGTATGTGCGCTGGAGTGTGTATGTCTCCTAGAGAGTATGTGTCGTGTGTATGAACATATACAGTATGTACCTCAGTGTATACGTGCGATAGTGTCTTAGAATAGATGTAAAATTGTAGCGTACATTGTGAATGCGTGTGTAATATAAAATGTGGGAAAATATATGAACGTATTTTTGTGTGTGTGTTTGTGTGAAAAGAGTAATCTGGGAGGCAGCTGACTGTGAACGGATGCGTTAAGTTCTAAATAAATAAATTTCTCTCTACTTTCTCCATTTTCCTCTCCTGGCTTCGTGTCAGTCCTAAAATTATCTATTTGATCTGCGAAACGCATAACATGAACGTCAATGTACATAAGTGGATCGTAGATGTGTTTTGACTTGCATATAAAATTATGTACTAACGTGTGTAAGTGCTTATGTGGTTATATATAATTGTGTATGAAGTAGTAATAGTTGTACAGTAGTCGTAGTAGTATTAGTGGCAATAGTATTAGTAGTACTAGTAGTAGTAGTAGTTCAAGTAGTAGTAGTAGTAATGACATTAGTGTAATATGATGATGATGATAATGATGATGACTGTGTTGACACCTGATAAAGTGAAATGATTAAGCCGAGAGATTGTTGTGACGAAGTGCGAACGACTGGGTGGTGTTTCTGTGTTTGGAGTGTTTTGGTTGAATGAGAAAGAAGTGAAAGAAAAAATAATTAGACGTAAAACAGACATGGAAAGAATTGAATAAGTAATGTAAAAGGGAGAGTGGGTGACTGGAGGGAGGGAGGAAGAGAAAATAAGTGGAAATAGTAAGAAGGAAAGGTCAAAGAAGAAAAAATGTCGATGTGGAAGAACGGATGGATTAATTTCTATTATGTAGGTAGATAGATTGTTGCTGGAGACGAGTAGATTTAGAGGCTAATGTAAGATGAAGGTTGGGTGGATTATTATGTTTACTAAGTGGATGATGGATACTGTCTGTACCTTTGAATGTTTATCGATAGTGTAGATGGAACTATGGATGAGAGGGGAGGCGGAAGTAAGGAGGGAAACTGTAGTAAGTAGAGTGACTGCCTGTGTAAGATGAGTTGATGATGGTGTGTGTTTCCATCTCTCTTGCCACACAGACCATAAAACGATGAGAAAACACAGAGGACAGGCGGCCAGAGTCTGTAAGGCTGTGTGGAAGTGCCGGTGATGGTGTAGAGAAGAGGTGGAAGAGAAAATTATATGGAATGATGGGTTAATGTATGATGGAAAGGAGAGAGAGAGAGAGAGAGAGAGAGAGAGAGAGAGAGAGAGAGAGAGAGAGAGAGAGAGAGACCCATGACATTTAGACTTGGATGGGGAGGAAATATAACTCGTGTATTATGTTGGGTTTGGTGTGCAATCATTTGAGCCGGGTCTAATTTTTCTTGCTGGAATGGAATGTAGTTGGAAAACGTCAAAAAGTGTTCAAGTGTACTGTAGCATTGCTTAATATAACCTCATGAAAAAAGGGCTGGAGAACTTTGAGATTAGTATTTCCTTTTCGCCCAGTTATTTTCCACAGGCTCTTTCCCAAAAGTACTCGTAAATCCAGTTTCACATAAGAATCATCGGATCCAATTTTGATCATAAAAAGTTCAGTATTTGTTCCACTTTTAACCACAAAGGACGCTGCTTCAACAACTTGAATAGTTTATACCATGAGATTCTTCATCGAATGTTACGTCGTTGAGAAGTTCAAAGTGGTCTCATGTTTCCAACTTTAATTGGAATATTAGCAAATCTTATTCGTTTTTCCGAGACAGCAGTTGAGGACACAATATCCGCTCACATCAATAAAGGAGTTTACCAAACCCAAATAATAAAACTTGCCAAACATCGTAACTGAACTTGGTCGGAAATTAGAAGTCTCACGAGTGAAAAGGAAATGTTGTAGTACTGTAGGCGACTGTAATTACGGTATGTATATGCTGCACATGGGATTGTTATGAAAGTAAGAAATTACCACTAATGTAAGGAGGCAACAGAAAGTGAAACCAGGCATTTTTTCGCCCGTCTTACGTAAAGGGGCTTGTGTATGTGTGTTGTTTTTTATTTTATTTTTTATTTCAAGTTTTCATGAACCCACAAAAAAAAAAAAAAAACTGAACACATCCACCTCACCAACATTTCCCTCCAAGAGACCTATACACAAACTGCCCAGCCCACACAGATTACGGCTATTATAACCACGTATTTATTTATACATGTATTATACGCTCGTCCAGGTGTGACTTCCGCGTACAGTATCTCGCCGAATCAACTTTCCCTCCGTGACGCCGTATGCACACGCAAGTTCACGCTCACTTTACCGTAGCTCCCTCATACGCAATTTCCAAACAAACAGACAGAGAGAGAGACAGACAGACAGCAAGACAAACGGACGCTCGGATAGGCACTTTTCATGGGTGATGCGTTTTGGTAAGTTTAGAGGGTGTAACGTCACGGGCAGGTAAAGGCGTGGATGATAGGAGTGTTATTAGTTTTATATGGTACGGTATGGAGTCTCTGAACCGTCTGAGTCATGGTGGTTGTCACTCTCATTTCAGTTCGTAAGCCTATATTTTGTGTTGGTACTCAGATTTTCGATGGATGTATTTATTTGTTTGGTTATTGGATGATGGTATTGCAGCGTGATGCGATATACGTAGGGTGACTCCAGCAGAGGTGTAACCCTCCTGTTTTCATACACTCTTATGACAGTATTACTTTGATTAGTGAGAACTTTCTTGGAACCCAATAATAATAATATATACTATTGCTAATCTTAGTAACTTGAATCCTATCAAGGGGAAAATGTATAATGCATTTATAAATAGTTTAGAATCTGTGTTTTGCTACATGAACTAGTACACATTTTTTTTTTTGTGTGTGTGGTTTACTCTAATCAGCAACCAATAATTTTTCATACCTGAAGAAAGCACTAATATTCAACGTTAAAAGCTGGTTCAAGTTACCCTGTAAAATATATAGCTGACGTTTACGATACAAGGACTAATGCAGCACGATTTAGTCTGTCACAAGAAAGAATACGCCATCCAAGGGTTAAGAAGTGAAGAGTTGAAGACGAATTTAGAATGCCGGAGAAAGTGGTGTGACGGTGACAGAGATGAAGAAGTGCTAACAGTTTTGTCGTGACTTCTGGTGTAATGTGTGGGGGAGGGGAGGGGAAGGGAGGGGAGTTTGTAAAGTGCTGTTGTTTTTGTTGATGATGATGGTTTTTGTGACGCAGCGATGGTTGTTGCTGTTGTTGATGTTGTTGTTAATGTTCTTGTACTGTAATTATTGTTAGTGGAGTCAACGTGTGACGTTCATTTTGTTGCTTTTGTTGTCGGTGGTGGTGGTGGTTGTGTTGTATAATTATATGGAAAGAAGTTACATATGCTCAGGTAGTAAACTACTAGACCATAAGTGAAGTATGCCCAGCGGTGGCAGCGTGGAATGTAAATAAACCTCGTGTACGTCCACTTTCCGTGTGTTAATTCCTGGCACTGTAGGTGGTCACATGACAATTTGTATAGCATGACAGACGAACAGATTCTTCATTTAGATATATAGATGATTGCCCCGGATTTGGTGATCCTACGTTTTGTTTCTCCAGGGGTTAATCACTTGTGATGCGTCGTTTTATAAAAGTGCAGACAAGTGCATATGGTGATGATAGACGAAAAGAAGTTCCTTCATTAAAGCCATTCTCTCATCTTTGTTTATTCCTTTTCCCTCTCACCATTTTGTGATGTGGTAGTCATGGTGATACCTGTTTTACATTCCCCAGGAAAATATAAGAACTAGAGAGAGGTGGAAACGAAGAGCTCTAATGAATGTATTGAAATTGCTGTCGCTGAGGTAGAGGGGAAGGGGAGTGGAACTGGTGTCAAGGAAGCACAAAATGATGATGGGTGCAGGCAGAATTAAAGGAAAAACATAAGAAAGAGAGGGAAGGAACGACGGAAGGAAGGGGATGAACCAACAAGGGTGGGTAGAGCACAGATAGGTGGCGAGACATCAGCTGGTGAGAGTAGACAAGACTGAGGCAGAGTGGATCATTAACTCTGTGGCCACCTGTCGAGGGCTGAAATGAGTCTGTATAAGGAGTGTGATGAGGGGGATGGGTGTCGTTTTTAGTGCATGGGGGAAGGTAACGGGAGAAGTTTAAGGAGGAAGCTATATAGGTAGGGTAGAGCCGGGAAGGGAGAAGGTAAGGGTAGGAAATTGTGGAAGGGCGAGGATGATAACAAGTGGGAAAACGCTAGGGTAAGTGGTGTGTGAATGTGGTGAATTATGTATTATCAAGGAAGTGGCTGAGTGGAGTGAAGTGGTGTATGTTATATAACTTGCGAGTGATGGGGCTGAGGTTGGCAAGACGTTAAAGGTGGCTACATGGGTCAGTTCTGTATATATGGGATGTTAACAACGAAAGCACAGATAGAAAGACTGAAGGTAGTAGGACGGTGCTGGGAGAAAAGTATACTAAGGTGTCCTCGTTGTATTAGAGAGAAGATAGTTACGAGTGAAAAGTGTTAAGAGCCAGGATGTTGGAATAAGTGGTATGGTGTAGAGTGGAAGGCAGCCATGGAGGATAATTAGAACATGTGGTATGGTGTAGGGGAAGGTTTGGGGGTGTCATTAGAGCGAGTGAGGGTGAAGGAGGACCAGGAAGGGGGTCTGGTCTGTGTGTGTGTGTTTGTATGTCTGTGTGTGTGTTTGTATGTCTGTTTGTCTGTGTGTGTGTGTGTTTGTCTGTCCCACATGATTGGTGAGGTGTGAAAGCTTTGCATCAGTAGACAAACATCATGCAGTTTGAACACAGTGGAATGGTTGAATGAATGAATGAATGAACGATGAATTGATATAATGAGTGAATGGATTTTTATATTAGACATCGATTTATTTCCCGTCATATTTTATTTTCAATTACTGAATATGTTGTGTGTGTTTTATTGTCCCTCAGTATGGCAATGGATGTATATATGGTAATCATACATTTGAACTCATATGGTATTAATTAATGGCTGGTGAATAAATGCGATCATTGGAAAGCTAGTTGTGGTCTTTGTTTGTTTGTTTACTGGGTGCGGTCATTGGCTGTTCGCGGCTCACTTGGTTCATATGGCCATTAATTATTATATTATACGTTCGCTGGCTGGATATTGAGAACGTATAGTGGGGCACGTGTTCGTTCCCTCCACAACTAAAGCAGAATATGTGGAGCCTCTCACTTAGTTTATTTTTATTTTTTATTTTTTCACTTCTTTATAATCTTCCCCATTTTCCTCTTTACTCTTTGCAGTTTATGTTTAAAATAATTCGAAATCTCTACTTTCGTTTTAGTTGCCTCTCCTCCTTTCTCCATTTTGCTATGTCATTCATTTCATTTTTTTCAATTTGCTTTCATTTAATTCTTTTGTTTTGGTTATCCAGTATCCATTTTCCTTTATTTGTATTTATTTATTTGGGTTATCCAGTATATATTTTCCTTTATCTTTCTGTATTTGTTTTGGTTATTCAGTAAACATTTTCCTTTAACTTTAGTTGTTTTGGTTATCCAGTATAGGTATATGTTCCTTTATCTTTCTTTATTTGTTTTGGTTATCCAGTATATATTTTTCTTTATCTTAATTTGTTTTGTATCCATTTTCCTTCATCTTTTTCTCCATCCATCCAGACCTCCATCAGTTTTGCCTGACCACTTTTCTGCTAATATGCCTCACAGATTTTCTACTACATTACGTCTCTGTTTGTGTGTGTGTGTGTGTATGTGTGTGTGTGTGTGTGTGTGTGTGTGTGTGTGTGTGTGTGTGTGTGTTCCCCTGCCTCTTGCCTCGTCTACATGGTCTTCGTTTATACTATCTGTTTTTCATCTGGCATCGGTTTTTAAGTTTTGGCCTGCTGCTCCCTGCTTATATACCTACCTACCTACCTACCCACCCACTTGCTTACCCACTTACCCACTCACCCACCCACCAACAAAACCCACCTCACCCACACCCACCTCACCCACACCCACCCACCCACTCACCAACAAAAACAACACCCACCGACCCACCCGCTTGCTTACCCACTTACCCACCCTCCCACTCACTCACCAACAAAACCCACCTCACTCTAACACTAAACCAACACAGCCTCCCCGGGGTCTGGCCAAAACTTCCCCCTCGCCTCGTTTTCTGTTTGTCCCCATTTTATCTTTTTTTTTTTTTTTTTTTTCAACTCTGATTTTTCTTCAATTACGTCCAAACACACTGCTACCTGTTATATTTGGCTTCTCTTTTCGTTTCTCTCTTGTTTTTTATCTCTTTTTGTTTCTCTTATTTTATCTTTTTTAGTTTTCTTTCTCTTTTTTAGTTTCTCTTTCTCTTTTTTAGTTTCTCTTTCTCTTTTTTAGTTTCTCTTTCTCTTTTTTAGTTTTCTTTCTTATTTTTAGTTTCTCTTTCTCTTTTTTAGTTTCTCTTTCTCTTTTTTAGTTTATCTTTCTCTTTTTTAGTTTCTCTTTCTCTTTTTTCGTTCTCTCTCTCATTTTTCGTTCTCTCTCTCTCTCATATTTTCTACACTAATATTATTCTTTTTTGCTTTATAACTCAATTTCCACCGTCTTCTCGTCGTCGCCCCTCCGATATCTTCTTGTGTTCGTATGAGTGAGTATAGGATATTAATTTACGGTATCATTGCCCTTGAGATCTCTGTCCTTACTGTTCGCTCATTTTTATTTTTATTTATTTCTTATTTCAACCATTTTATTCTTTTTTATTCATGTTTCTGGGTCACATTTCGCTTATTAATATTTTTTTTCTTCTCCTTATTTTTTTTTCATGTTTTCCCTCCTCATCAATTTTTGTCAACGTTGCTAGTCATTTTTTTTATTTTGTTTTTGTTTTTCCCAGACTTTTTACTTTCCTTCGTTTCTCACTTTGTTTTGTAAAGAGGATATAATAGACAGACGAAAATATTGGGAGATAGATAAGAACAAATGAGGGAAAGGGGAGCGAAAGGAGATTATACTTATAGAAGAGATAAATAATTGGGAGAAGCGTAGAAAATGGAAACAGAAATACAGAAAAATATGCAGGAGGAACAGGAGGATAATCAACACTAACGCCCCCAACGCTACTATTATAACACGGACACACACACACAGAGAGAGAGAGAGAGAGAGAGAGAGAGAGAGAGAGAGAGAGAGAGAGAGAGAGAGAGAGAGAGTTGAATTGCGAGAAACTCATAGGACTCACAATGCCACACAAGTTCTACACAACTCAACTCTATTTTTTTTTTTTTTTTTAATATTCAGACAAATTATTTAATTAAACCCGTACACAAAACTCCAGAGACAAGAAATTTAATTAAAACGGTGCATAAAAGTCACAGAGGAGTGATGTTCTTGGTGAGGGTTGGGAGTTTGCCAATGGTTAGTGCTGAGAAATTGAAAAAAAACACTATATTGAAATTGGGTTTGATTGTATATGATATTACGATTGTATAATTGTATATGATTGTATAAAGAAACACTATAAGTTGGATATTTTATGTCCAGAATTATGATTGTATATGATTGTATAAAGTAACACAATAAGATAGATATTTTATATATTAAGTGGTTCAAGAAATTGGGCTTGATTGTATATTATGATTGTATATGATTGTATGATTGTATAAAGTAACACAATAAGTTAGGTATTTTGTGTATTAAGTGGTTCAAGAAACTCTATTATAAGTATGTTTATATATTAAGTGCGAGGGGCAAAGTTAAGTACTTATTTTATAAAGAGAGTGGAATGAAAGAATGAGGGATGGAAGAGTAAGGGTGTGAGGAGGCGGAATAGAAGGGGAATAGGAAAAAGGGAGAAATAAAAGAGGCCAAGAATATGTTGGAGAGAGAGAGAGAGAGAGAGAGAGAGAGAGAGAGAGAGAGAGAGAGAGAGAGAGAGAGAGAGAGAGAGACTGGAATGTGTACAGTAAAAGTGATTGGAAAAAAGGAGAAAAGAATTATTCCAAGAAATGAGAGAGAGAGAGAGGGGGGGGGGAGAAAGAGAGAGAGAAATGAAAAGGAATGTGTACAGTAAAAGGAAGAGGGAGAGGCTTGTCAGTGGTGTGTGTAATTGCCCTCTCATTCATTCTTGACACAATTCTACTTTTCATTTTCTCTTCCCCAAACTGTATTTCTTTGGGTGTATTCAGGTGTTGGTAATTAGTGAGTGTTGCTATTCATTGGTGTTGTTATATTGCCAGGGAGCCACTCTGAACAGGAACCAGGAAGATGCCTTGCTAGTTGGGAGGTAGCATTTCTCAGGTTTTTTTTCTTAATTATATTTATCATTCTTTCTCTCTATCTATCTGTCTCTCTCTCTATTTCTCTCTCTCTCTCTATTTCTCTCTCTCTATTTCTCTCTCTCTCTCTCTCTCTCTCTCTCTCTCTCTCTCTCTCTCTCTCTCTCTCTCTCTCTCTCTCTCTCTCTCTCTCTCTCTCTCTCTCTCTCTCTCTCTCTCTCTCTCTCTTCTCTCTCTCTATTTCTCTTTCTCTATTTCTCTCTCTATTTCTCTCTGTCTCTATTTCTCTCTGTCTCTCTCCAACATTTTCTTCGCATCTTTCTGTTGTATTTTTCCTCCTTTCCTCTTCCGCTTCCCCTCATCACATTCACCCTTCCTTGAACACAGAAAAATCCTGCAGCCGGACAAATAGAAAAGTTGAGAAAGTTGGTATGAAGTATAGTATTATTTCCAGATGTATTTATAAGACACCTTACACTCTTACACTTATCAAAAAAATTGTTGTCGTTGTGGTGAGGGAATTGGAAGTTGTTGATTCTACCAAGATTAGTTTCTTTGTACAGTAAAGTGTGAATTAAGTAACCTGTAATTTCCTAAAAAAAAATATGAACGCACCTTAATCCTTATTATATTAGAACCTGCAATAGTTCTAGTCATCACATCACACCAATAAAAGAAAACGGGTCTACCGTCTGATAGAAAACGGTGGATGGTGATAATAATAATATAATTCATTGTTATCCACAAAAGAGGCTAATGTGATCCCTTAAATCAGACAGAAAATGGATGGTGGAAGCGCTAATGTAATTCAGAGGGAATGGGGGGGGGGGGACTATAAAAAATGGTGGTGGTGGCCAGAGTGTTATTATTTCCTTCTGAGATTAATGGATTTAACGGGTAATATATCACGGAGGAGGCTGCAGGTAAAGTAATGTGGGATGGGAAGGTAGAGTAATGAGGCGAGGGAGGTGAAGCTCATTAGGGTATAAGAAAGAGGTACTGTACTGTATATTGAGTTATAAAATTATACTATGGCAGGATGTATGCAAATGGTTGATATTATATACTGTAATTGAAGTCCAGTAACTCGTTTGTGTGTGATTCCTGCTCACAAGAAACCAACACCAAATATTAGTTACTGGCACTATGATGATCTGTAAGTTTTCCTGAGAAATTTATGTATTGTTCATAATTGTTAACCAGGTTGAAATGTAAGTAATCCAGAGAATTTTATGTGTTGTTCATTTTTTACCAAGTCGATTGTTGTAAAGTAAACTACCCTTACAGTATCACCATCCTGATGCATTAAAAAATTCTTGCCAAAGATGTGGAACGAGAATATCACATCATTATGACGTCAACAATTAACAAAATGCCATTAACTTTTCAATGGATTATAATGTTCATATGTATTATAAGGCTGTAAATACTTCATGCTTCTTCCAACAATACCAGGTTATTTCAGGCAATATCTTTAACAATTTATGCATTTCTTCCCTGTTTCTAATAAAATGTTTCTTCCCTCCAGGTAAGTGAGCAGTTGGAGTGACGGTCAGGGTGAGTGTACAGTATTGTATCATGTGGAAATCCTGTGTTATTTTCTTTTTTTTCTTCTTGGACGGCTTTCCACTTGATGATAAGGTTTAGTGTGCAGGAAATTCGCACCTTTACCAAATATATACCTAAACCTTGAATCACTTCTGAGTTGAGTTGAGTTGAGAGAGAGAGAGAGAGAGAGAGAGAGAGAGAGAGAGAGTGAGAGAGAGATTATTCTTATGGCCCCGAATACTCCAGTGTAATTTCATACTTTGTGCATCTGTTGTTCTTGATTCCTTCAAGGTTTCAGATATATTTACGTATTGGAGGTAATTTAATGCCAGATGATAAGAATAAACCCTCACACAGACAAGGCAGGATATATTTTCAGTTGGAGAATAAACGTTTTGACTCCTTGGATCCTCTTCAAGAAGCCCAAGTAATGCAGAAACATTATCTTCTTCCCCTTAAGATATACCTTGTTCCAATGTGGATTTTAGATTAAACGAAGAAATCTGTAAAACATTGAAGGGTGAAGTCAACAATTAGAAAACGAAAATTGATTGATATATTGAAATTGCCTGTATATTTTATTGTATATGAATTATTAGATCTGCGTTGATCCAAGGCACAGTAATTACACGTTCAGTAACATTTTGAAAAACAGTACCGGTAGTTATCTATTGTATCTTTATATAGGCTACTGAATATCAGGTATCACATAATTCACAAGTACAGTCACGAGCACTTATCAGTAATCAGGTGTGCTGCGAATACCTAGAGACAGTAAATAAATGCACAATCAGATCTCCATTAGAATTACTTAGTGAATTGGACTGATGAAAGCTTCTTTACCCTCTGCAATGACTGTAGAGCAAATATGGCAACGCTGGACACGTTTGAATTATATCTGATACTATACAGGATGATTTAGCAGGGAGATTGGTTTCATTCATAAGAGTATAGCTACGTTGCCACATCTACGCCAGGTACAAATCAGGGAATAAAGGAGGAGCTTAAGAGAACTGTATATATACAATCACTAGTCATAATACGTAACCAGGTTTTGTTGATGTTTCTAATGATATGACATACAAATGAACCAATTACAACACATATCCTGCCTCATACTTGTTGTAGATCGTTTAGTACTCCATCAGGCTATTCGAAGCAGACTTGGATTCTTCTTAATGGCTCGTAACAGGACTATTTAAATGGCCTGAAATGGACTTAACATCGTACAGATTGAAAACGATTGTGTATTAACGAGGTTAGCTATTGGCCTGGAGAAAATTTATGTATTCTACTTGTACACTAAAACTTCCTTTGTATGTTCATCGGTGGCTTATTTTGTGACACTGTTTGAGGGAACCAGTAGCATTTGGTTCACAAATAATATGTAACTCTTAGGTTGGTGGTTATAGTACACTTTACAGGTTTAAAATATGGTTAGGGTTGTAAAGTTAATATCAGAGATGAGGTTGGTAAGTTTGGGTCACAGTACAGTAGGTTATAGTAGTTTCTTAGAGTTAAAATGGGTTCTGGTCATTGGAAAGGAGGGATGTGGACAAGATCAATTCGTAATGAGATTAGTTTTCATGAGTGTGATAGGTAAGGATTATTTTGTAGGGATAATTCAGGTCTTGTTGGGCAACGTTTTCCAGAGAGTTGGGGCTTGTAGTATAGGTAAATAAAGAACTTAAAAACAAAAGGGGTAGATAATATTATTTCCTGTTTCATAACTGTTGTAGATATTCATGGCTTTAAAATGGGTTAGGTTCAGATGAGTAGGAGTAAACAGTTACAATGTGTTTATGTCGGTTTATGTGTGTCATAATGGGTTCAGGTGGATATTATTGGGATCTGCTGTCGTGGGGGTAACGTAGACCCTTGTAAGATAATTATGAACAGGAATAGTGAGGGAAAAACTAAAGTAATGAGCAAGGTGTATATGTTAATAGAGTGGACATGACCACAGCAAGCAAGTTGGGTTATATCAGGGATTTAAAGTTGAGCTGTTGGTTAGAGGCATGGTCGATGAATGTGTGTGTGTGTGTGTGTGTTTCTTTTTTACCTTGCCTCACCGACTGCTGTCAGGTTCATCGTATTAATTCCACTGGTGTTTACGCCTAAGTAAGTGAACCCACGATATCTCTGAGAGTTCTGGAGCAGTTTTTATCAAATCCCTTCAACCACGAACACACAGATATCTTCGGCCACCTGCTCATCCCTCCCAGTTTATGTTAATTTAGCGTGCATAGGAGTGCTTTGACTGCCTCTAGCACATACATATTACCCTGAACTAGATGGCTGGCTAAGATTGCATCAGCAGCGTCAGTCCTTCCCGTGTAACGAGATCTGACAACTTTGTATAAGGTATGAATAACTATACAACTGGACCCACTGGATTCAATGGGATTTAGACAGATTGATTAAGGACCCTGTGATGTAGTCAGAAAATTAGAGGTAAATGAGTCCTTCAAATATTGCCATGAAACATATATATTTATACCTATTGAAAAGGAGCTTGTTTCAAGGCATGGTCAGGTACTTCCAATTTTTATACATAATCACAGGATCCTTAAAGAAATGACGAATCAATAACATTATGTCAGTTGAGATGATGGCAGCCAAGTTGCCTCTTTTGGTGCACTTGGGATTTCAATGGGTAAAGATAGGTTTTCTGAGGTTCACTCGTGATACATAATTTCTGAACAGGGTGTGAGGAGCAGAAGGCTTCGAATCGCCTGGTATTACTCATTTCCCCACCCAGAACACCTATAGAGGCAGAGTTCGAATGCAGGGTATGCGTGGTGCCTGTCGTTCGTCTCTGGTCATTGATTACGTATCACGAGTGTTCATCCGGCGAGGTAGGTGAAGGTGGTGTGGGCAGCGGGGCGAGTGAGGGTATAGGTGCCGTTTGCCTCACTACCGTCGAAGGTCTCAGTGTGGGTGTAGTTCCCCTCCTGTCCCTCCACCTTGTATCTGAAGAAGTAAGGAGTCCCCGCTGATACCTGTAACCAGTGGAGTGATGGTGAATGGAAATGGAGGAGTGGGAGAGACTTATCAATTTATTATTTGTTTATATATTTATTTATTACTTTAGATGTATATAAATGGACGTGGGAATGGTTGGCAACAGAGGAAGACGTTTTTAGGTGATACGAAAAACCAATTGGAGGTTGAAAGAAACCCTAATAGAATGGAAGTAAGATATGAAACTTAAAAATTAAAATATATTAAAAGAGATGAAAGTATGAAGTAAGTTAAGACCAAAACAATAAAAAATTTTAGGAATGAGACTCTTTTTTAATCCAGAATCAGTTGAATTTACCTATTAAAATTATTCTGGGAAAAAGCTTTAAATGATTACCCGGATGAGGCTGTTGTTAATTAGGTGTTTTTATGGCGTCCACTTATATTAATGATGCTAATAAATATTGGTGATTATACAACTCGAAGGAATATCATTACTGTTGCGGGTTATTGTACATATAAAAGTTGAACTGTCATTGATATAGTGGTAGTCGTATTGATAGTTAGTGATAGTTATAGTGGAAGTTGATGTAATGGTGTAGTTGATAGTTTTTGGATTGGGATTGGTGGTGGTGGTGGTTGTGGTTGTGGGGATGGATTGACTGTGGTAGTATTTGTTATGTTTGTGTGAATTGTAATGGTATTCAATATATTGGTCTGGTTTAGGTTGGTTTGTGTTTAGTTGTAATGTTAATGAGTGGTTTCCTATTTATATACTGATGATAGTTGTCGTGGATGATGATGTTTTGTGTTTAGTGGTATATACTGTACATGTGAAGGGGCTGCTCTTTGGATGTGTTTGGTAAATAGTTTTAGTGGTGGGTCTGAAAGATAAAGTTCAACGTGGATTATTGCCTCCATACTTACACTAGATGCTGAGGGTCGCAGTTGACATAGACATTGTTAATTTAGTTTGTTACCTATCTCATTGACGGTGATAATGTTGCTTGTTGTGGTAGCAGTGTAGGGTAAAGTGTTTTCATAGGTGTTTTTGATGGTCACGTTGGTCCCCTTATTGTACCATTACGTTGTTGGTGTCATTCTCGTCACTGCATGCGTGTTGTCAGGTTGTGTTAGACATGCATGGATGTTCGTCCTTTTCTCGTGAGTACAGTGGCAGTGTTGGTATCAGTAGTCGTGGCTATTGTAGGTGTTGTGTTTTAATAATAGTTGTAGTGGTGATGCTCGTTTCCTGTTGGTATGTACTGTATTTTATATTTATGGTTCTTGTCAGATTTTGGTTTGTGTCTAATAGTTTTCTGGATATAGACTCATAACCACAGATATTTTGGTAGATCATAGACTCTATAGACATCTCCTGCGATAATTATAAAATGTAGTAGGTTTGATATTTTTCTGGTAACTAGGTCAGTCCTTTGTGTTCAACTTCTGAGACCAGTCAGTTACCTCATTGTTGTTGCCCTCAGCGGGTTTTAAATCTGTTGGTTGGTCATTTCCTCTCCAGGTTTCCTTAATAAGTGTAGGTTTCTTGTGGGTTGGTTTGGTCTTCCTGCGTTTGGGGTTTGACGTGGGTTTGGGGTTAAGTGGGGAGAAGGAAATGGATTGGATTAGTTGGGGTTTGGGTGGATCAGGCTCGACAGTGGTTTGTTGAGGTGGGTGTGGAGTGGCTTTCACAGTGATGGGTGGTCGAGAAGATGGGTCATGTTGAGTGGGGTTGTGTGTGGGTGATGAGAAGGAGATGGGATGACTGATTGTTGGTATGGATGAGAAACTGGGACGAGGTGGGTGCAAAGTGGGTCTGGGTGTGAGAGGGTTGAATGAAACGTGTTGGGTGACTGGGGGAGGGGACACGGAGGGCTTAGGCTTGTTGAAGGTAGATGTATGTGGTGGTTGTGATGGTCGTTGTGGTTTTGCTTGTGTTGGTGTTGGTGGTAGTTGTACTTGTGGTGGTGGTAGTTGTATTTCTGATGGTGGTGATGGTGGATGCTTGGGGATGAACTGAACAGATGGTTGTGTAGGTTTTATGGTAGTGGGAGGTGGTCGGGTGGTAGTGGGAGGTGGTCGGGTGGTAGTGGCTGGTGGACGGGTGGTGGGTATAGCAGTTATTGTGGGCTGTGGGTGGGAGACGGGTGTTGGTGGTGGTCGACCGGCGTTGTATACAGGCGGTAGAACATGGTAGACAAGATCACCCGAGACGGTAGATGGTGAGCCAACCAGCACCACTACTGCTACTACCGGCCAGATCTGAAAAAAAGTGGATCACTATTAGAACTGATTAGAAATTCATATAAATTTCTTGAGTCTTCCATGAGCCAGGTTTTTGGATAAAGGTGTATTCTGAGTCAGTCCTCCCTCCACTCATACAACATAAAGCACAAGTCGATGGTAGATATTGCTATGACTTAAATTGACTCGTGTTGTGTTTGAAAGTGTTGAAGGAAATCTGCTGACTGATATAGACGAAAGATTCACAGGAAAGCTACCGGTACTACTTATATTTCTTTCGAGGATATAGTTACAGTATAGGTACACCGTAGAAACAGAGAATATCCTTCCTAAAAGGATACCACTGAGGCACATTGGAATACCTATTGTATCAGTTTGATATATATGTACAGGCAGACAACACAGTATCTGAGCACCGTTGTCGGCTTCTGGCAACCCCATGAGTATACATGTCACTGGTAGACAAATTCATTAATGGAAGGGTAAAGTTTGTATTATTGTCTGTAATTGGTCCACGTCTCACATTATCAGTTAATGTCATATCTAGTAATTCCTGGATTTACAACTGACGTTTTTACTCTTATGGTTGTTAGCAGAAGCCGCCAACGGGGTTCAGATACTTTGTTCCTCGATTTGGACAGTAGACAGTAATACAGATCCAGAAGTGAAAGCATTGAAGCAGTGGACACAAATATATAATACAAAATGTCTCATTTATTCTCCAGTTTGTTATATTAATTTTACAATGAACAGACACGTCTTGGATGTACGATATCTCCTAAAGTGGTGAGAGGAAAGTCAATGCATCTGTTAGTTTTATTCAGCTGATTTTCTTTAGACTGATAATAAACTGATGATGAAGATTAAATTGATGTACAGTATATAGTTAAAGTTCAGAAGATAAACTCACCCCGAGTACGAAGCTCTGGATGTGTGTTGAAACTCCACTTGAATAATACAAGTCCTGTGAATACATATACATTCTCAACTCCAATGACTGACGCTATTAACAGTGATGCCTTAGTAGTACACCATTGTGAAACCTTGGAAATAATTATAATGTTGTCAAAGGATATGGTAACACATATTGTAGACACAGTGTTCTCTTTGCTTATATAGATCACACCAGTTAAATTAGACACAAATCCTAACGTGATTTGGCCCAGCGAGTGATCTTTACATACACACTTATTAATATTATAATGTCGTTTATGGAGATATATTGCTCCTTATATTATGCATTTAGATGACATGTCTCACAAAACACACCAGCCTCTCTATCACTGATTTGTATATCTAACTGGACTTTATCTCCTCCATCACACACATACGAATGATATAACTATACTTAGACGGGGCTGCTCGGTCAGATAGCTTGAGGAACTTCAACAACAACAACAACTATACGTAGGCCTGTAATGTATGTTGATGACCTGTATTGGGAACTCTAGGTTTGGGGTAATAATATGTTCTCATCACAGGTAAACAGTCTATTATTCAGTAGTCATTAGTATAAATTATTAGTGAATGTTTCAAAAGGAAGCAAACTTTGTATTAAGTCATATATATAATGAAGGTAAACTTTCTCAGTGTAATTGATATCGAAAACTCATCTCGGTTTCGTAATAAATTGGATGAAGCATTAAGTGTTATGTATTCATTTATAATTATGTTACTCTTTGGAAATTAAATATTGATAAACCATGTTATCGTTGCCTATAATATTACTGTTGATACATTAGTGTTTAAAATGGCTCTTTAAATGATTAGTCCCCGGCACATATTACCACGAAATAATATAAGGCTATATATATATAATGTTAGATATTATACATAAAACCAAAAGCACTAATTAAATTCCAGCACTAATTAAATAGCAGCTGGCCACGCCTTCCAATATGTGGCAGTAAGCCAGAGTGTCTATTTACATCAAGATTACTTCTGTCAATTGAGCTGCCAATAAAAACATTACTGTGTTTAGACAGGTAATTGTTTCATTATCAGGACTGTTGTGAGTGAAGTGATAGTGGTGAGTGGAAGTTGTGAGTGAAGTGGTAGTGGTGGTGGTGGTGAGTGAAGTGGTAGTGGTGAATTGAGGTTGTGAATGAAGTGGAAGTTGTGAGTGAAGTGGTGGTGGTGAGTGGAGGTTGTTACTCCCAGGTGTGTGACAATCTACCCTCTCACTCATAGTTGTATAGCATGTGTATCATTCGATCATTATGTATATTTATTTATATATTGTATATAATGCTGAAAACTTGTTATTTCTTAAGATTAGTATGTCAAATCTTAGTTAAAAGGTATAATGGATATTTTGTTTAAACATATCTGAGCTTCTTTTGAAGTTATCAGAATCTGAGCCATTTGTAACAATTCATGCACAAAAATGTTACTAATTGGTAGAATATTTTATTCTGTTACTGATATATTTGTGAGGAATATATTGAATACGATAACTGTGGAAGATGAGAAGGATGACATAACCGGTCAGTGGAGTTTCGTAAGTGGAGGGGAATAAATGTTTTGAGAAAATACAAACACAAGCGACGGACATGTAATGTGGTAGCTACCGTGCGTGAAGAAATACCTGTTATGACAAATTAAAGGTGTGTGTGTGTGTGTGACGTAGGGAATACAGGTTAATGATCTTCATGTTGATGAAAATTCTGTATGAGAAAGAAGTTTATGTTATTCTACTGAGAAGAAATGGGGGATGACAGTATATTAAAAAGGTATTTGAAAATATATTAGTGATAGATAATATTGTGATAAGAACTAAGGAAGTTTACTGATTGAGGAAATGATACGTGTTACGGGAGGAAGAAGTATTAGGATATAGTATGGCAGGATGTTATACGTATCAGAGAGGGAGGGAGGGCATTAGAGATATATCTATGAGATGAAGGGATAGGGAATATTGATTGCTGTTGCAGGAAGCGGTGGCGATTTATGTGGGAGAAAGTGATAGCAGTTTCTGTGGAACGAGGATAGTTTTAGGGAAAAGTGTTGGAGGAAGGAAATTGTAATTCATACTGTGAGAGGAATTAATAGGGATTAATGATAATCACTTAGCACAATCTCTCACCAAGAGCAATGTGGGAGCCATGCTGACGATACTTTCCCTGCTAGACAATCGGAGGGTAACTGAAGGATGAGAGGTCCACGGCTTCCTTATATACCTTCAGGTTCTCTTCTCTGTCCTCCCATTGGGGTTCACTCAAGTATCTAACTATTATCTTGTTTGATCATGTCATATACATTAATCATTTATTGCGTATACAGCACAGAGACTGATGCACAACATTGTGTTTGGAATCTGTATGTGTGTTTTTCAGGACAGCTACTTGAGATTGGATGAACATGGAAGAAGTTTAAGAATACATTATGTATTTAGCTCTAAGATATTACAATCTGAGGACTATATATAATGAAGATTAATATATTGCCAATATAAATACTCACAGGATTATCACAGACGATGCGTTATCTAGAATAATTATCATTCTTATCAGTATTTTTATACCGGTAGCTTTCCTTGCATACAAAATATTTTATACTTATCCTCTCTCACACTATTGCTGTTCATTATATTTGTGTCTGTCAATAGAATATTTAATTCATTATATACTGCATATACATGACAAAAATTACTTAAGAATATTGTGTGAATAGTTTGCATTGTGAAACTGAATGTTAGGTTAGATGATGATGAGAGAGTTATACAAACATTGTATAGAATGACATATATTTGTAAATGTTGTTAATATTGTTATGAATATTATTGAGATGTCTGTGTATGTCGGGATGGAAAAGGAAAAGTATACCGGTATATAACAACCCAGACAATGCTTTCTTGAATACACATTATTATTATTATTATTATTATTATTATTATTATTATTATGAGCTGAAAAAGGATAGTGTGAGTGTACTTCCTGCATGGAGAGTGCTGTTGTATTCACCTCTGCTGACTGACTGTTTGCTGCTTGTGTTTGTGTTTGTATTGCGTCGTTGGTTTTATGTTTGTGTTTCCTCTGTGTGTTTGTGTGTCTTCGTGACGGTGGTCTGGTCTGGCTCGTGTGAGTTTATATGTCTCTTGAATAATTCTTTTAGTTCCTCTCTCTCTTTCTCCCCGCCTTATCGCCTCTGTGTTTCTCCTTCCTTTATTGTTTCCTGCCTCTTCCATTTTTCTTAACTTGAATATATTTCTCCTTCCTCTCACCTCTCTTTCGCCTTCCTCTCACCTCTCTTTCGCCTTCCTCTCACCTCTCTTTCTCCTTCCTCTCACCTCTCTTTCTCCTTCCTCTCACCTCTCTTTCTTAATCTTTAATTCTTACCAATCTCGTATGTAATCCTATTTTATTCCTCTTTCGTAATAATTTATTCTTATAATTTTATTCTTTTATTTATTCTTATCTTTTTCATTATTATCCTTTGCTACCAGTTCCACTACTATCTTCGCTTTATATACTCCATCATTAATATCACCATCATCATCCATCCACCTACCCACCCACCCATCCATCCATCCATCCAGGAACATTAAATTTTGATCAATAACAAAGCAATCTCACCCCAATCTGTCTATCATGGATTTTCTACAACCCAATCCTGCCCCTGCTGCCTGCCTGCCTGCCTGCTTCCTATTCAGTCCTGGGGATGGGGATTTACATGTGATCAGCGTCTAAATCCCTCACTGTCAATCAACACTTTGGCCCTTTCTTCCTCGGGTAAATCCCCCAGTCTTTCAGTACAAATCCTCCCTTTAACCTCACTGTAATCTCTGGGGTTTACATCGCTCGCGTTTTACATCCACCTTCACTCTCTCTCTCTCTCTCTCTCTCTCTCTCTCTCTCTCTCTCTCTCTCTCTCTCTCTCTCTCTCTCTCTCTCTCTCTCTCTCTCTCTCTCTCTCTCTCTCTCTCTCTCTCTCTCTCTCTCTCTCTCTCTCTCTCTCTCTCTCTCTCTCTCTCAATTTTTTTCCCTCACCCTCCCCTTTCCCCTCCCCTCCCCTCTCTCATTTTTCCATCCCTCCCCCACATCGCCGACACTGCAATTAAGGATCATACTTTTCCCACGTTAATAATTGTTACCACTTTGAGATATGACGAAAGGAAGAGGGGAAGGGAAGGGAGGGGAGAGTGGGGTGATTGGGTAGGGGAGATAAGGGTAGGGTGATTGGGAGGGGATGTGGGGAGAGTGGGGTGATTGGGTAGGGGAGATAAGGGGAGGGTGGGGTGATGGGAACGAGAGAGAGATAGGGAGAAGGGACCGAAGAAGAGATAGACGGTGTGAGATAAGAGGAAGCAGGAATAGTGAGAAAAGGTGAGAGAGAGAGAGAGAGAGAGAGAGAGAGAGAGAGAGAGAGAGAGAGAGAGAGAGAGAAAAGCAAACATAACATAATGATGAAACACTGAAAGGGAACCACGTGTCAACCTGAATATTAATTAATTGACCCATATGAACCTGAGCCCTTTGATGACTTGGGGCAGGAGACCTATACTATATTATACATCAGAGTAGACAGTCAGTTGTGTCAGGAACGGCATCAGATAACTTCTAATGTTACACACACACACACACACACACCGAATCTCAGGTACCGCCCCTTCTCTCTCCTGTCTTTCCCTCCTTTACTACTCTCTCTCTCTCTTCTTTTTTTTTTCTCTCTCTCTAATACACACACACTACGGTCTAGACCATGCATGTATAGTTTTGTATTATTACAAATACACCCACCATGTTTACGGACACGAATACAAATGTACACACACCCACACGTACACAATTAAAACTCCCACGGATGAAGGTACTCAGTCACCTATACTGTGTTGTAAACTTTGAAAACGAGTGGTGACGGTGACGGTCTGGGGTTTGGAAAGATATATGAGAGAAAGCGAACTGTAGAAAGGAAGAGAAAAAAGAAAGATGACAAGTGGAAAGGATGGTATATTATAGGCATAGTATTATAGAAGGGAGTCATGGGAGTGTGAGAGGAGAGAAGGGAGGGAGAGTGAAGGAAAAACAACAGAGGGGAGAAGGAAACGAAACCAGGAAGTGAGGAAAGAGAGAAAGTGTATACGAAGGTGAAATATGAATTAGGGAAAGATTGAGAGACGAATTAAGGAAATTTAAAAGAGAGAGAGAGACACACAGAGACAGAGAGAATGTGAGGCAAAAGAGTAGGAAATAAAAAGTAACATAATGAAGAAAGGTCGTCTTGTCTAATAACACCTGGAAGCACATTGCAAGCAGCTGACGTGTGTGTGTGTGTTGTGCTCTTATGCTCCTGTGTTGTGGGTTGATGTTGGTAGCTACTGGGGAAAGGTGCATGGTTCGGTAATAATTAGTGGTATGTAGATAGTACTTGGCTGGATAAGGTTCGCTGGTGGTGGTGGTGGTGAAGGTAGTTGACAATAATTGCGTGAGGTAATTGGTGGTGATGGGGATATGTTACGTTTGGTTAACTTAGAACAAATAAGGGGGAGTAGTTGTGTGTCTGTTTATAGGTGTATTGTTTTGCTGTCTACCGTGCCTATGAAGAAATTTGTCTCTTTTATAAATTATGGCTGGAGTCAAGAACCTGCTTTAAAGGGTGTGTATAGTTTTGGTATTTTCGGAGATATTAATTCCTCCAAACCATTCCAACCAACAGAATACCATTATTTTTGTTCATCCGGTCTTGTTTTCCTGGCATACTTTGGAGGAATCAAGGAACTCCAATGTTACAAAAGTGAATTACCCCCTCAAAGCACCTCAGGATGCGATAAATAATAATCGAGAGTGACATTCCCACACTTCCTTCCCTCTCTACTTCTCTCTTCATGGCTTTTAACTTTCCCTCACAGTCTCACCGTCCCTTTCCTTCCCTCCTCTGTCTTTCTCTCCTTCACTACTCTCTCCTTCCTCCTCCTCCCCCTGCCCCCCACGTCTCAGGTACTGCCCCTTCTCTCCCCTGTCTTTCCCTCCTTAACTACTCCCTCCTTCTTTCCTCCCCGTCTCAGGTGTGATAGTACTTGTGGTGGGAGAATGTCGACAGTCCGTTCACTCACCTGTATAACTGGTTACGTGTACATTTGAGTGATTGTTGACCATTCACCTTACTGCTCCACTTCCTCTTGTCACTCACGAGAATTCCACACTTTACCGGTATAATAAAACACTAAAACACACACACACACACACACACACACACACATATATGTATATATATATATATATATATATATATATATACACACACATACACACGCACAGGGCTTTCGAAATTCTTCCAGCTGCATTATGTTGATTAGTACAACTAGCATAGAGCGTGTTGTAATTACTTTACTTTTGATGGTGATATAATTAACACCTGATACTTCATTCGGAGGTAATTTATACCAGTGTATTCATGAAGTATTTGCGTTAGGAGCTATAAGCACATGGTAGGAAATGGCGATAGTGTTACAGTCGGTGGAAGTGAGTAGTGATTGTAATGGGGTTACATAATCATTTATAATTATGTATTTTCGATTACCTTCCGTACAGTATTTTGTTTCTGAATATTCATGAAATATAAGAACAAAATATAAATTTTCCTTTTAGTTATTTATATGTTATTTAGACGACCTAAACAGAAAGAGAGTTAAATGGTAGTTATAAAGAGAATAGTATCATTTAAATAGCAAAGGTCATTGTTTACATCAGTGTGGATGGTTGGTTGAATGGGATTAAATAAAGGAAATATGACATTCCTCGGGGCAGCAGGAGTTCACTGACTCCACACAACAACAACAACAACAACAACTTCCTTCTCCACAGAACGTATTGTGTAATTTAATGTGTGTGTCTGTCTGTCTGTGTGTGTGTGTGTGTGTGTGAGAGAGAGAGAGAGAGAGAGAGAGAGAGAGAGAGAGAGAGAGAGAGAGAATATATAAAACGAATACGTAATATATATTCTAACCAGTGTTGATAACAATAATTTGTCTTGAGGCCCCAAGTGTGTGTGTGTGTGTGAGAGAGAGAGAGAGAGAGAGAGAGAGAAAGAAAGAGATAGAGAGAGAGAGATGGAATATATAAAATAAATGCATAATATATATTCTAACCACAGTGTTAATAACAATACTTTGTCACTGGGCCCCAAGTCACGGTGGAAGCGTAGTGTCTCGACTTTCCAGGGAAAACGCTAGATTCTGTTATTTGACAGCGTAGACTGAAGTAGGAAATGTACAATAAATATATTCAGTGTTGTCAATTAGACTTCAGGGAGAGTTTCATAAGATAATTTGTATTATCTGGTTCAGCCTATCACAAAAGTCCAGAAGTTATACTCAAATATTTAGCTGTAATAGTTTTAGTCATTTTAAAGAGAGGAGTGGGTATTCAAGATGAGAATAATCAACTGGTGTAAGTTGAAACACTATAAACCTAACCCTTCATTGTTTACGAGGTAGTAGTAGTAGTCGTAAGGAACGTGACTGTGGTGTGGATTGTGGCTGCTGAGACGTAGAATGGAGGAGGGTTGGTTGGTTGGTTGGTTTAGTGCTTTAGAATTCAGGAGTGGTTTGCAATTTCGGTGGGTTAGCCCAGTGGAGTGGAAGGCTGTGTTTTGTCCTCGTGTAATTAAAGGGAAGATTTGACCCAGTTTCAGAGGTCATGTTGCATGCTGCTTGAGAGAGAGAGAGAGAGAGAGAGAGAGAGAGAGAGAGAGAGAGAGAGAAGAAGAAGAAGCGATGGTAAGAAAGAGGAACAGACAGATAAAAGGGGAGACAAAGAGAGAGCGAAGAGGAACTGTGAACTAAATTTCGAGGAAAGGGAATATAGTGGATGGAAGTGAAAGGAAAATGTGTGAAGGTAAAAATATGAGGTTGGTACTAAAGCTGAGTGAATAAACATAGTAAGAAGAAGGAGAGCAAGGTGAAAACTTAATTAACTCTTAAGCAAACACTCAATTTAAATGTAGATTAAAAGTCCACGAGTAAAAAGCCTGATTTAAATTATAGCTGTAATTTAAGAAAGGAGAAAGGAGGAAGAACCGAGAGAGAAGAGTAGAATTGGATAAAAGTAAGAGGGGAAAGAGAATTATGGCTCGAACGAGACTTTTCAAATAGAATGAGAGTAAGTGGAAAAGTGTTTGATGGTAAGAAAGTTGAAATGATAGTAAAAAGGTGGGGGAGGTGAAAAAATAACTTGATCTGTAATAAGAAGGTAATTATTAAGAATGTGGCGTTTATTAAAAGGCTTTTGGTAGTTAAATGATACTTTACTTAGAGAGAGAGAGAGAGAGAGAGAGAGAGAGAGAGAGTAGGAAGCCTGAGCATAGGCACACAGATAGATAGATAGATGCATTAAGAGATAAGTAGATTATATAGATAGGATTACAAAGAGAATACATATATGGTTGGACAGTAATTAAATGGTCATGTTGTATGTACCTTGCAATGGTAATGATTGAGGTGAATACAGTAATTAGCACAGCCAGGTGTAATTACAGTCCATGGAATGATTAGCTGGAGTTAGCAGTGGTGGAGGATTAAGTGAGAGGCAGGTGGCACACTGAGAGAGGACATTACGTGGGAAGCAGGTGGTACTGTGAGAGAATATTAGGTGGTACAGATGGCACTACTACAAGAGGACATGAGGTGTGGGAAGGTGGTATTCTGAGACAACATTAGACAGTGGGAAGGTGATAATTTGTAGATAATTCTTATTCACTTTCCACTGTACAATGCCTGCAGCTAACCCACATGTGACCCTTTGTAAATTAAGTACAGGTATTCCTCGTTTTGTGCGTGTTTTCTTTGTGCGAATTTGCTTATATTCGACATTAAAAATATTATAATTAATTGATAATTGTGCGATATATTTATTATAATCCGATTTGCCCTTCATCTGCATTTCAAAAAGTGCGCCAGATGCGTAGTTCAACTGCCTGCCACCAGGAGGCAGCTCACGCTCCCACCAGTGTTTCCAGGTGCAGGGAAATTTCTGTTTTAGGGAATTTCGAAGTCCACACAGGGAAATAATATACAGTTCGTTCAAGAGTAAACAGGGAAATTTGTACAAGATGAAATACCTAAAAGACTATCAATTTTCATGAGTAAACAGGGAATAATTGAGGTAAAATGGGAAATTCTGAGGTTGAAGTGAGGGAAATTCCCTCACACTTACATGGCAACACTGACTCTCAATGTTTTGTTTACATTTCACTCGTGGCTATAGTCCAGCCAGTTTGTTATTTGTCAAGATGGCATCATATTAAGTGTTAATGACAGCTTTATTTACACTTATTTACATCTTAGTGTTATATATAGCTTTAACATGATACATTTTTAAAACAAGTTCACTTTATTTGTCAAATAAATGCGTTTTTCATCCAAGAAATGGAAGTTTTTTTGGACCAAGACCCCATTCTTTTCATTATACATTGTTTCTAATGGGAAAAATAGGTTTATTTTGTGCGAATTTAGTTTGTGCGGTGCCTGTAGGAACCTATACCTCGCACATAATGAGGAATACCTGTATACAGATGGGTGAGATTTCCTTTGGTTTTGATTCCTGAACCTTTGAAAAATGAACGAACTTATTATCTCTTGTAATATTCCGTCAGTATTATTATTAAAGCCTCCATACAGTGTTCTGGTGATCAGTGTTGTGTGTTGGACTTACCCTATACCATATCCTAATGTGTACCTGGTACTTACAATGACAAAACATTACCAACTTGCCATATCATGTCCTGTCGTACTTTACTCTGTCCTGCCTTACCCTTCCCTGTACTGCCTTGTCCTGGTGGGGCTTGCTATGTCCTCTCTTCCCCTGCCCTGCCTTGCCCTGTCCTGTCTTATTCTTATTATTCTGTTCTAATCTTCACTTCCCGGCTTTGTCCTGACCTGCCCTGCTCCGCTTACGTCATTACATAAGTTAATGCACTGAAGCGAGTATGTAGTGTGTTGCAATATAATAAAATTAGCAATTGTCCTTCGTACTGTAAATGTTTTAATTCCAGTTTTATGCTGCCACATCCAGAGTAATGCCGGTATTGTTACTATTATTGTTTTTGCGTTAATGATTTTTGTTGATAGAATTATTAGTCATAATTTGATAATATTTTGTTATGGTTATTGTTATATCTTATAACTACGAATATAAATATGCTGATAATATTAATAATTTGATCTACTGTATTTTTCTATTTTTATTTAGATCATTATTATTATTATTATTATTATTATTATTATTATTATTATTATTATTATTATTATTATTATTATTATCAGTCCTGATAGCTTCCATTTCTTTCAACATTTTTTAATATTACTGCCTCCATAATCAGTAGTATCATTAGTAATACCAGCCGTTAAAATGTTGTCTCACTTTGCCTCGTTATTATTATTAAAACTAATGGAGTTAGTTAGAGTGTAGGGAGTCTGGTGTCATGTTAGGGTTTGGGTGTCACAATATTAGTGTCCTAAATTAGGTATCGTTCATCGGGAGTGAGTGCCAGGTGAGTGAATGAGTGTCAGGTGATTGAGTGCCAGGTGATGAGTGAGGATTGCCAAGTGAGTGCCAGGTGATAAGTGAGTGCCAGGTGATGAGTGAGTGAGTGCCAGGTGATGAGTGAGTGCCAGGTGATGAGTGAGTGAGTGCCAGGTGATGAGTGAGTGCCAGGTGTCATGATGCATGGTGTCTGTAGGTGTGTCATACATGTATCATCATTACCTTTGCCTTCACATACACACATACACTCTTGGTGGACAAATTGGCACTCCATTAACCCCTCATTACCAAGTCAGCCTTAACGGGCTCTCATTACCGACCCTCGTTACTCTATACCGAGGTCTTGATGTAGGTATATATGTATGTTTCTGTGTAGCTATGTCTGTATGTGTGTGTGCGTGTATATCTATATCTGTATGTTTCTGTGTATCTACGTGTATGTAGCCTCTGTATGTATGTATGTATGTTTGTGTGTATCTATATGTATGTGTGTTAGTGTATTTATGTCTATGTTTCTGTGTATCTATGTCTGTATGTGTGTATCTATGTCTGTATTTTTGTGTGTATCTATGTACCGTATGTATGTATATAAACTGCATTAGGTTTTCGTGGATTGATAGTAGCGTCGGTGCCAGAGATGCGAGAAATTGCATTACTTTTATGTATATTTTTGGAGTCACGCGTTTTTTGTTTTCTATATCGAGGGTTTGTTTGTGTTCATTGTTCTCTATATTGGTTGACTTTAAGGTTTTAGACAGCGTAATTTTGTATTCATTGTCCACGTACTATAATTTTTTTTTTTTTTTTTTTTTTTTTTTGAGGGTGGAGGGAATTTTTATGCACTGGGTAGTATTATTTTTTTAATACATAAATACATAATACATAAATAGCCAGCTGGTGTCCTGTGGGTATATGGATTTAGATTTATTAGGCAGGGTTCTGTGGAGTTCATCCTTTAGTTTGACTGAATATTACATTTGTAAATAATACTCAACACACGCCAGCAGTAAGTTTTTTTTTTTTTTTTTTTTTTTTTTTTTTTTTCTCTATACCTCAAGCCCGTGACTTTTGCGAGGCCCCGAGATTATTGGGTGTCGCACCAGATGAGACAGTGGAGCTTCGTGGTGATGTTCGTACCGTAGCTTCTCTTCTCACTTCTTGTCCAAGGCCTCTAATCCTCTTCTTTATCACTCTCTGTCTGTTATTATTGTATTCCAGTATATTTCAGGAAGTATAAATATCATTGTCTGCAGAATATTATACCTAGTTTTCGTTTTTGGCTATAATTTATTTGATATGGTGACGTATGAAGTAAATTATACAGACATTTCCACTTTTGGGTTGCTTCAGAAAGAATAAATATATATACAGACACACACACATTAGTAATTTACTTTTGCAAGCTGTAGTTACATAGTGTATACATAACATTTGAAGCTTCAGATGTTTGGGTTTATGTATTCCAGAAATATAGTCATCCATAAATATCAGTTTGCAATGAGAGATATAATTGTGAGTGTGTATTCCATTAGAGTGTGATGCTGTTACTAATGAAGTTCCTGAATGTAAGCATGGGTACGAGTGTGGATGAATGCATTTGTATAAAAGTGTTGGCCAGCGTACAGTTGGGGACAAATTAACAGAGGTCACCTGCATAGTGCCAGGATTAGTGCAACGAATTTGTAGGATATGATATTATAGTGACAAGGATTCACATTACGACGTGCTCCTCCTCCTCCACCTCCTCCTTATCATTACACACACACACACACACACACACACACACACACACACATAAATACAATATATAGGACAATGCTACAGGGCAGGTTATTAATAAAATATCTGTCGGTACATGAAACACTGGTTACCATTTTATTACACAGCTTCCTCTATAAAACGAGGCACATATCAAAATCAACACTGGAGAATACATACACTGGCTGGTTTAACTTTGGTGAGATTGCTTTTGATAGTTATATAAAAATGTTATTGTTGAACTCTTTTTTGTGTTTTATCGACTGTTGTTGTACGCCCTGTTTAATTAGTATGGGTGTATTTACATTCGATTTACTGTATATATTGATTCTGGATGAGGGAGGTGAGGTTGTGGTGTATGGGTTAACTTTGGTATCAGTGAGAGTAAGGTGGATCAGGATTTTTTTTATGTGTGGAAAAGTAGAGTGGTCAGGATGGAGACGATGTGAGCACAGGGGAATAGTTTTAATATGGGTTGTTGTTTTGGGAATATATATAATTTGTGTGTGTGTGTGTTCCGACTCTGGTCTCCTATTCCATCCATCTCGAGTAATACCACAACCACACAGAGCATTCGTTTACCTAGATTGTCTCTTATATATATATATCGTGTGCTATCCTTGATTATCTTAATTCTACCAAAAAGGGGATCTACACGAGGCTAAGGAGAATATAATAATGGCACTTACAAGCTTTATGCTGGTGTGAGATTAGGAAAAGGTTTGTGTATTTGTGGTGATAGTGGGTTTTGGATGGAGATGGCTAATGTGGACTGGGGTTGGTGGGCTAGTGAGAGGAAGGTGAGGGTATAGTAGGGTGTGTGTGTGATGGTGGAGTGAGGTGGGGTAGTGTTAGGTGGATCAGTTGAGGTGGGGAGGTTGATGATGGGTTGTCGTGTTCTGAGTGGAGGGGGTTAAACTGGGGAAGGTTTGTTAGGGGAGGTTGGTTTTTGTTGGTGGGTGTGGGAAATGGATAGTGAGTGGGTGGGATAAAGAATGGGCTAGTATAGGCAGGATTAGGATGGTGTTTGTTTGTGTTTTGTTGGTGGGGCTAGAAATTGGAGTGGGTGGGTAAGATAAAGAAAGGGCTAGTGTGGGCCAGATTAAGGTGTTTGGTTGTTATTTGTTGGAAAGGGTTGGAAATTGGAGTGGGTGGGATAAAGAATGGCCTAGTGTGGACAGGATTAAGATGGTGTTGGTATGTAATGTGGTAGGGTAGGGTGGTGGTGGGGGTCTATAATGGGATGGGTAGCAACACCTTCAAACTCCACGTCTGCCACGTAGCCAATCAGGTGGTCTGCCTGATACTTCACCTGGAGAAGAGGAAAGATAACATTATTGTATACATCAAGTTATTATATATATATTTAATTTATCAGACAAAGATGTTAAAGTGAATGATACTGTGAGACTAATGTTGAAATTATACATGCTGTAGGTGAAACTTTGTATTCTATATTGTAATATAACTGACAACATTACGATATTATTTCCATATATTTTATAACCTATATAATGACCAATTATGGCCTGATTACTTTGACCGTAAATAGCACTATTATAGGAATAATGCCATGTGGAATGGTATGTAATAACAATGAATTTGATCTAAGAGTCGAAATTTTAATTACTTTATAAATTAGGGAATTATTGCATGTCATTGGATTATAATATTAGATCATTATTTCATCATAACTTTATTTTGATCAACTTAATGAACTCTAATTTAACAATACTAATTTTCATGTGTTTTCCATATAATTATACTTGTGAACCCCTCGTGTGTAGCCTACAGTATACTCCTGAGGTGCACGAATCACTGTTCGAGAATTCCTGTTTTACACGAATATTACTGTTAGTGATGATTAAGGTCTATACCACTAGGAATCATCAAAGGACAAGGAATGGTTCGCACTGAATGTACCCCACTAGTTTTTAGGTCGACTTGTGTGTGTGTGTGTGTGTGTCCTATCTGCCTTACCGTTTGTTTGCGACCGTCTGGGAGAGCTACGTGATATGATCCGATGATAACGTTGCCATCCGACTGTACATCCTGGCCGTAGTCCGTACCCGTAGTGTCATCACGCACACCATACTTGTAGGTAAAGCCTCGCACCTGATGGGGAAAGGAATGGATAAGCTATTAAGGGAGGTACTTAGTATACTTTTGGTACATTGGAATTTTTTTATTCCTACAAAGTATGTCAGGAAATAGGAACAGATAAACCAAATATTGGTGGCCAGTTGCCTGGAAAACTGTAGTTTGGAGGAATGTTATGCTCCGAAGTTCTCAACGCTACTACTCCCTTAAGAGAGCTGTAAACTGTGGTGTAGAGGAACGTGATGCAAGGAATACTAGGAGGGAAAATAAATATATACTGTACTGTAGGAACATCTTCGTGGAAAGAGAAAGTAAAGAGGAAGGATGTAGGAAAAGTAATATTAGTTAATGGAGAAGGAAATCTTTTATCTAGAGGGTTGCTTTATTGAAAGGGAGGAGTGAGTGATGAAGTAGTGTTGTGGAGATGGATGAAAAAGGGATGAGTATCCTTTTAAAGAGAAGAACAGAAAAGGGAAATATCCTAATATACTGGAAAAGAAAACTACGAGAGATTTTAGTGAAAACTAAATCTCTCTTCTTTTAATGTAAAGGAAATTTAATGTAAAGGGAATAGGGGGGCCCTTTGTTTGCAGATATGCAGGCCGTAGATTACACGAGCTTGCATAGGATTATTGTGAGAGAAAGGAGATAACGGGAGGGAAACTGACCTACTGTACCAATAATATAATGTTGCTGGAATATATATATATATATATATATATATATATATATATATATATATATATATATATATATATATATATATATATATATATATATATATATATATATATATATATATATATATATATATATATATATATATATATATTATATTACATTATATTATTAATCACATGCATTAACCTCAGAGTCTTTTCCGTGTAAGAAAATGCATCATTTGTCAAAACATTCAGTGACTGTAAACTCTTTGTGGATTCACATAATAGTAACATTATTAACACTTTCTCCTTTGTATTTTCTTTGTGTCGTGCTGGGTCTGTTTAATGTTTTTGTCGTGGTGTTGCGTGAATGTAGTAACTACTTTAAGTTAGAGTGTAATATAATCTCACCTGTTATTTAATACTTTCACCAGTCAGCAAGAGAGAGAGAGAGAGAGAGAGAGAGAGAGAGAGAGAGAGAGAGAGAGAGAGATGAGGAAGTGGTGAATTAGACATTTGGACTTTGGGAGGGATGATTATTGTCAAGGATGAGGAATTAAAATGGAAAATTTGAGGTGGAGGAATGAGATAATGAGGACTTGAAGATAAGAGGTAGTGAATGGAGACTTGGGGTTGAGCAGAAGGAAGGAAAGAGAGACAGTTGGTCATTAATGGGAAGGGAAAGATGCAGCTAAAACATAGAAGGGAAGACGGAATATTTATAGTATCCTGGTCTGAATGTGCTCCAGATCTGACCACTGGCGAAGTTGCAGCGACAAAATTACTCCAAGTATGTAAAAGTAGAGTCATCTGTTAGTAGTGAGGAATTATATAGTTTGCATTCATAGTTGTTGTTGTTGTTGTTCTCCCGGGGCAGAATGGTCTCCTGCCCCACAGACTCCCGGTACACTCTGGTCGCAAAGAAAAAACATATTAAAATAAAGGAGGGTTTGTCCCTATATACCTAGGCTAGGATCTTAGAAGGTATATCTTTAATTTAAGGGGACTCATGTACTGTTTATAAGTTTTTTTTCAGTTTCAGTGGATTTTTATCCCAATTTCAGATTGAAGGGGTATTTCTAAAGTTTCAGAGTGCGTACCCACAGTTTCAGAAAAGTTAATTAGTTTCAGGGTTCGCATGCACTGTTTCAAATGCTTATTTACAGTTAAATTTGACGTATCCAGAGTTTCAGGGGTCGTACTGACAGTGTAGGAGGACTGAGCAAATATAGATGCTACCTGAACATTGATTATATATATATGGAGTTCGTTAATGGGGAAGTACAGGGTTGGTAAATCTGAAGCAATTGAATCCTTCAAACTATTACAAGCAACAGGACAGAACACCATATAAGTTTTGTTAATATGGTTATGAGTGTCCTGGCATACTTTGAAGGAATCAAGGAACCACCCATGTACCAAAAGTGTACTATCCTCTTGACGCCTCACCCCATTTTGTCTGTCTCTCTTTGATACAACTTGTTTATGCTTTCCATGCTCCTCAATACGTCCCATCCTTTGTATAAAACGCAGCCTTTCTTTCCAGAGCAGCCAGGCAAACTCATTCTCAGTGACTCTTTTAATTAACTACCTCCGTACCTTCTTGTCCTCATCCACCATCTTGTACCCATATTATCATCTTTTATTCCACCTTCTCTTTCTCCACCACTTCCTTCCCTACCATATTTCACGCCACCATTCCGTACCCCCACCATTTTATAACATAGAATTTCACGCCCCACCAAAGTCGTTCCCCAACTACCCACCACACCATCTCTTTACCCCACCATCTTATAATATAACCTTTCACGCCCCACCAAAGTCGCCCTGCACCCACCCCCACCCCCACCATCTCTTAATCCTCCACCAATATCGTCCCCCACCTTCTCCACCGTCTCTTACCCCACCATATCTTCCTCCTCCACCTTCTCTTACTCCTCCACCTTCTCTTACTCCTCCACCTTCTTAAGCTTACTCCACCTTCTCTTCCCCCTCCACCTTCTCTTCCCCCTCCCCTTCTCTTACTCCTCAACCATCTCTTTCTCCTCCACCATATCTTCCTCCTCCACCATCCCTTCCTCCTCCACCTGATCGTCCCCCGCCATCTCATTCCCTGGAGCTGGAGATTAAAGGGAATGAGAGTGAGAGGGAAATTTTCTGGGAAAGATTAATCAGTATTGGATCTCATGGAGAGGAAGGGAGTGAAGGAAATAATGAGAGAGAGAGAGAGAGAGAGAGAGAGAGAGAGAGAGAGAGAGAGAGAGAGAGAGAGAGAGAGAGAGAGAGAGAGAGAGAGAGAGAAAGAGAGAGAGATTACAGTATATGTCTTATTTATGTAATCATCAATGTTTCATCTGTGAGTGTTTTGTAATGCATATATTAATCTTATTCTCACATGGACTTCTTCTAATTTGTGCCCCTTTCTTTTCTTTCTGTAGGTGAGTGTTGATCCTGAGTTCAGTACCTGGCATGTTGGCAGACACGGTAAGCAAATGTTTGATGTATTTAGTATCATTTAGCTGTTGTTGGTTGTGGATCAGTGGAACAGTGAAACAGTACCGTGGTAAGAATCGTAGAGTTTATCAGAAAGTGAATAAATAATAAAATAAATAAGTACATTGATAATTATTGAAGGATGCAATACGGTCATATGATAAAAGGATCTCTGAGTGTAAAAAGTAAATGGTAAAAAAGAATATATGAAAAAGAAGAATCAACATGACGTCATCCTTCCTAACTATAATATATTTAATTAATACTGAAGTCGAATTAATCCTCTTCCGCCTGAATTATTATCCTTTCTAGAGTAATTATTATCCTTTCTAGACTAAATATACAAAATATACAGTTTCTTTTTCTTATATTTGCATCACTGGGATTAATAAACCAACTCTCGACGGGGCTCAGTAATCAAATTGGCGGCCTGGAAAAGTTTAATTTGTATGCAATGAAACTGTCTTCAGTATAATAATGGTGAAGGTATAAATAGGTTCGTTGAATATAGAAATATAGATTAAAGTGGGATAGAGCTAAAAAAAAATATATAGTCACTTAGTTAGTCTTATCTCCACGTCATTTTAATTATTCTTCTTTTTCTGGCTGGTTTGTGTTTGTATTTCATTTTATTGAGCTCATAGTCCACGTCTGTCTCCAGTCAGTACCTTACAGACTGGACTGGGTTCGTGTGTTGCTAAGATACGCTGATATGATGATGAGGAGAGAGAGAGAGAGAGAGAGAGAGAGAGAGAGAGTGAGAGAGAGAAGGAAGGGACGGTGGGGTAGAGAGAGGGATGAGACTTAACAAGGAGTTACGAGTAAAAGTTAGAATCTCAAAGAACCTCTCCCGTCCAAATCTCCTTATTTCTTACACTCAGACAGAGAGAGGGACAGGACAGGGGGATAGGGAGGACAGAGGGATAAATGGATGAGAATAGAGGGGGAGATAAAAGGAAGGGAAATGATAAGATGAGAGGAGAGGGGGATCAGAAAGGAGTGGAACTGATATATGGTGAGACTTTCTGAGAGTGGAGGTGAGTAAGTAGGTATTGAAGAGAAAGAAAAAGTGAAAGATAGACAGGAGTGAGAGAAGTGGTGGAGCTAGAGATAGTTATAGAAAGTGGACGAACGAAAGGGAACAATAGATAGGTAAATAGATGGATAGTTTGATATATAGATAAATAGATACATAGATGAAAGAGAAACGATAGGATGTCAACAGATACAATATTGCGATGAAACGTGAGAAGTGTAAAAATATTCGCAGTGCCTCACCTTCACAAACAGGGCCACCCATTAGTCAGAGGCCACTGGATAAAAATATTTAAATGTGATTATGTTTTCATTTCATTTAATTACGTTCCATGGCTCCACACTTAGGTTGCTTTGCTCACAGATGTATGTACCGTCGCGAACTAAGGAATGAAAGACACTTTGAATTCCCACACATTAATACTAGGTTTTCCAAAGGCAATAACGTGCTATAAAAATCTTGTTGCAAGTCCAAGATATATCCATACTAATTACACACCGTCTTCGCAAATTGGCAACGGGAAGTACCAGACAGTTAACAAATACCGCTGTGTTTGTGGACAGTAATTGTCCTTTATCTGCTCAGGGCACTTTGTTCGAGTATGTTAATCTGTTACGACGAGGGGTATTGCTTCTGCATAATTATATTTCTCACTGGATTACAGACTTTGTAGATTTAACGTAAACGTTGTCCGTATCATTCTAGCCAAATGTTATTGAAGTTTTAATTCTGTTGGGTTTCTGATTCTTTGATACTGTGCTACAAGACTCCAACTATCCTGTGACAGTCTGTTTCATGATTAAAGTTTAAAGGAATCATTAGCATTGAGTTGGTCCATAACACACGACCCTGTTAAGGAAGATGAACAAATTTATTAATGCATTAGATAAGTCTAAATTTTTTTAGCTTTGTATTCTTTAATGGCTTACAATTTAGTAGCGACTAGTTCCACACTAGACGCCATTTTATCGAAGTGACTAATAGCACAGGGAACTTTCTTATCCAGGAGAGACTGTAATATTTAGGATAGATTAACATGAGTCATATTAAAATAATTGAGAGCTATTAGCAATATATGCAGATACAACACTGAAATACAGACCGAGTACCGTCTAGTTACATAAAAAGAGAAAATAATGATACAAAGTGGGCGTCAACCATACTATCTCCTGGGGAAAAACAGAGCAGGTATTCTTTACTGTGAGATGTTTCGTAAAGATCATCCCATTGTAAGTGAAAGTAATAGACCATGAGTATGACTTACCTTAGGGTGGGAGGACGCGGGGGGCTGATGGGGTGTGTTGTGGGGGGCAGGGAGTGATGGCCCCCCCTCTGCTGCTACTGCCACCCCCACCCCCACCACCAGGAGGACTAGGAGGGGGATCTAGGGAGGAGAGGGGAGGGGCTTGAAGGAGGGGGTTTATATAGTTAGGTGTTCAAGAAGCTGATACAGGTAAATATTTCTATTTTATATTAATAATTTAGAGGAATAAATTTAGTTTCTATATAACTCCCTTTGATATCAGGAAAGAATAATGCCGATAAGTGTCTAATCTAAACTTTGCATAATATATTGTTTGATATTACCTAAAGTTTTATATATATTAGATCAATTTAAAATGTCTATTGGTTTGTTAAAAGATACAGTTGGAGAAAAAATTGAAGACAGGTAAAAATAGAGGAAGAGATGGCAAGAAACGAGGGAATGGGCAAAGGAATGAAAGAAAGGACGCAGAAGGAGGGACGAGGGGAAAAGAAATACAGGAAACGAGTAACGGGAAGTGGAGGGGAAAGAAAACGAAAGAAGAGTTGATTGAAAGACCGACCGGGAGGGAGATGGAATGAAACGGAGGAAGGAAAAGTGTGAGATGAAAGGAAGAGATGAGAGAGAGAGAGAGATAGAGGGAGAGAGAGGGAGAGAGAGAGAGAAAGAAAGAGATGAATAAAAAAAAGTAGGAATGAGAATGAGAGAAATGGAGAAAAGAAATAAAAAAAAATAAGAGGTGATAGATAGATTAGTAAAAGCAATACGAATGAATAAAGAAAAAGAACAATAATAGCCCAGATTAATACTAACAAGTAGAAGGATGGATTAAATAGAATACTTTACTAACCTTTGCTGTCATGATGGAGTGGAACTGGATGGAGGGGGAAGAATAGAATGCCTGTAGGAGAGAGAGGGAGGCAAGACTGACTGGATGGAGGGAAGAAAAGAATGCCTGTAGGAGAGAGAGGGAGGCAAGACTGACTGGTCAATTGTCACATCTTCCCTTCTTATATATACACTGGACTTTACCTTTCCCCTCCATCCTTCTCTCTCTCTTTGGAGGATTCAGTTGCTCCAGATTTAACATCACAAAATTTCCTCCTTATCCGTCTAACCCAGATGCTTCCTACTTTTCTCTGTCAACCTTAAAATATTTCTTTCCTCTTTCCCTGTCTCCCTCCCTTCCTTTCCTCTTTCCCTGTCTCCCTCCCTTCCTTTTTGTGTCTCTTTCCTTCATTCTTTCCTCATTCTTCTCTTCTCTTGATTGAATTATTTTTCCTCCATTATTATCCACTCTTCATAACTTCATTCTTTCCTTTGTGTCTTTGAACATGTTTCTCTCTCCCTCTCCAACATATTTTCCTCGTGAACGATATTAACTTTTCTTCATTTCCACTGTCATCTTCTTCCTAGTAAATCACATCCACCCTCCTCTCACTCTCTCTCTCTCTCTCTCTCTCTCTCTCTCTCTCTCTCTCTCTCTCTCTCTCTCTCTCTCTCTCTCTCTCTCTCTCTCTCTCTCTCTCTCTCTCTCTCTCTCTCTCTCTCTCTCTCTCTCTCTCTTTTATTTTTCTTCGTTATTTCCCACGCCTTACCCACCTTCTTCACATTCCACTCTCTGTCACTTCTCACACTCCCATGCACCCCTTTCCTTTCACATTTTCTTCCTAGCTTAAACCTCCCCTTTCTTATTTTCACTATTTCTTTCCTTCCCTTCTACATGTCAGTCGTTTCTTCTTCTCGCTTCCCCATTCCCCACCACTTTAATCTGCACCATTCCCCACCCTTCTACGTATCTTCTTAGTTTCTTCCCTATTCCCTACCACCCACCTCCCCATACCTCTAACCTGTCTGCCCATCCCTCATTACCTCACATCACCTTCCCTATACTGCCACACATAGCCTCGAGGTGTTGAGCAAGATATGGTCATCACTGAGTTTGAGGTAATCACAGCTGTCTTACCTTTAACTTCCTGCTTAACTTCCTTCCTTCCCCTCCCTTCCACGTAACTCTTCTCTTCCCAACTTCATTCGTGTTCCCTCCCTCCTTCCTTCGTATTTCTTCCCTTCCTTCCACGCATCTCTTCTCCTCCCACCTTCCTCTCCTCCTACTTTCCTTCTTGTTCTCGCCCTTCTCTCCTACCTTCCTTCGTGTCCCCTCCCGTCTCTCTCCCCTTCCTTCAAATTCCCTCCTGTTCCCGTCTTTGTTCTTTAACCTTTCATCTTCCCCGGCATTCTCCCCTCCTTTCTTTCTTTCCTTTCCTCTCTTTCTTTCTTTCTTTCTTTCTTTCATTATCTCTTTCCGCCTCGTCTCGCCTCCTTCATTATCTTTCCCTGTCCCTCCACCCCTCCTTCATTATCCACTCCTCTCTGCACCTCTCTCCTTCCTTATCATTTCATTTTCTTCCATTTATTATCCTTCCTATACTCCTTTCCTCCCATACCCTCATCTTTGTCCTTTCCTCCTTTCTTTCTCCTTACACCAACCACCCTTAGTAATCCTCCTCCTCCTTTTATTATCTTCTCCACTTTGCCTACTCTCTCTTCCTCTCCCCTTTACTCTGCCTGTCTCTCTCTCTCTCTCTCTCTCTCTCTCTCTCTCTCTCTCTCTCTCTCCCTTTAAGCCATCAACTAGAATCCCACGTGACTGTCTGCTTTAAGAGACCTGTAAAATACGTCTGCGAAAACGATGCTACAAAAATGCTCTAAAACTGTGCCACAAACCAAACATCACCTTAAACAGAACTGAGGGTTGATTTAGTGGCTGCCATGGTTTGCAAAGAGGAATCTGTTGCCTCTTGTTCTTTCTATAATTCTTATGCCATTGGTAAGTGTAATAAGTAGGATTCAGCCCCTTTCCTTTTACTTTTTTTTCTCTTTTTCGCTTTCAAAGAATATGTGTGAGTAAATACAAGGGACTAAAGGTGACAGAATTTGAGAGAGAATGATGAAGAGGAATAATAATAATAATAATAATAATAATAATAATAATAATAATGCCAATAACAATAACTACTGTAGCACCCATGTAGTAATATTATTATATCACGTATTTGTCCCACTGGTCTTAATATCACAACTAATAATATCAGAATAATAATAATATCAATACCTGTAGAAGAGAATAAAATGGATTATAGAAGGAAAGAAATAGGAAAATGGGAAAGAGAAAGAAAGAATATATATATATATATATATATATATATATATATATATATATATATATATATATATATATATATATATATTATATATACATAAAATACAAGCAAGCAAAAGGCAAAATAATTCTACAATCCAAAGAAAGTTATTTATTTAAGTACCAGCCAGTAGTAATTGCGTCTCTCAGGTTGAATTGTATGTTACCTTCCCCCACTAGAAAAAGGCAATTACAAGTCTTCCTCTTCCCGTCATCTGCTTGTATAAATAACCTCAATTACAAAGGAGTACTTGGTCTGGTTGGTTGGTTGGTTGGGTGAGATGTGGGTGGTTGATGGGTGATGTGGTGAGGTTTATTGGGTGTGTTGTGGTGGTGATGGAGGAGGAGGAGGTGGGGTTTGGTGAGGTGTGGGTGGTTGATGGGGGAGGTTGTGGTGCTAGTAGTGGAGGTGGGGTGGGGTGGGGTGTGGGAAAAGTGTGGTAGTGGTAGTGGTGTGAAGGTAAGATTAATTGTTGTTGTTTTTATGGTGGAATTGCCTTGTTTTCTAATTGTGATGAAGGGGTAAAGTTTCGACTGGGACGCGATATAGACTCGTGCGTGTGTGTGTGTGCGCGCGTGTGTGTGTGTGCGCGCGCGTGTGTGCGTGTTTTTTTCGCTTTTATTAGGAAGAGTGTATTCAAAGTTCATATAGATAACAGTTTATTTCATGTGCGTGGTTGTAAAAGTTCGTATGTATGGCATGTGTGTTTGTTTGTGCATACAGTATGCATGTATGTAAATGTGGTAATAGAAAGTTATCGTTTTGTGATGATGGTGTGTTTTCTCTTTCTTGCTCAAGCATAAACAACCAAACTCATGCACACACACGACCACACATACTCATACACACACCGATTCACACATAAACACATCAGTTGACAGGTATGCACACATATACACATTGTACGCATACTCGTACAGGGAAACTAAATTACTAAAATGAATAACGGTACACACACACACACACCTGTGAGAAATAAGAAAGTTATGGTAACGTACGTGTGTTGTCATAATTCTTTTCTTCCCAATGAACCAATATGTCTTTAAATTAGTGTGTGGGAAAAAGGAAGTGGTTGAAGAGGGTAGAGGAGGAAATAGTAGGGAGGCAGGAAGGGGAATAGATAGAGGGAAGTGAAATGGGAAGAGGTTGAGAAGGGGAAAAGATAGGTGGAGGATAGTACAAGTAAATCAGAAGTAAGGGAAAATGGGGAGAGTATGTGTTGTGGATATGTGTATGGAAAGGACGGGAAAGGGAAGAGTAGAGAAGGTTGATAATAATGCATGATAATAATTACATTAATAATTATACATTAAAGGGGATAGAGGAGTTGGGAGTAGAAAATTAGGGTGAGAGGGACAGATAGAGGGAAAAGTAGGGCATGGAGGATAAACATTGGATAGAGATAGAGAATTGATTGAGTGTGGAGAAATGAAGGGAGGATGTGGACTGCTTGGGAGAGAGACAGTCAATACACCAACTTACAAACAAACAGTCAAACAAGCACCAGGCAAGCAAGCAAACAACCAACCAAATTTAGGAAGAAAGGAAGGAGAAGAGGGAGAGAGAGAGGAGCACTGCACTGTTTAAGATAGGAAATGAACGGGGAGACGCAAGAGGACAGAAGAAGAGGGGAATGAGAGTAATGGAGTGGATAATTATAAGAGAGTGGGAAAGGTCTGGCCAGGTGAAACAAACACGGAACAGGAGAAACGGCTATAGTTGGTGGTAAAGATGAGAGAGAGAGCGAGAATGAAAAATTGGATGAAAGAAAGATATCGATTCGAAGGGGGAGACAGAAAGACAGACAGTCGAAGTGGAAGGAAAGAAGGAAGAAAGGAAGGAAGGAAGGAAGGAAGGGAGTGGAAATAGAATGGGGAGGCGAAAGAATGAAAGCGAGCAAAGGAGAAAAGAAAGAGGAGAGCGTAATAGGGGAAGGGTGAGAGTGAATAGAGCAGCAGGAATTTAGAGGAGAATAAGAGAGAAAGAGGAGAAGAGGAGGAGAGAATTAACGAAGAGAAGGAAGGGAAGGGAGAGAAATGAGATACGGAAGTAATTGGAAGGATTAGAGTATAGAAAGGGAGGGAAGGGTAATGAGAAAACGAATGAGAAGCAAGATAATGAAAAGAAGATTGTCTGTGTGTGTGTGTGTGAGAGAGAGAGAGAGAGAGAGAGAGGGAGAGAGGGAGGGAATAATAAAAAGAGAGAAAAAAATATTGAGAACTGTAATTGACAAAGGGGGAGAAAGTGAGAGAAAATCTGATGTTATGTTATTGATTTTATTGATGTTATTTAGTTTATTCATTTATCATTGATTGTCCGTTCTCGTTCTATATTATTTGTTTTTTTATTGTTTCTCACTATATTTATTGATCTCTCAGTAACTCTCATTCTCCGATTCCCGACTCACGATCCCCACTTCTTACTCACAGCCCCTCACTCTTCACAATCTACTTCTTCGTTCCCCACTCTCAGCTCCCTCACTCCTCACTTTTTCTCTCTCACCCCTCACTCTTAACTACTCATTCCTCACTCTTTTCTCTCTCACCCCTCGCTCTTAACCACTCATTACTCACTCTTTTCTCTCACCCATTACTCTCAGCTCCTCATTCTTCACTCTCTACTCCCTCACTCCTCACTCTCTACTCCCTCACTCCTCACTATCTACTCTCTCACTCTCAGCCCCTCACTCCTCACTCTCAGCCCCTCACTCCTCACTCTCTCTACTCCCTCACCACTCATTCCTCACTCTCCATTACTCCCTCACCCCAGTTCCTTTTCATTTCTGCACCACATTAGGAGGACAAACATTGCCTTCAGAAAACACAAGAGAAAGAACTCTAATCCCTCCCACATTAAGGTCTGTGTAAACAAGAGGAAGAGATGACGTCAGAATCCTGGGGTTTACCTAAGTCTGGAGAAAATGCATAAAGAATAATATATAAAAATTTTAATGGTGGTAGTAAGCTGGACAGAGTAAGTAAGATTTTACAGTGAAGTATATATAAGTGAATTTGTAATAGTAAACTGTAGTGGGGGCTTCAGGTTTCACGTTTATATGAAGCACATGTGACTATGATACATTTATAATATATATAATTATTTTTTTCTTTAATAATTTAAATCCTGAAAGTCGAGCCACCGAGAGGAATAAAATATATGTGTACTGAATCACGTTTGCGAATAATGTCAATAGAGTTTATAAATATTTTGCAAGATATCGTAACCTGACACATTTCTACAGTATTTTTTGGTTGGGTATCAGAACTTAAAATCTATGCAAATCTGGTCAAGATGGCCAAGTGTAATATAAATCGAGCCTAAAATAAAATGGCGTACTCAGACTCTACTCCAAATGAGGAGGATGGAGTTTGTTTTCCCATGGTCTTGCTAATATTTTTTTCAGTAATTAAGATGATTAAGTTGGTATATTGTGGGCTAAAGATTCTATCGTGCTGTGTTGTAAAATGGAGGTTACTTTCTTGTTCGGATACTTTGGAGGAATCATGTTCTTCCAGTTTGCCGACATGTTGAGTTGTCTTAATGGGGAAGTACAGTGTTGGTAAATCTGGAGTAAATGATTCCTCCAAACTATTCCAAGCAATAAAACACCATTATTTTTGTTAATTTGGTCCTGTTTCCTGGTATACTTTGGAGGAATCAAGGCACTCCATCAACCCTAAGGTATACTCTCCCCTTAAGTATTCAATAACTTCACCAACACAAGAACCCAATACCGTATGGGGAGATTTCATGTCCTAAATTTGAGTAATTCTTTTTAGTTGAAATGGAATAATGGACACATTTTTAATACATGGTAGGCATGTGATTCATACTGAGAATTAGTAGAGCATAGCCTTCAACAATACTGTATATGAATGTAATTTTGCAAATGGTTACACCTTTTATAGAGATATGAGTTTTTATTTTAAAATGCATTTGTAATACATGCTGTGTAATTCAGGCGTTGGACAATAGTACACAAGGTTCATTACTAACTACGAACATTAACAGACATACATATGAATAAAAAAAATAGACCCTCATTTTATTATATTTATTTATTTATTTATTACATTTGCATATATCAGACTATAGTTCGTTTTCTCGGGGTCTTTTTTCAGTAAAGGTGATAATCGAGAATGGGCAATTTCCCCGAGTTGTTTCCTTGTCCATACAAAAATTTCTAATAGGAACGTAGTGCAATTGTTGGTCGCTTGATTACTCAATCAAGCAGTCTAATTGGTGTACCAACCAACCATTCAATCCCTTGTCTAGACCATCCAAGCACTAACTGACTAACCAGACAACCAGTCAATCCTTCAGAGTATCGTTCAAACAAGTAAGGTGCTACATATACTAAAATGCTATGGTACCTACTAAAGAATAAAAATAATTTATACGGCTACCTAGAAAGCCACTCACTGATATATGAAGCCAGCTTCTTATTTGACCAAACAGTTGCTATCCATTCATATGACAACTCAGGCATTTAACCACTCACTCGACCAATCACTCCAGTCACTCAACCATCATCTCAACCACATACCCACTCAACCACTCACTGATGACAACCCACTCTTCAATCACTCACCCACTCAACCACTCACTCCCATTCTCGAGCATCCAACCAGCCACTGTACACGATTTATCTGTCATTCCTGCTTAGTGATATCCACCGCCATGGCCCTTATTAAAGAAGGTAACAGGGGCCCCGTAGGTCTTGGGGTGTTTGGCCTGTCCTTCGTAGCTCACCTTGGCCACGTAGCCCTTGTAGGGATCTGCTTCGTAGTGCACCTGGTGGTCGTTAAGGGGAGATGGATGGAGTGTTAGGGTTGTTTGTTAGTGGTGGAATTAATATATATCTCTGTTTATATATCTGTTACTTTATCAAATCTTTTAATGGGGAAGTGAATGTTTGGGTCATTAGAGAGGAGGTCTTAATGAAGGTAATCTATATCTTTGTATATTGTTTGTTATATATTATTAATTTGTATATCAATGTGTTATATATCTACCTTTCTATCTATTATTAGGTAGATAAATGGAAAGAAAAATGTAAAATGATGGACAGTAAATAGAAAATTGGACACAGATCTAATAAATGGACAAGAGATAAATAAAGCCTGAATTTACTAACATGTTGCTTGCGACCGTCAGGGAGGGCCACGGTGTAGGACCCGTAAACACCATCACCATTACTCTTCTCACTCTGGCCGAAGTGGGTGCCGTGGTAGTCATCGTGCACTGAGTAGTCGTATTGGTAGGGCTTCTGTGGGTAGTACGGTACGGTGGTAGGGTAGTAGTGGAATGGTTAGACAAGTAGGTAGGTTAGGCTAGTTGGTGATGAGGAGGTAGGAAATGGTGGTATGATTATTGGTAAGGTAGTGTGATGGTGTGGTTAGATATTTAGGTAGGGTAGTTGGTAATGGAGAAGGTAGGAAAGGGTGGTATGGTTCTTGGTAGGGTAATGGGATGGTGTGGTTAGATAATTCGGGTAATGAGGATGTTGGAAATTGGTGGTAGATAAGAATATGTTATTGTATTGTTATTCATTCGTGTTACATTGTGTCTGTTGTTCTTACACGTTTTCTGTTTGTCACTGTTATGTTTAGATAAAGAAAACGCCACGTGAGTAGGTCACACGAGGGAATAACGCTACATCGAAGTGATACAGAAAAGTAAAGAACTCATGAATCAGTTCCTACAAAGATTCTTCAGTTTCCTCTCCCTTATTAATATAATACTAGAGCTGAAATAAAACTTGCTTACTCTTGACTCACATTTTAGTGATAAAAAAGATTGCCTTGCATTTGTGAACTACAGCTAAGGGTTCACACTTCATACTCTCATATAAATCTCAGTACTACTTGAAAGGATCGAACCCCATGCATGTTTCTTTACGGTATATGAATCGCCAGAAGAGCAAAGCCACCTAGCGAAGGATACACACGGAAGAAAACACATTCGAGTCACGTCGGGCGAGAGAATTGAATATATTAGTTAGATAAGGAACTTGGGACATACACTTGTAAAAATAGACAATGAGGCTAAAAGAATGAGAGTAGAACAGTACAGCTACAGAGGAAAAACTTTGGTAACCAGGTCTTGTAAAACTTCAAAATTTTGTAATATACCGATAACAATAAACTTCCGTAGATATAAACATGATGTAAAGTGTTTCCAACGTTTTGTGTCGTTGGAAAGAGATGGCATGGCTCTAGTGAAAGGAAACTGGATAATGCAGTGTGGGCGGAATTCTTGTGTCCTTGAGATAAATATAAATCCTATTCTCAGTCTTTGTACATCTTAGCTCAGAAGCATGCATTCTCTCTCTCTCTCTCTCTCTCTCTCTCTCTCTCTCTCTCTCTCTCTCTGTGTGTGTCTGTGTGTGTGTGTGTCAAGTGAAGGGAAATCGAGTGTGCCTGAATGTAAATTTTGTACAGGGAAGCTACTCACCGCTTTGTACTTTTGCTGGTAGCCGTCAGGAGCAGCGGAGGCCAAAGCTGCTACCAAGGCCACCAGGACTACGACGACCTGCTGGGGGGAAGGGGTAGGATGAGATGTGGAGATAGAGGAAGGGTGGAGACAAGAAGAGAAGGGGAGAGGAGAGATAAAAGCACGAAGCGAGATGAAGAGAGTATGTGTAGTGGAGAGAGAGAGAGAGAGAGAGAGAGAGAGAGAGAGAGAGAGAGAGAAGTGGGAAGACCAGAGTGCAGCAAGGAAAAGAAATGTAGATAAAAGAAACATGTGATAAAAAAGACTGGAGGAAGGGACGAAGGGAGAGAAGGAGAATTGGGATGGAACCAGAGTAGGGAAGGAAAGCGGAAGGGAAAGTAAGGAAAGAAGGGAGAGGGGAAACGGATGAGGGAGTGAAATAGAGTTAGAGAGTAGGGAGATTGAAGGGGAAATAAGATGAAGAAGAAGGAGGGAAAGAAAATATTGGGGAAGATTGAGAAAAAATAAAAGAGGACGAAGAAAAGAATAGAGGAAAGAGAGAAAAGAGAAAGAATATTTGGAGGAGTGAAATAGAAAGTGAAAGTAGAGGAAAATAGAGGAAGAGCTTACAGAATAAATAATTACCTTAATTAAATTTTGTCCCTCGTGCATATTTAACACAATATTCGAATACACAAACAGTATGAAGTGAAAAATATACCCTGGAATAAAAAAAATAACATAGAACATCAGTATCAGTGAACAAAAAAATAACATAACAAAATAACATAGAACAAAAAAATAACAGAGCATCAGTATCAGTGAACAAAAAAATAACATAGAACAAAAAAATAACATAGAGCATCAGTATCGGTGAACAAAAATGAAAATATGTTGATGGCAACGGGGAAAAACGAAAATTGGAAGCAAAGTGAATCGCGGGGGGGAAAGGAAATAAAAGTAATGGAATTAGTAAGGATATTAGACGACGTGGTGAGAGCGTGTGCATGGATGGAGGGGATAGTGAAATATATATATTATAAGTTAAAGGGATGTATGGAGGAAAATTATAGGGGAAATGTATAAGGAGATATTAACAAACTGACAACAACGATTACATTACCTCTTACTGATTGAGACAAACAACAATAACACACACACACACACACACACACACACACACACACACACACACACACACACACACACACACACACACACACACACACACACACACACACACACACACACACAAGGACAGTCGGTGGGTGGATACAAGCAGCACCACTATACCAGAAACACACCAATCAAGACAAATAAACAAGACAGAGTGAAAGAAAACAAGGCTCCCCCTTTAGTGATGATGGGAGGAGAAGGAGGAGGAGGAGGAGGAGGAGGAGGAGGGGGAGGAGGGGGAGGCAGACATACATACATACATAGAGAGTCTTTGATGGAGGGGGTGACATAATACAATTGCTTAAGGGGAAAGTATAGTGATGGTAAATTTGGAGCAACTGATTCCTCCTCTAATAATAAGATTCATACTCATTCATGCACCTCACCCAATCACACGTTACTAAACCCCTTAATAATCATACTGTACTCGCACACTCGTCCCATCTTACTCACTTTTGTTTTTTTTATAATATTCACTCACTCCCGCCCTTCATACTCACCTCATTCATCCGACCCTCCCCCAACACACACACACACACACACACACACACACACACACACACACACACACACACACACACACACACACACACACACACGTACAGGGACGAGAAGTGGGTGGCAGGCAATGTATACACTCGCCAGACCAGAAAATAAAACTGGCTATTCTTTCTCGTTTATTCCTTTAACTGCATCTGTCACGGGACGTAGGGATCGCCGCATGAATCCCCCCTCTCTCTCTACCCCATCCCTTCCAATCAAAAAAGAATTGTGTGGTCAGCAGTCCCTCCTCCCACATGTTCAACTAACAAGTACGTCATGCAGTCTGATTTCTATGTTAGGTTGCTTCTGATCTCTGGCGTTCCTCCTTTTTTTTTTTTTTTTTTTTTTTTTTTTTTTTTTTTTTGAGGGGCGTTGATTCGATGTGAGCTGCAGGCTCAACTGCAGGAGGTTTCTGATTCCTCCAAACTGTGCCACAAAACAGTAGGCCTAGTTTAGAAGATCTCGGTACCCCTTTATTTTTTTTTCCATCAGCATTACAAGTCCTCAAATTCAATACCAACATTAGAACGTATGGAGATGAATCGTGTCAGTCAGTGTGTGTAGACATTCAGTGTGTAAATCCTGATAAAACAATGGACTGTAATCAAGAACATTCATGATGTTGTACGATGTCTCTGTAGTGTGTCTATGGAGTTGTCGTACCTCACCACGCCATCGTTAACACCATCAATGTTCTTGCATAAGGCCCAATGAACTCTTGCACTAGAGAATAATCCTGTCCCACATGCATAGCGAGAGACAGTGACCCGAGTGAGCAGTTAATTAACAGGAGTAACTCCATGCCTCTGTTTTTATGGAATAGTTCGTATACTCTCTCTAAGACCCTTGCGAAAAGTAAACTTAGTGATAATTAATACATGTTATTACCTTTGTTGATGACCGAATGTGGACAACACCATTACAGGAGAAGCTCATTGTAATGGTTAATATACAACATTTTGGCTCTTTGTGAGAAATGTTGAAATGTGCAAAGTTGCTCCGTTCGTAGATTGAAGTGTACATGAATCAGTGTCAAAAAGGTGGGAAATAGCCAACACCTTACCAGTTTGTGTGGAATTTATAATGTGTGGCATGAAGCTAATTTTCTAGTGTGGATGATGATGTGAAATTATTTCATTACCTTATAAATTGAGGTTATCCCGTGATGGCGGCCATTTAAGTTAATAAATGGCTTAAAATGCATCAGATTTTATGAGACCTTCCGAGTAGGAATGGCGTATGAACCACTCAGGCAAAATGGCTCTTACACCACTCCTACTGTGAAAGTTTTGTGTTATATACTGCTTCTGGACTCCAGTAAGAGTGCCGTAGAGGCCATAACACCTGTTGGCTCATACGCCACTCTTGTTCAGAAAATCTTGTATGACTGGTCTATAATAATTAGCGCAACTTTCAGCGAATAAAATGTAATTTAGCATGTCCCCTTTTAATGTGTGTGTGTGTGTGTGTGTGTGTGTGTGTGTGTGTGTGTGTGTGTGTGTGTGTGTGTGTATGTATAGACTCCTACTAACTAACTTTTCAACACCATTTCCCTCAACAAATTGGTAATGACTTTATCTCGAACACCTCAAACTTACTTTAGTGCACATCACGGCTGGTGGAAGTGGAGGTTTTGTGAAAATAGTTAGAAATGGAGGTGGTGATGGTGGTGGAGGTGGTGGTGGTGGAGGTGGTAGTGGTGGAGGTGGTAGTGGTGGAGGTGGAGGTGGTGGAGGTGGTAGTGGTGGAGATGGTGGTCAGGTCAACACTGGCTGCTAAGTGATGGTGTGGCAGTATATATAGGTGACTGAGATTGAATGTGTGTGTATGTGTGTGTGTGGAGAGAGAGAGAGAGAGAGAGAGAGAGAGAGAGAGAGAGAGAGAGAGAGAGAGAGAGAGAGAGAGAGAGAATAGAACAGAACAGAATTGAACAGAATTTTTCTTTTATCTCAAGGACTAAGGAACTCCTCTCACACACTGCTAAATTCAGCTTCCTTTACCTTAATGCACCTCTTTCTGCTGCATATTCCCATTTCCGTGTTACCCTCCCCCCCCAACTTTTTTTTTTTATTATTATTCACCTTTACTAACGCTGTCCTTCTCTCTACTGTACTATTCATCTTTTATCCTTTTCTGTTTTGTTTTATTCTCTCCTCTTATTTTCGATGTATGTCTTGTTTTATTCTCTCCTTATTTTCGTTTTATGCCCCGAGTTTCTCACCCCTTTTGAATGTCCTTTCATTTTCCCTTCAAAGAGTCGACACAATTCTTTCTGTATTCATTTATTTTCATTTTTCAACTCCCCTAATCTTTATCACTGACTCCTCTTTTCCTCTCATATTCCTCCCCTTCCTTTCCTCTTACTCCTCATTTGATATTCCCCTTCCCCTTCCTCTGTTTATATTTTTGCTTCATTAACTCCTCTTTGCTCTCCCTTCCACAGCCTCCCCCCGCCCCCCCCCTCCCCCGCCCCCGACACATGACGACACTCCCACACAATACCGCTAGTATCAATGGTTTGGATTTGCTATGGTCACCGCTTAGTCATTCGTGGGTCTTGTGGCGTTGCGATGCCAGATACCTGTGTGTGTGTGTGTGTGTGTGTGTGTGTGTGTGTGTGTGTGTGTGTGTGTGTGTGTGTATATAAAACCTGTACATATTGTGTGGAAACGATACGATGAAGGCACACGCCAATTACATACATTTGCAATATGAGATTTGTTTTGCATCATCATATACCGTGACCTAATGTCCTAAGACATTTGAAAAGTAATTTACATAAACCAACTTTTCGCTGCTTTTAATTTTTCAGGTAGAGATGTAAACAAGAAAATCGTAAATATTGATACTATCCCTCGAAATAAATCAAGCGCCATTACACTTTAATATCAGAATCGAATTAGATATAGATAAGTATGTGTCGATATTCTGGCCAGAGCAGGTATGTGATGAACATTGTGTATTAATAATTTTTTTAATAAATTTAATAATAATAAGGCTGTATATATTAATATTTTTGCCTGTTAGAAAGTAATTAGTGTTGATGTGTAAAATAATAATATGATGTAAATATAATTATATGTGACTGATGGGAAACCTGGGTTATAGGCCTACCTGTGATATAGTGTCGATGTCTCGTGTGTGGGTGTGTTGGGAATATGTAGTTTCTTCCCCAAATCTGCATATGCGTCCTGCAAATAATTTACTACCTGGTACTTGCTTGATGTGAGGAATATTGTCAAACCATATCACCAGCCCGGGAATCAAACCTGGAACTTCTCACTCTCCACTGAAAATGTTCACTCAATAAATACCCTCTAGAGAAGTGTGGCATGTGTATTCTGCATCACCCTGGAAATTTGCATGCGTGTATAGAGTATATTTGTGTGTGTGTGTGTGTTTGTGTGTGTGTGTGTAGCCTACTGTTAAAAAACTATTCCCGTGAGGGTGTTAACCTGACCTACCGTGGTCATTGTTCATCCCAGAAGGTCATCCATACAGCAGTGACCTTTAACCATTAAAGGGCCACCACCCATGGCATCCACCCATTGATGCTGCCTTTGTTTCATACTCTCTCTTTCTTCCTCAAGGCCACATGTCACATTACTCCCCTACTCCCCTTCCTCCCCTACTCTCCTTCCTCCCCTACTCCCCTTCCTCTGTGCTGTATGTCACACTTTCAAGATTGTCACTCTTAATATAAACTACGAATAACAACCGAACAATAGGATTTATTAATATTGTAATATAACAAATAAGTAAACAGTATCCTACAAAGGAAATATAATTATGATTGAAAAACCAGTGTTTTGTTCTCTGGTTCTTGTTTTATTGTTTTTTGTTCTTCTTTTACTCGTTTTCCTCTTCTTTCTCACTCTTTCTCTCTCTCTTTTCCTTCCACTCTCTCTTTTCCTTCCTCTATCTCTTTTCCTTACTCTCTTTTTCTTCCTCTCCCTTTTTCTTCCTGTCTCTCTTCCGTCCTCTTTCTCTTTTCCTTCCTCTCTCTACTTTCCTTCCTCTCTCTCCTTTCCTTCCTCTCTCTCCTTTCCTTCCTCTCTCTCCTTTCCTTCCTCTTTCCTTTCCTTATTTTCTCTCCTTTTCTTCTTTTCTCTCCTTTTCTTCCTCCTTTACTATATTTTCCTCTTCCTCTTATTCCCCCATGTGCACAATGAACCAGTGATACACGGTAGGGGAGGGGGGGGGGGGGGAAGAAGTGTGAAAGAGGTGGGGGGGGGGGGGAGGAAGTGTGAAAGAGGTGGGGGGGGGGGAGTGGAGGAAGTGTGAATGAAGTGAGTGGCAAACCTTCAGGCTTCTTAAACCGACACCTTGATTTGCCCACCGCTGGTTCCGTTGCCGTTGTGTGAGTGAGTCGAAAACCAGAGAGAGAGAGAGAGAGAGAGAGAGAGAGAGAGAGAGAGAGAGAGAGAGTTTAACTTACAGCAAGTGAATAGAAAACTTGTTCGCATCTTTATCATTTTTTTATATTTAGTTATTTAATCATTATTATATTTTTTTTTTAGCTTGCAATTAGAGTAAAAAGTGTAATGCTTATTTTATATTAGGTTTAATATATTTTTCATTTTATGCATTGTATTTGTACATGTATAGGCATTACATTTTTAATATCATATTGTATTTAGCTGATATTTCGTTGATAATGTACTTGATATTATTATAGACATCTGGTGGTTCAGGTGCTTCACGTCTGTCAAGGCAAGGTTCAGATCTCGTGTCCCTCAAAGTATATAATTATATGTATATACTTGAAGACTAGATTGAATGTGTGAGTATGTTGAGACCACATGTCTGCACAAGGATGTGTTTGAAATGTTTGTTTCAGTATGACAGTAAAAAGAAAATTAATTGCCTAACAGAAATGTCAATACATAAGTAAGTACATACATCTTGGTTATGGAAAAGTTCAGTTTATTCTTTTTATAATATTTTATTTATTTGCATCAAAAAATATAATATGTATATAACAATATATGTATATTTATATAATAAACCTTAATCTAGATAAGCCGAAGTATCAGTAAGAGAACTGCTGACGTGATAAACAATAAAGGCTGCTTACTACTGGACCCTTTCCACGACACATAGTATGTCATGGAGTGGAAGCTGGTGGCCTTAGAGCTATTGATTTTAACTTCATTGACAGAAAAACTATAAACGAGGTATTTATTTTTCGTTCACGAGATCAATTTTTCGTTTAGCTGCCATTGTGACGCTGCATGGTTTGTTTTCATTGGTCAAAACGTGAATTGAATAGTTTATCTATGCCAATTACGCTCGCTGTCTTCTTTGATTCGACGGCCCCGCGAAAAATAAACTCTGGGTATTTATTTTCTTGGTTGCTATGCTTTTAAAAACATGTTGATGGTGGTTGCTACAGGGATTATCGGGGTTCAAGTTCTAAGAGGGCTGAGAGGTGATTGAAGGCAGGTAAACAGAAGTGAGACGACTTTGTTGCAGGGAATACATTTGAAAGAGTCGGTGATTAATGGAAATGTTGAATGGAGCTGAAAATTATACTTGCTAATTACTTGCTAGATCTTTGGGTCATGGTTTGTTATTGGCGTTGAATTTTGGATTGAAAGAGATTAGGAATATTAAAGGTTAAAGCTGGAACATGCAAGTGAAAAGCAAGATCAGTCGGATATTAGTATAATCGAAGTAATGATTGGACAGAGTCAGAATATATTGAGGGGAAAATTATATTCATTATTAATAATTAGAAACTATTAGATGTGGATTTATGAAGTAGTAGAAGTCTATATAGGTCTAATAGTAATAGCCCATCAGTGGTATGGTGTTGGTCGTTGTATATAATAGCCTCAGTGGTAGCCGTGTCCACCGTGTCCGTGTCCTCCGCCTCCGCCTCCACCTCCGCCTCCGTGTCCGTGTCCGTGTCCGTGTCCGTAACCCTTCTCGTGCTTGAAGGTGATGGGGGGACCGTAGTGCTTGGGGTGCTTGGCCTTCCCGTAGTAACTCACCTGCAAATTGGTACCAAGTTTTTGTTTTTGTATCAAGGTACTGTGAATTTATAAGACTTTTAAAACAGATGCTTAAATATTGGATTTCTCCTATATTAAAAAAAAAAGTAAAAGTTTATTAGTGACGGGGTTGATGTTAATGAATGGTGGAAACTTAATGGCAGGATATAAGAATATATCTGTATGAGATTGATTCTTCCTGTAGAGTTGTATTTGTAAATATTAGAATTTTGTAAAGCGTAAGTGACAGAATAATCGGCCATTTTGAATAATATAAAATGCAAAGAGCTGTAAGACCATTTACAGTTGGCAAAATACCTCGACTCCTTAGGTATTCAAACTATTCAACTATACAAGCCTGGATTTAGTTGTAAGTAAATTGGGGACTTATTTATGCCATACAAATGTACAAGTAAGGAAGCAAACCCCATAGAATTGAATTTCGTCTTGCTTTGTTATAAATAAAATGTTCTTACCTTGGCCACGTAGCCCTTGTAGTGGTCAGCGGTGTAGTCAACCTGTGGGGACCAAGAAGTCATGTGAGTTCAAAGATAAAACTAGGGTACGTATCGAAGGTGAGAATGGGTTGTTAACGCTAGAAAGAGACGCAAGAAATTGGAGTGTAGGAAAATTCAAAAGAAAATGATGTTCGATGGGACATTAGCATAGAAGAGCAAATTTGTTTTTAATTTCAAGATTTTTAGTTACCTTTAGAGGCGGGGAACTGGAAAGTTTAAATAAAGCAGGTTGCGGTGGAAAGTTCATGAGAGAAAATGAGGCACGTGGAGAGTCTAAATTATATGTAAAGAAAATGGAGAGCGGACCTTGGGTGAAGCAGTAATCGGATTTCGTGAGTGAGGGTAGGCAGAGAAAATGGGTTACTGGAGAGGGGAAGTTTGCTCTGGGTACTCTTTTTTCTACACTTGGGAGGCAGGCTGAAGATCAAAGGAAACCTGTTTTAAGGCAAATACTTGTGCAAATTTGATAGGATGGAGGAGGAAGGATTGGTAGGATAAGAGAGTGAGGCGAGGGTATAGAGAGAAAGAAGAGAGAAGAGGAATGGAAGAGAAAGAAGAAGAGGGATGGAAGGCAATGAATGTGAGGGGAAGAGGGATGGATGACAATGAAAGAGGAAAAGGAATAGAATGAAATATGATAAACGAAAGGAATAAAGCAACAGTAGAAAGATAAAACATAATGGAAGAGGAGTAAATCTAGAGAAATGAAAGGAAGGGGAAAATGAAGGAAGTTATTACGTGTTAATTGCTCCCTACAGAAAAATGTAATGAATGCACCAATAATATTTTTAATAATTGTTAACCATGAATGTTATAGAGAAGAATATCTGCCTCGGTATTAAAAATAATATATCATCGCATGTAAATTTAGTGACTATTACTCATCATAATTCGTCTAATTTCTTTGATGTTCATATTAATTTTCACTCGGCGATTATTTTTTTTGTATCTATATGGAAAAGAATGTAGAGAGAAGTAAAAATTTAATAATACCGTACTGTAACTTAGCTCAAATTAAACGGAATCAAATTAATTAAACTTTGGACTGGATCTAATCATCATCATTCATGCTCAACCGACATTAAAATTGGTAAACGTCACACGATCTGTATTCGAAGCTGAAATGAAAAAGTACCACACGGAACAATTCTAAATATCCGTTCGTTGATTACAGGGATTTCAGTATTATTCTTTGACAAATACGGAATCTTATTTATTTATTTATTTATTTATTTATTTATTGGTGGGATTTTGAAATGTACTCGTCGTTTCAGTTTGAGAACGAGCGAAAAATTGGACCGTCAACGTTTTGGTGGACACATATGATAGGACGACTCTGTTTTTATATTTCCTTTGATGGAGGCTGAGTGTAGCGCGTTCAGGATAGCCAGCGAAAATAAGGACAGTCAAATTTGGTAGGCATCCATGTAAGGCCAAGTTTTTTTTTTTTTTTTTTTTTTTTTTTTTTAGTGGGCGAAATGGTAATGGGTCTGATAGTCAAGGGAAACGAGCGGGATTTCTCGGTTTGTGTGTGTTTGTCAACGAGGCTTTTATTTTTGGATATTATTTCTTTTTTTTTTTTTTTTACTCATCCTGCCTGTTTGTATGTTTGTGTGTTTGTGAGTGTGTGTACATAGTTATATGGGTGCTTTCTGAAAATCTCTGGTGTTTTGGGAGGTAATGTCTGTCATAAATAGTATGAAGTGTTGCGTGTTTTTGTTCTGAGGCAGCTGTGCCATGTTTGTAAGTACTCACATTTCAACAATATCAAGTTTATGTTATAGCTTAGACCATTTTTATTTTACGAATATATTGATATTTTTATCAGTTTTTGTAGATGATTTTACCTGTTATTTTATTGTGGTCAGTACGAAGATTTATATATTCGTTATTTAGGTATTTCTTAATAAACATGAAGTACTTTGTATTATCTCTGTTTTTCGTGTTTGATTTATCATGAATACTTTGATTTTTTTTTCCTATTTGCAGGTTGTATTAGAATTTATAAATTTTGTGTCCAGATAATCTTTCCATTTGTATTACGTATGGGGGAAGTTTTTTTAAGGATGAGATTATTTTCTGTTTATTTAATGTGGTTGTCAAATTATCAGCGCGTGAACATGTGTCGGGTTTTTTTAATTACTTTTTCCCACGATCCTGAATGAGGTGTAAATTGGACACCGCTATAGTGACCTGACCCCGTTTGACCCCTCTGCTGCCATAGTGGAAAATGGAGACTGTTATATTCCTGTTAAATGACGTTATTATTTACCGGTTATTGGGCTTCATGGATAACTGGAATAGGGTTAAATGCAGGTTATGGCAGGTGGGGTTAATTTTGTATGTACCGTAGTGGTTCTGGTGGTGATGGTGGTGGTAATGGCGAGCTCAGTGCTGATGGTGTTGTTGGTGTTGATGTTGTTGGTGTTGGTGGTAATGTCGAGTTCAGTGCTTTGGTTCACACTGTGCCGTTTTTATCTCATTGGATTGGAGAGTGTGGTGGTTTAATTGGTGGCACGAGATTATTAAGGCTTTTCGAATAGAAGTGGCTTATCAACCAATCTGGCAGAAACAGCTCTCACTCCCGACTCATATTGTGAAGCCTATTGCTCAATGTTATGTTAAAAACCCACGATACTTTAGTTTGAGAGTCGTATGAAACATTTTGCCTGCCTGCATGATACGTCGATTCCTGCTAGAGTTCCTTTTGTCTTTGACTCTTAATAAAAAAAAAATTATATTGTTGCATTATTTCTCATGTAAATGCAATGCTAAGCGATAAAGTTTGATTGTTTATATACTTTTACTGGCTTCTCTATTGTGTGCTTATTTTTTTTAGTAGGGGCTTAGATAGGGTGGGTTGAATATTTAATGTTCTGACATATACGTTCAACGTTGAGAATAATAGTCATCATCGATATTTTACAAGGGGTTCTTAGTCCTACCGTACTTAAAAGATAGAAAGCAGGTTTTTGGTGTGGTTCCTCTTTAGTTATATAGATTCAGCGTATACTGATTTAATTGGTTTAGATTTATAGATCGGATTGAAGGAAGTATTAAAAAGAAACCATTTTATGATATTGAGTTACGAGAATGAGAACGTATCGTTACATTTAGAGGAGTGGGAATCACATTAGCTTTGTTTCTGGGCACGAAAATTTTGTAATACAACTCACGTGTTGCTTCCTGCCGTCTGGGAGATCGACCGTGTAGGAGCCGTACACCGCCTTGCCGTCAGACTTCTCATGCTGCTTGAAGTTGGTGCCCTTGTAGTCATCGTAAACACCGTAGTCAAAGTAATAAGGCAGGGGTTCCTGGATGGGGAAGAAGAGGATATACTGTAGTTATGAGGTTGTATAGGTGGTAACAATATATAGCAAGATATTCTTAGATTTGTAATTGGTGGGGGTCAGTGTTTGCAAGGTGTATAGTGGGGTGGTAAAATAATAGAAATATATGTACAGTATGTTATTGTGTGTGAGATTTGCAAATGTGTGTGGTTCAGCCAGTGGTTGCAAGGTGTGTGTGTGTATACGTCACGAGGTGTGTGGGTTGTAACTTACGTGTTTGTAGCCGTGTCCATGACCACCATCTGGGTCAGCCAAAGTTACAGCTGCCACCACCACCATCGTCACCGCTACTACCTGTGGGTTACGAATGGGATGTCAGGGTTAGAAAAAAACACATTGGGGTAATTTATTGTAACGTGGGAATATTTTCTATAGAGGTAAGCAGTATAGATGTTTGTATTCCAGTCACTACATACAGCGACAAATAAGTAAAGAACTGGAAGGAAAGATTTAGAAGCTACGAATAAAGTATTTAGAAAGAATTGTAAATAAGATATAGGGTAAAATTCTTCAACTCGCAGAGGAAGGTATTGTAACTTTCTTCGTGATAATAACGAAAATTACGAGATTAACTGACATGAAGAAGAATGAGGGAATAAAGAGAAAAATAAGGAATGGAGGGGAGTGAGGAAGAAAGGGTGAGGAACAAATTAGGAGAAAGGAGAGAAGGGGAGGAAGAGAGAGAAGACATGTAGGCTGAGTCTGTAATCAGTACACCTGCATAATGAAGGCCATGTAGGACGGTCAGCAGAATACAGTAAGTTGTCAGGTGTTATATTATCCTTTCTGGACTTTACAGGGGGAATTAAATAGGGGAAGAGAATTATATATTCTTACTGTGTGTCTCAGTATTATTATCCTTCATGTTGATAATTTTCCTGTGTATATAATAATATTTGTTGTTCGTGGATGCATAAGTGTTTGTTTACCTGTAATGGTTAATAGGTTGCGTCGATAATATTTTGGTGTAATTTTACCTGAAGTTTGTTATATTAGGTTTTTATTGACCATCTTACGTGTCTTGGCTGATTCAATTTAATGTTGAAATCGGCTAAGAAATTGTGAAAACATTTCATGTCAGCACATGTGTGTGTGGCTTTCATTTATATCAACTAAAAATATATGTTGTGTTGGAATAATAGTATTGATTATTATGATGAAAAATTGAATAGACATGCAATTAAAATATAATATGGTGACTGATGAATGAGTAAAATTATATATTTTTAGGTTTCATTTGCGAGAAAATAGAGAATGATGACATTTATCTGCACAGGGATGTAGGCTACATACATGAATATCATTAACTTTGGATGCAAGTTCATAAATTTTGCAAAAAAACTGGAGTACGAAGCATAATGTCATATAAAATTCTACATAGAAATGCATAAGTACTTAGGTTGTAAATCTAATGGTAATGTAAAATTATACTGTACAGTACAATGACCTGAAAAATGATTGAATAAGAGCAAATATGATTATGACAGCAAAAAAGTGTGGAATGAGGCTAAAACATTTTCACGTCGTTGTTATTCCAGAAATGTTTTATACTTGAAAAATTCGGGGGGTGTATCACTGTCTAAAAGAATGGCAAGATGTTAAGAGTTCTAGCTGTACCATTAAGAATAAAAAATGGGCGGCAGATGAAAGTTACTGTTAGTGCAAATATGAATGAATGTCATCCTGGTAATAATATTTTGGTACAAACCAGAAATTTCCCCTGACTTTTGCTGTGAACACAAGTACGTCTTATTTGCTATGCATGTACCGGGCCTCCATGCAAAGCCACTGATCTTACTGATGCGAGTTTATTGTCAAAGTTTAAATAACGCTTGAGAAGAGTTTGGTGGGTACGGTGGTATGTTTGTGTTAGTGTGAAGAATTGTGTGTGTGTGTGTGTGTGTGTGTGTGTGTGTAAAAGAGTTTATGTGAAAAAATTAGTGTGTGGCTTATGTAACTATCAAGAGAAAACCAGTTACAGAGGGATAAATTTAACTGTAGGCTAAATTAAATTATATTAGCTGAAGAACACAATTGTAGTGCACAATATTGATTTACGGGACAAAAATTATAAACCAAATAATAATAATAATAATAATAATAATAAATAATAATAATAATAATAATAATAATAATAATAATAATAATAATAATAATAAATAATAATGATAATAATAATAATAATGATAATGATAATGATAATATGCACTTTTTAAGATGATAATATTCACAGTTCACTTTCACTAACTTGGTATAACATTTTTGCCGTGTGTGTTATTGTGTGTATCGTTGAAGTCGGTAGCTGCTTCGATATGTCACAGTTCATCCCAACTGGCTTTATATACACACAAAATCTAGTGCGTGCGTGCGTGCGTCCGCGTGACACTATGACGTCAGAAAACAAAACAAAAAAATATTAGTTATCTGAATTATCGAAGGGAATATTTTATCAAGCGACATCTGATATCTCCGTCATAGTCTACGATTGGTCGAACGGTTGTCACGTTTTTTTTTATCTTGAGCAAAAAAAACATTTCTAAGAATTTTTGGTGTCACCTGCGGCCCGTTGTGTATATTTTAATGCATTGTTTTATTCTCCCTCCGTTGGTGATGGGCATCGTGTGGTGTGGTGTGGTGCCGTAGTGATTGTCACTTTTATTCATTTTTAATTCACATGGCGAGAGTGCAATGGTGAAATTTCTAATGTTATAATTTTCTCATATGTGTCCTGGTGAATGGAAATTATTGTTCTCCTACTATTGTGTGTGTTAATTTAATACAGCTAATAATATGTAATAATATAGGGACAAATTTACACACCACATGGTAGTAATTATATTTTGCTTTTGTACAGTAATTCACACATTAAAAATATTATGTGGAACCCAAGTGTGTAGGAAGGTAATCTTTCTATTTATGATGATGAAATATCCCCTTTTTAATAGTCAAGTAGCAGAACAAGTTATAGGCACTTGTAATACAAACAATTTTACATGTTCTGTAATTTCTCATGTAACTGAATTATAAATTGTATCCCTGCTTGACATTAGAGGAAATGTAACTTTAAGATAAAATAGTTTAGATGGGTAGATTCCTATTCCTATAGGTTGTGACTGCACATAGACACTCATGTGTACAGGCATGGCAGAAAGTTCATGAGCATTGGGGTAGTGCAAAGTCACAGCCGAAAAACTGGGCAGCGAGTTGGAACAAGATAAGTTTCCACACTTCAGTGACTGTGGCAGATCGTAGCTCAACGAAATGTTAGTAGTATTGTTTTATCACATTTTTTTTTCTTATAATTGCAAGAGCTAGCTGTACCCCTTAAGTGCTCATGGACTTTCAGCCATGGCTGTACGTATGTTAGAAAATATATTCCTTAATTTCTCTTCGAACTGTCATATTAATGTTAATTACGCAAGTAATTATATGCAAATGGGACATACAATATTTGACATTGTGCCGGGCTGGGAATGTAATTAGCATAAATTTTAAATATGGGGAAAATGTGTTGTGTGCCAATTTCTGTTTTACAATTGGGTGTAGTAATAGGTAAAATTGTGGGGAAAAATCTCTCCACCTCCGTTTTCAGCGTTTGATTGCAAATCTTTATTGCAGAACTATTCTGTTTTTATTTCTTATTTTCCTCTATAAACGAAGGTAAATCACAATCACTCATGCTTAGGTGCTTGGTAAAAAGGAGATATCCCAAACAACTATATAATCCAATATTTCATGCAAGATTAGAAGCATGCTTTATCCGCCACTATACAGTTCAATGCACACACAAACACCAGGGAATATATACGATAACATAGAAATCTTTTTCTGAATGTCTAATCGTTTCAGAGACCGCATAGGTGTTTGTGTATGGTTCCCAGTCTAGACTATGTACAGCCACGATCAAATATCCACCGACACTTTCCTTCTATCTTAGTAAATATGTTGGTAATAAAGAACGACACGTGTATGATTCTGCAGCACCTCATAATAATATTTGAGGGGGTTGAGTTGACGTAAGATGTTGTATGATTATATTTTTATATGATGCTGATTTATTTGCATGATGGAAGTAGAGTGTCGGTGGTTATTTGATTGTGGCTGTACCATGGATTCACAGAGGGTATTCTAGGTTATAGGATAAAAAATAATAGCAGTTTTGCGTCCTTGCTTCGTACAGAAATCAAAGTGAATTAATTTAAAAGGTTCTGATATAAACTTTTGGACTTGTATTTATTATTATGGAGAATCCTACAATACAGTGTGATCTCTGAAATTTAATGGGTTAGTTTAATGTTAAAAACAATTTAATGCGTTCAGTACACAGGCTGGTATATACTTCAAAACTCAACGTAGAATCAAGATCAAAAGTCCTACATTAGGTGAATGAAAGGGATACATTTGAGTGAATCATATGTACCAATAATACAGAGAGCAACACTTGTAGTTTGGCATCATATTTTAATGCAAGTTCATTCGAAGGTGTTGTGGATATCAGATACAAAAATCGGGTACTCCAATAAAGGTTCACTCGCTCCATAAAATACGATTGTTGACTAAACGATTCCTGAAACTAGACTGATAGACGGAGAGGTACAGTACAAAAGGTTCATTCAACACGTTCCTTTTCGTTATTCTGGATCAAAACACACATACTATAATAAAAGCTATGGTTGCTATAATCGAGTTTGTTCATGAAATTTAAAGCTACAATATTTCATTTAAATTGGAAACACCTGATGCCACCAAAATATGCCCCAAAAAGTAGAACACCAATAATGCAGCTGTATTATTTCAAAATTTTATGGAATAATGCACACCTAACTCGGTGACCAAATCGTTACCTCCATAATTTGAGAGAAGGAGGGAAGGAAGGAGGGAAGGTTGTACGATCTCCAAGACGCATCGTCCCGTGAAGGTCGGATTAGCTTTGTGTTTGGCGTCAGTAGCGGTTTTCAGTCCCACCGAGAGTATTGTGTATTCACTGGAAGGCAGCCGAGTGTGGTAGTTTGTAGCAACACCTATATCACACCCTTTTTTTGCTGTGTGTGTGTGTATGTGTGTGTGTGTTGCAAATGTTGTGGTTATTGTCATTGTGTAGTGGGTGTTGCAAATATTGTGGTGGTGGGGTTGGTGTTTGTGTCCTGGTAGTCGTGTTGTTGATTATAGTAATGAAGACTAATAATGGTGACAGTCTACACTTGTTGTTGGTATTGATGAAGAGGTTTTGATGTTGATGTAATTATCAGATTCACAGTAATATAGAGGTTTTGATTTTACACAATATAAATTCACATTGTAATTATAACGAAGCTACCGTCATGTCAAGAAAACACTAGCTCAAAGATATTATGTAATGGATACATAATTACATATTATACTATATTGCCTTTATATGTAATGAAAAAAAGGTTCGTATAGGGACTAGGGAAGTACCTCCTGCAATTAGTTCACCCCACATCCAAGCTTAATTCATTTACTCATTTAATTACACAGATATAACTCAATTAAATGTATATAAACCATCGCTTGCCATTCTGCCTCTCGGTTCGGTCCAGATACACATATTTCACTGCACATGTATACAACCTTGATGTAATGAATATGGCAAATTTTACTCTAATTATGTCGAGAGTCTCGAAAAATATTTGATAAGGAAGCTCCAGTTGACATTTGTCCAATAGATACAGGTTTAAGGTAAAAGTAAATCTTGAATTAAATAATGAAGGTAAATAAACCAAACGAGAGAGATCATTATTTACACAACAACTTACTGTCCATCGTTGTTTCGTTTTCCTGTTTGTATTAAATCAAAAATAGAGAATAACCTGATTCACAGTTATAGTAGAATATCTGTGTTCATGATTCTGGAACTGGAGCTGCAAGAAGACGAAAAAAGAATATGGAGATAAAAAAAGTGGTGACACGTACTTAAATATTTACTGGCTATACAGAGAGAGAGAGAGAGAGAGAGAGAGAGAGAGAGAGAGAGAGAGAGTTAAACTCCCTTTCCCTCTGACGTGTTTCTTCTGTACTTTATCATTACGTTGATAGTTTTACAATGTATTATACATTTCATTCTGGAAACGAAATGAAATCTTAGTTGTCTTTGAAAAATATCGTATGATATGTTTTTTGTTTCACGCAGATGGTGTTGAAGTTTGACACGTGCAAACTGGTAGTCAGCGCTGTTCACAATGCCTCTCGATTTTCTAATGAGTAAAAAAACAAAAGAAATTATGTAAAATTCTAACTGAGTGAGGTGGCTGTAGAGAATATTACCTGGTAGCTTTTAAATCAGGCAATTACTTTAATTTAGCACCGGGGCGGACAGTAATTATTTCCATGAATAGTTGTCCTTTCAGCCTCACTCCCCTGCCATACAGTTTATTCAACACTCATATTCATAAACATAGTACCCATTTTACCCCTCATTGCTATTCAGTGTAATTCTTTTAATATGGACAAGTACATGAGGATGTTTATTGGTCATACAAATCTAATTGCATATTATCTACTCTGCTGGGAGGTACAACAAACAGTACCGGCATTAACTTGGAGAATGAATCATGTTTCCTGATTGATAGCGACCTGAATTTCTACAGATGTGCAATAAAGTGGTGAAAGATATATATAGACGCCTATAATACAGAGAGAGACAGTACAATATAGATACAGAAACATGATGAATACCCTCTTTATGTGCGGTGCTATTTTTGGGCTGAATCTGGCCTAATGTTGTTATTATATCGTTATGGTCTCTTTCCCAGAAGGAGTCCAAGTACAGTTGGACACAGGAATTGGTGTTACAGACCAGTGAAAGATACTTTTCCCATTTGAGTAACCAATGTCGATTATCAGGTACTTGCTTTTTATTACCATCCTCAATACTGACTTCTGCCCCTGGTGTCTCCTGTTTGGCACTTAGGAAATTGATATTGGGAAAAATTGACTATCTTTCACTTGGGTTGTACCACGAATTCCTATGTCCATCTGTGCGTACCTTATACTAAACTGATCTATTCATCAGTCACATGCGATACTAAAGAAGACTGCACACACAAATGTCTTCAAAATCCTTCATAGATATTTAAACAGACCATCATCGCTCATATAGTTGAAATACCAGTGCCACGAAATACAGAGTGAAAGCTTAGCTGAAAATGATATACAGTATTAGATAACGTCACACATGCTGTGCAAAATGTGCAGCGGTTGGAGTGGGCTACGTCGGCCAGTTCCGGAATAGAACAGTTCAAGTTTTATTTTATGTGAAGGTTTGACAGTGTTAAGTTTGATTTAATGTTAGACTGACTGACTTTCCTTTTCTCCACCGATATTTCATAAGATTAGGTGCATTTTTTTCAGCATTATGTAGACTTTCTTTTCCGTGCCAACGATACAATTAGAAAAAGTGGGTAAGGACTGAAGAGAGACACTATATTGACATTAATTTCTCATACATTCAGAATACCAACACATACCAACACATACTTTATCCAAGGGACATCTACAGTATGGGTCGTTAACATCTTTTGAGCTACAACTTCATACCCTTATGCCTCATTAATTGTACCGGCCAGTGATAGCTTTCTCACACCTCACCGACATCTCTTTCATCTCGTAAGTTCATTATAGACTTCTACTATAACCTCTTTATTCCTCATTTTCAACCCACTCATATACTTCCATGTAATTCCTCTCATCTCTCTTACTTTCATCACCAGCTCGTCATTATCATTACTTCACCCTTATTATAACTTACCCCATATTCGTCCTCTCACACCTCGTTGTCACTCTTCACTCCTTCATCCTGCACTGTTATTTATGTAATTATCTATTCACTTATAATCACTCCATCACCCCAAATTGCCATCCTATCATCCATCACTGTCATACTTATAATCCTTCACTTTCATCTCCCTCATCCCACACTGTCACACGTATATACACTCCTCACCTCCACCTCCACCACCACCTCTACCTATACTTTTCTCTCATCCCTCTGACTGTTGCCTCTTTCAGTCCCTCCTTCTACCATGTTTACCTGCACCTTACTCATGTTTAATTCTACCAATTCTATCCTTCATTCATCCCTGACTTTAAGAGAGATGTAATGCTCCCCTTCCCTCCCTCACAAACCCAAAATCTCTTCTCAACACACACACACACACAGACTCTCCTCCACCGACCGTCAAGTGTGGATGAAAATGAATGGCCTACTTGCGAGCTGCATGTCCAGTGAGCTTTATCTGTAATTAGTTTGCTCTTCAACTGACGTGACTTTGAGGGGCACAGTGATTAAGGGAAAAGTGATAAGAGTAATGAAGTAATACTAAGTACGATTAAAACAGACGATTGCATTTAAGGTTAACCTTTAACTTTTGATTTTACCACAGTGATACAGAGAGCATACTGTCCATAATATGACTAATTTAGAAAAGTTTGTGTGTGTGTGTTCCTGCCACTACCTTGAGTATCTTTGCTGTCACATTGTCTTAAAACCATACTGTTGGCGAAATGGAGGAATACTCGTAGAATCCATTTCACTAAAAAAAATACTTTCTTTAATTTAAGTAGCTTGCGAACAGCATCATATTTGTTTGTGTCTAAGTGCTCATATTTGTATATACTGTGATTTTATTATAATGGGTAAAAGGTTATAATTGTAGTGGAAGATGGTGATGATTACAAACTGTTTTTAGGAAAGTGTTTATTTCCTTATAAATACTGTACTTACTGTATATATTACCCACGGTCCAGATACTATCTCGACCGTGATTCTACCCCTCTTAACATGCAAGGAATAGAAAACATTATGTCTCTGGGTATTGTTTATTATATACAATATGTAATACTATACACTATAATATATTATATCTAGTTTCGTAGCATCTTCCTGTCGTTTAGAGAGAAGTGTGGGCGGGGGAGGGTAATACTGATTGGTATGTGGTAGTTAGGTGTGGCAGCTGTAGTGGTATAGACTTTGCTCTTGTATTAGTAAAGTGTAGTTGAGTTAGCGTGTGTGTGTGTGTGTGTGTGTTGTGGTTGCTAGGTGGTAGTGCTGTACCGTTGCAGTGAATAGTTAAGTAATATTGTGGCATCATAAACTTCATTTGATGTATTTATGGTAGGAATATAATGTATATGAAAGTTGAACAGTGTGTTTATAGTTAGCCTGTTTATAGTTAGACAGACATGGTGTATTGGTGGGGATAAATGTTACTATAGAATGTCAAGAAAATCAGGAGTTGAATTGCTGGGTTTGGGGGAAGTACAGTGTTGGTAAATCTGGAACAACTATGTCCTTCAAACGAGTCCAAGCAACAGGTCCACCATTATTTTGGTTAATGTGGTCCTGTTTCCCGGCACTCTTTGGAGGATTGATGGCTCTCTAATGTACCAACAGTATACTAACTCCTTAATTAAGTGTAGCCCCCGCCAGTGGTAGGTAGAAGCAAGATGAAGAGAAATGGATTGAAGTGTTTGTTGTTGTTGTTGTTGTTGTTGGTATTGGTAGAGCCTCAGTGATGATGACCGTAACCCTTGTGGAAGAAGGTGGCTGGGTGACCGTAGTGCTTGGGGTGCTTGGCCTTCCCGTAGTAACTCACCTGTGGAGGCAAGAAATAAAATGAATGAGTGATAGTCAACGAATGAGATCAAATGAAACTGTACAGTCGCGGCACATAGTCCTTGACTAGGGTGTAAGTACGTCTATTGTGACTGCATATAATGCTCAAATAAAATGGAGATACTTTGTATAATGAGAAATAATCACACTGTACGGAATATAGATAAGAGGAAGCTTTTTCTCATCGACATTTAAGCTGAATTTTTACTCGTATTCTGAGGTACTAGTCTGTTTCCTGACAAAGGCGAGTTTGGAGGAATCAGAAGACTTTCAACCTAGTCCGGTACTCACCTTAGCCACGTAGCCCTTGTAGTGGTCAGCAGTGTAGTCAACCTGGTGGGATGGTATGAATGCTATGAATATATTGTGTCACAAATGGGTCAGAATGCAGTGCCAGTCAACATGCAGATTTTAAAATTGTTACGTTACGTCACATAGGTTACCCATAATGAAACTACGAGCAGGTGGTTGTTATTGTTCGACTTATAGAAAATATTTAGTATTTCTATGAACTTGTGCCATGAAATTAGTTAAAATACAGTAAATAATGAGTCGTTGTAAATATGGTTTTAAGTGAAAGTCAAAAGAAGAGCGAGAGGGATAGAATTATTTTGCTTGACTGAACTCACGTGTTGCTTCCTGCCGTCGGGGAGGTCGACCGTGTAGGAGCCATACACAGCCTTGCCGTCAGACTTCTCGTGCTGCTTGAAGTTGGTGTTCTTGTAGTCGTCGTACACACCGTAGTCAAAGTAATAAGGCAGGGGTTCCTGGATGGGGGAAGAGAACAATGAGGCTATATAGGTAGTAGAAATATATAGTAAGTGTTTGTGAGATTGGTAATGGGGTATAGTTTTTGCATGATGTATACGGCAGTGGCTGCTGGATGGGTCAGTAATAGTAGTAGTAATGATAATGATAATGGCAGACGACTTTAAAATATGTGTTTGATAATAAAGATGCCTTTGGTTGTTGTACGGAGAAACTACTAACATCAGGACAGCAAGGAACATTTATAGTTATCCCCGTAATAAATGTTTTTCTTTTCTTTATAGTTAATTAGAACTAATACTTGGAGAAAGAGTAAAATATTCCATTATCTGAGCGTAAACGCCTACGTATTTTATGAAATACGTAGTGAATAAGAAATTATTTGTAGTGAATCCCTGTGTTTTTTTCGTCAGATGAAACTCAACCCACATCCTTACCAAAGTTTTCAAGGGTTAAAAACATTAACCAATGATTGTATTTTGTTAAGTTATGCAATCTCCGTTCGTTAAAAGAATGTACACATTCAGACTCGATAATTGAACGGTTCTTACTAACTAAGGTGGTCGAATATCATGCATTTTAAAATACACCTTAAGTGGAAATGTCACATGAGTGAAAATTTGAAGTACGAATGATAGTAGACACCACACGCAGGTCAGCTGACTACAAGTGTCTCTACAAGTGTCTATAGCAGTGAAGTTGTTGGTGACTTACATGATGGTATCCGTGTCCATGTCCACCGTGGCCAGGATCAGCCAGAGTCACGGCCACAACCACGAGAGCCAACACAACCTGAAGAAATAAACCAAAAATGACTCAAGTGAATAGGTTTCCATCTAGATGCTACATTGGTATAATTAAGGTTTGCATAATCACTTAGGGTCCCCACTGATGATGGAACAATCTCCTGTTCCCAACTTTGGGGGAAAGGAAATTTATTTTAAGCGATTTTTGTACATAGAAAACGAAATAAAAATTAAAATAGTACTATGACTTTGGAGGGGATATTTTTGAAATTATTTTTGCATGAAGAAGATATTCGAAAAAGAAAAGATAGTACAGTTCATTACAGATGATTTCATGCCTCCATTAACATTGTAGTTGTGGTGGTCAGATGTACCAAGCTTATTATCTTTGGCTACTTTTTGACACACGGAACTGGAATGAAAATAAAAAATGGAACTGGTTTGGGCAAAGAAAAACTGAAAATGGAGGAACATTAGTCAGAGGCCGCGTGTCCCCAGATGTTTATGGAAAAAAAGAAATGATGGTTGGAATGTTTTGTTTTTTTCAGCATTAATGGCAGAGGTCCAAAGTATTAATTGTGAAATGTGGGTCATAAACTTTACATCGGGACTGTGATCGATACCTGAATTATTAGTTTTTTTTTGTCATTTGTTGTATATTTAAAAAGTACATCGAGTAAAGTATATCTCATACCAGATGTATATTATATATATTTTTGACTGGTAGGAATAACAGATTAAATAAGTGTTTCGTTCCTTGAAAAATTCAATAAATAATAATATATTCCCAGATATTACACTGTATAAGCATCATAATATGTAATAAGATTGCACGGTACTTTCTGGTGACCAAGTCGACAAACCTGATAGATCATTTTGAGGTGAGTTGGAAGAGTTGTTTTCAGGAGCGATGCCGGAGAGGAAGTGATTACATGACAGAACCTGCTGGCTTATAAAGATGGCCGCCTCTGGGTATGTACTGGGGTCCCAAAGGTCGCTAGATTGATCAATATTTGACAGGTTTTGCGTGTATTTATATTTTACCTTTTACGGTGAAAACAGTTTTAAATGAACTTGAAGTACTAAAGTCACTAGTGTGTATATAAATGAACTTTGCTTTACCATAGATAGTGTACATCTATACTTATAAATTTATGGATGCACATACGAACAGCCCCTCCCTCACACGTACACATAAACCCCCACAAGCATGCAGACACGAATATTCAAGCACGCACACACATCAATGCACATTTGCAACCACGCACACGCTTCCACAAACTGATCAACAGTCATGCGGGATCAAGAAAAAACTTACATGTACCTGCTGAAAACCGGAATATTTCACTCAGACAACATCAGTCACAGGGCTTCCTGATTTACTCCTCAAATCCAAAGGTGTATGTATTATCAAAGACAAAACTCGTGTCGTGAAATCTGGTAAAAATATCTGGTAGAGGACTAAAACATACTGGGTATTAACGTTACTGTGGTGTGGCTTTCATAATGTTTCACAAGTTATATTAAATTATTGGACATGACAGCGACACGAGTTTTGTCTTTGATAGTACATACATATCTTTCATTTATTGTATGATTGTTGACAGAGGTTCTTTCATTGCCTTGTCCTACCCTCTGTCATCTTACCCATCTGTGGCATGTGACGTCAACTGTTGCTCTGACATGAGTGTTTTCTTCTTCTAATCAGTCAGTCGAAGTAGTAAAAATATTTTGATGATAGAGCAAATATGAAATTATGTGTCCTCTTAGGTGGGAATTTTGTCCAGCTTCCGTTATTGCTTTATCTTATCTATGTTTGATTTCCTAACACCCCCGAGAAGGAAATCCTCAACCATTGTAACGTAGAGAAAGTCATATCTTTACTGGACTACTTTCCAATGTTGTTTTCTCTGAGTGGTAAATTTGTAAGTCACTGGTAAAGAGACAAGTTAACAAACAAATACCCAGATTAAAAGGTATGCATCCTGAATCGACTTATGGCAGAAGGGATATCGACTTACAAATAACATAATTTCGTTAAAAATGTAAAGCACTATTTGTAACGCTATCATTGTTTAATGGAATGTTTCATAGGAAAGGAGCTTCTTGAACTAATGCTTTGTACTGTATTCAGTTTCTTATAACAAGTTTGGCTAATGTTTTACTATATATCCGGCTTATTATTACCAGCTAATATTTTACTATATACCAGGGTATTAAAACCAGCTTATGTTTGACTATATATCAGCTTATTAAAAACAGCAAATGTTATATTTTATACCAGCTTATTATAACCAGCAAAAGTTTTACTATATGCCCGGCATTTTTTCTATCATGTGAGACGTGACCCGGGTTATGTAATGCAGCATGAACGTGACCCAATGTGAGATATGAAAGGAGGGAGTGGCTGGCCAATGAGTCGGATTATTGACGTCTTACCACACATGTATTGTACTGCTACTGAATTTTTGTTTTTGTTTATGTTTCCACACCTTGATGCTGTCGTACTTGACTCTCCAATCTGTCTCCTTCACAATTGGCTCTCTGGTGTGTCAGTTTTATCTTACTGAAGGAGTTAGTCCAGATACTGTTAATCTTTATTTGATTGTGGAAGTGTTTGTATATCGTCAGCCAAAGTAAGAATGCAAACAGAACGCTATACAGACAAGTTTGTTTTTAATTTTCTACTCACATACTCATGCATACGACATATCCAATTGTCACATACGAAACTAGAGGTGAGATCTAGGGATGACAATAATACTTCTTTTAACTGCCTCCACATATTATATGCTTATTATTGTCTTGTATTTTTATTACCGGTACATTAATATTTCTCAAATTTTCTCAACACTATTATTATTTATATTTTTCGTTTAGAAAAGGATATAGAAACACCCTCGTAGAGTTAACTGATTTACAACTCTTTATTAAGTCATATCCAAGGACTTCGATCATATAAAATTATCTTGAAGCAAAGTCACATGATATAAAATTAAACTAAAATATCACGTGATATCTTATAAAGTGTAAGAATATTTTTGTTTCTAAATTTACAGAATTCTGTGCTGCTGTTTAGTAATTTTTTTTTTATTATGTAGGAGAAAATATTTGGGTAACAATGTCACCTACGGTATCCCACGAGAGTCACCCACGCGAGTCACCCACACGTTAACCCTGAATAGATAATATATTTGTGAACTGTTTGATTATCACGATATTGGCAAGCGTTATAAGGTGTGCTCCATTTGTCGACACGTATACAGTGTTTATTTTTCCTGCGATGTATAATATTTTCTGTTATTTTTAAGGATTACCAGTGAGATAGTTGATATTCGACTGAGAATAGTATAATTATGCACCAAACTCTTACCGAATGCATGTTAATTCTAATATTGACTTCTTAAATACTGCTTATCTTCAACTCTGCCGATATTAGGTCATTTGTATATGTTGTGGTCATGCTAGTGCTGTATCATAAAGAATAATACCAATACTTTATTTTGGTTACCATCGTAGTGCCAGTTTTGTGCCGTATACACAGTTGATTTATAAATACCTTAGAGAATAATGGCACTTGTATCTCGACTCCGCATAATTACTGGTAATATGTCAACGTATTCTCACCTTTATTAATTCCATTCTCTCCTCTGTTTCCATTGATATGACAACACTCAACAAGACAGCTTCCGCCCCTCTATCTCACTTTCCTGCTGCACATGACATTACCAATTGTGCTGGTATTCATGTTTACCCTCTAATCAAACTCAGCCCTCTGCCTTTCTCTGGGTCCCACCACTACATCATCATCATCATTTCTCCAACACTACTGCCACTGACAGGAACTTCACTGCCCTCTCCATTCCTCCTTCACCTCTGCCTGTTTCTCTTCACAAATACCATCACCACAACTCCATTTCCCATATCTAGGCTTTTGCTACAACTGTCCCATTTTCCATCTCTGGAATCATCTCACCACTTCACTTTTCGTTTTAAATGCCACAACAAACAACAGCACCCCTATGTCTACTTCACAGCCTTTTATAGTAGCATCACCACTTTATTTTGCCCACAGGTTCTTCCTTTACCACTACCATTCCCTTTACTGTAACTGTACAATCCTCATATCCAATGCTTGACCTCTCTCTACTCCTCTCCAGCATCGCCTAATACCACTAATACCCTTCCCCTCTCACCACTACCGTCACCACTAACTTTGTCCCTAACTCTTGCACAGAGCCGGTGTCACTGTCGCCTTACTTGAGAAAGTCACGCAGAATTATTTCACCGGACCTTTGAAGGAAAATTGAAATTCATGGGTTGATAATTTTGCTGCTAAATCCGGGAGAGGCGGTTAGGTAAAGTAGAGAAGTGGCTTTGGTCAGACACCTGCAGCGGGCAGTGTTGAGAATAACACTCATTATGGTGGATATCCTACTTTCTGATAATGTTTACACTATCCTACTATATTTTGAACAATGTCTACTTGTCCGTCTCTCTTTATTCCGTCTGTCTTTATCGGTACTCGGAGACAACGTAGATAACTTCACTGAAAAATTGGCACGCCCGCAAATTGGACCCTTGGTATTTCGATTTCCTCATTTTCCCCAGCCGTCTAATAGAGTCACCCACTTTTGATGTTTGTGTTTTCCTTTCATATTTTGCCTTCACTTGGTTCCTTAATTACTAACACTCAGCGTTAATTACCTCCATCACCCCCGAGTAGTAATTAATAACACTGCTGTATTACCCTCCGACGGGCATTGAAGGCGGGTATTTATGACCCTCCAATTACTGCAGTAAATCACCTGGGAATTACTGGCACATGAATCCTCATTACCGGAGAATTTGTTTCTCAGTTTATCACAGTGATGTTTATGGATTTATTTTACATTGTTCCCCGCCAGAGTCCCCTCAGATTATCCCTTCCTTTCTTTTTCGTTTTTATTTTATTTTTTTCTAGCATTTTATGTTATCATGAAAAATTGGATGCATTGCGCAGTGCATATATATTTTTAAACTTGGCTAGAAAGATAGATAGTTTTGTAGATAGATACGTAGACTGAATATGCCTGCAAATTAATTGTTTATAGAATCCTGTTATATACTTTACGATGAACATGCATATGTTTGAGAAGTGGAGACTATTGATTCATCCACGCTGTGCCACTAAACAGAATGTACAACCACAATTAAATAACCACCGACACTTTCCTTCCATCATATAATAAAGAACAACAGGGGTTTGATTTTGCAGCACCTCATAATAGTAATTGAGGGGGTTTAGTTGACGTAAGGTATTGTATGATTGCATTGGTTTGATACTGATTTATTTGCAAGATGGAAGGAAAGTGTCGATTATGATTATTTTGATTGTGACTTGACAATGAGGGAGCTTGTAATTCATCCTCATCAGATAGCCATCTACCATGAGGTCACCATCAACCTCATTCATTCTTTACCACAGACAGAGTTCAGTTGCTATAGTAACTACCTTACAATCATAAATAATAATTATTACTTGCACCCTTAAGCAGAGATTATACTTTTGGTATATTAGATTGTTTTGATTTCTCTATAGTATGCCGTGGAGGAAACAGAACCATATCAACAAAAATTATGATGGTATGTTGCATTGAAAAGCTTAAGAGGAGAATCAGTGATTTCAGAATTACCAACACTATACTATACCATAAACTCTCTTAATTAATTCACAATCAGCAGAGAGTAGTGGTGGTGACCCTTTTACTCTGAGGTGCTGTAAAATGTTTAGGTGGCTTTTCCTGTACAGATACCGACGTGTACATTCTATAAATTCAACACATGACGTCACTGTCTTTGTGTTGTCTCTCACGTTGGCATCTTTTTTTTTTTATTGCGGCCGCCACATCCATTTTTTTGGTTACTGCTGTGTGCCACTTTTCTCATAATTTTATTTTTCTAATTTTTTTTTTTCGTCCAGTTAGTCCACTCGTTCCTGCCACTTTTTGAGCTTCGTGTCTAGTGTCGTGTTTTAATTTTAGTCGCAGCTTTTGCACTTTTTTTATTATTATTATTTTTATATTCAGTTGGGTCAGCGTTACCAATATCTCTGTGCTTTTTTTTTTTTTTTTTTTTTATGTCTGTTCATATTTGAGCCGACATTATCATTTAAACGTTAACATGTTTGGGTGACAGCCACAGGAATACGATCGCATGTTATTTTAGTTTATTGTTGTATATTTTGTATTTTGGTCATTTTGTATTTGGTCATCACACAGTTTTGTTATTACTGTATCTTGAATAACTGTATATGATCAGAGCCATTCTTTAATAATTATAATCTTCAAGTTAGAACATTTTAACGGTAATTCACAAAAATATGCTACGATGAACCATTTTTTCTTTCTTCAGAGTTACAAACCAACATACACACACACAGTGATCGTAACCTAAATAATATATAGATGTACCTGTCATAGTGTCCAATGTACAGCCACAATCAATTAAATATTCACAGACACTTTCCATCCATCGTATAGTAAATATCTTGGTAGTAAAGAACAACACGTGTATCATTTTGCAGCACCTCATGATAATAATAATTGACGTAAGGTGTTGTATGATTATATTTTGATATGATGCTGATTTATTTGCACGATGGAAGGAAAGTGTCTGCGGATATTTGATTTTGGCTGTACAAATAAGAAAATCTTTCCCGCCCTGCCTACCACATCTTTGGTTTCAATATCACAGCTTCATTCGCGTCGTTTCCTGGTATGTTGAATTTTTTGTGAGCGATTTTTTTTTTTTTTTTAATCTTTTGTTGTTTCGTTTTCCCTGCTCTGAATTCCACATCAAAGATTTTTCCCCGGGGTCAACAAAGGTCAGGTCAGGTGAGGTCAAATCATGCGTGTTTTTACTTCATGTTTGTGTGTGTGTGTGTGTGTGTTTTTTCTTTTTTTTCTTTTTTAATTCTTAGATACTCCGCGTGGTTTTTGTCTTTATGTTACTGTTCTTGTATGCATTGTTTGTTTTTTTATTCTTGTTAGACGGTTGCTTTTAGATTTTCTCTCGAGGCTTTCGACGATAGTAGTGTATATTTCTTGTTATTCAGTCTATGTATGTCTGCCTATCTGTGTTGTTGTTGTTTTTATGTAGGTCTCTCTCTCTCTCTCTCTCTCTCTCTCTCTCTCTCACTCTCACTCTCTCTCTCTCTCTCTCTCTCTCTCTCTCTCTCTCTCTCTCTCTCTCTCTCTCTCTCTCTCTCTCTCTCTCTCTCTCTCTCTCTCTCTCTCTCTCTCTCTCTCTCTCTCTCTCTCTCTCTCTCTCTCTCTCTCTCTCTCTCTCTCTTTCTCTCTCTCTTTCTCTCTCTCTCTCTCTCTCATATATCCAGTGTAGTAGTTAGGAGGACAGATGTGTGGTATCAGTTTGGAGTTCAAGTGTGGAGGACAAGTGGAAAAGGTAGAATTGGGTGGGTATAGGTGCATATCAAGGAAAGTGCAATTAAGTGTGGAGAGCGAGTAACGGAAGGCGACTCTAAGAATTCCATAAATCCGGGTTCCTTTCACTTGATTTAAAAAAGCAGTAACCTCAAAAGTGAATTCGAAAGTGAGAGAGACAGACAAACAGACAGATCTTATAAAAAAAAAAAGAGAAACATTGCTATTGATGTATATATTATTTTTCTGCTTTTATCTCGTGTTCTTGATTATTTTCAGATTTTACGTTCAGAAGATATTGTTCCTTGTAATTGGATTTTCATTAGCAAAACACTTATGATGTTGTTTAGGCTATATATATTTAAGTTTTTGCCACTGTATAGATTCCCTCAATTATATACTGAATGTATAGATTTGCCAATGGTATAATTTTATATCCTTTAAAAATGGCATATTATTATCGCATTCGCTATTTATGTTTATTTTAGAGATGAGTGGGATATCCTGCATTGCAACACTTCGACGGAAAAATTCATTATGCATTTGCGACATTAATTAATTTAGAGACGAGAGGAAAGTTAAATACTATTTGTAAAAATGAAAATGTAAACGTGAGAGGAATGGTTACTAATGGATCTCAGCTTGACTGTAACTCATTTTTAATTAATGATGGTAATATTATTCGTGTATACTGTGTACTAGGCGCCTGGCGGCTGGCTTGCTCTGCTCGTGGCGCTTGCAGCCTCTGTCGGCCTTGGACACCCTCGTAGGTCAATAGAACCATGCTAAAAACATTCCTTGTTAAGGTTACGCCTATGGTCCAATTTTAGTGCAGTTTGGTCAGCCATAACGGACATAACAACATACATACATAATCACATACGACAGTCACAAATATTAGTATAAATTAATTACTTTATTCTTGTAATTATTGTACTCATATATGCTACCTACCACCAGTGATAACACACACAGAGAGAGAGAGAGAGAGAGAGAGAGAGAGAGAGAGAGAGAGAGAGAGAGAGAGAGAGAGAGATTAAGTGATAAACACTCAGCCGGACAAGGATAATTACACACAAATTATATTATAATGATTTATTACTTAAAATTTTTCAAAACAATATATATAAAGTTTTAAGGTGATGAAGTGAGTGAAGTTGAAGATGAGTTTATAGTATATACGCAGGACGAAGATGTAAATATTGCCTTAGTTTAGTGGTAGCCATGGTAGTATGGTAGTGGGGTAAAGGTATATAACCTTAGTTTAGTGGTAGCCATGACCCTTATTCTTGAAGGTGATTGGGGGTTCGTAGTATTTGGGATGTTGTGCCTTGCCGTAATAAGTCACCTGAGGATATAACGTGTGGAACGATTAATAATAATAATAATAATAATACAAATATACAAATAGTTGATCTCTGTGTAAAAACTGAACCATATGTGTGCAGATTTTTTAGCTGCCTGTATTAAACATATTATGAATATTTATGATTGCACACAAATATAATTTAAAGGTAGCAGATTATAATTATGCAGCTTAAATAAATACCAAGAAAAATTAGACAAGCTAAAAACACCTTAATTTGAAGCCGTTTATCTCACCTTGGCCACGTAGCCTTTGTAGTGGTCAGCTGTGTAGTCCACCTGAAGGGGAAGACGAGTATTAAATAGGAACGAAATTATATGTTACAACAGAAGGATACGTAAGTCCATTCCGAATATTACTTATAACTACAGAAATATAGCTAAGAATAGTAAAATATAGAACCAGAAAGAAAGTTAACAATTATACATGAAGTGAATTAAGAGTAGGACTTTCACCAGATAATAAAACAATTACCTACTATGCCTTCCTAACCTGTCTCCACCTCATGGACCTAACAGCTTCCTATTGAACCTTTTATACACCAGTTTCAGTTATTTGTAGTTCCTTTCTAGTAAATTTCTTATATCTTATTCTTTCATTATAATACATGTTTTTTTTATTATCTTATTCTTTTATAATCCTATATATTGTATTAACGGACCCGTGTTGCACTTGTATACGACTTACCCTCTGCTTCCTGCCGTCTGGGAGGTCGACCATGTAGGAGCCGTACACAGCCTTCCCGTCTGACTTCTCCTGGTGGCCGAAGTTGGTGCCCTTGTAGTCATCGTACACACCGTAGTCAAAGTAGTACGGCAGTGGTTCCTGGATGAGAGAGAGGATAATATGAGGATGTTTGGGATTTTATTGTTGATAGATAGGATTTTTTTTTTTTTTTTTTTTTTTTTTTTTTGTGTGTGTGTGTGTGTGTGTGTGTGTAGTGGTGGTGGTGGTAGTAGAATGTATTTGAGGAGGAATATACTTCTAGGGTTGATCAATTTTATGATAAATTCATGTCAAGCTACAACACTAGCTAATGTGTAGTTGTGGTAGAGTGGATACAATATGTGGTACAGTTGACGTGTGTGTATATGTGTGTGTTTGTGATTTTTTTTTTCTGTGCAAACGGGAGAAACTTCAGCCTCGTAATTTACCAGAAAAATATTACCACTACCAGCGAGTGTGAGTGTTTCGGGTGTTTTCAATGGTGTGAGTATTTATTTTTTCTTATGGAAATATCTGATCGTGTTTTGTTTGTGAGGATTTGCGTTTGTTATCTCTTGGGAGGGACAAGCGTTCATCACAGTTATTAGAAAATGTTATTTCACTTAGCATACGTAATGTTATTAGTGTACATTCGGTGAGGAAAGTTACGTCTCCATCATTCTAGTAATTCTGGTATAATTATTCTCTTGCAAAGGTTATTTGTAACATTGGTAATATATTGAGGGCAAATTTTAAGCTGTTCATACTTTCATATTACTCCACTATATAGATTCACCCTGTATAATTGCTGTTTTTTGGTACAATTTAGAGAAATCAGATACCTCCAATTTACAAACAGTATCACAAGTCCCTTTATGAATGTATGTTTTAACACAGAAGTAATTACTATTATTTCGTTTTTAAGTGAAAATGAGGAAGAGAGAGTGTCCGAGTACGGGGGGAAATCTAGTGTCCACACCACTGCTTCCATACATATATACAATACACACACCAGAATATACAGTTTTTTAATGTATAGTTGCATATTCATGATACCTGTGTAGTCAGTTCTTTAGGTCTTAAGAATTCTGTTGTTATTCTATTATAATTTAAAACCACATTTTTATCATGTTTATTTATTAAAGTGATATGTTGGTACAGCCATCAATCAACATAATAAGTGTTATGACCATATATTATGTGAAATCACGAACCACAGATTTTACTTTACCGTTTGTTCCACTGGCTCGTGAACTGAAGCACTAGATTTTATTAATATACCCGATGTGTGTTTTACAAGTATCCTCGGTATTGCATTTCAAGAAGCGCTCGGTAAGGCGACAGCAATTTTGTTGATGAGTGTAAATCACATCAGTACAGCTGTGTCCTTATAGATTGTTGGGTAATACATTTTGTCCCAAACTGCACACTGATATACTTGCTGGACAACCCACCAATAATATTTTCTGCATTTTATTATGTGCGGGAATATTATATACACACTGTCCTCTATCCATATTTTAGGCGGGACTGAAAATTTATTCGCAACTCGGAAAGCGGAGAATTATTGCTAAAATCGTGTACTAAACTTCAACCGAAACAGATTTGGACTTTTAAAAGGTGCGTCATGTATTTTAATGTTGGTGGAATGTGTGGAGGAGCATCAAATGGTGTGTATCTTTTCCACCTTGTGTACTGTACAGGAAAACGGAGATTATTTCGTACTTATGATGTTGTTTTAATTCGTGTGTCGCTGGTTGTATGTTTTATGTATATTTACTAGTTACTAACACTATATGTATACAATTGCTGGGTACTTTGAGCATGTTGTATGTATTATGTATCTTTTATGCATACTCACCGACTTATAGACAGGTTCATACACATCTGCATACACCGTTGCCGCTACACACATCACCATCAACACTGAAATCTCCTGCAAGATAAAATTTAAACAGTAAACAAAATAGCAATCAAGGAGTAACAGTCGTGTTGATTCTGACGAGGGTTTGGACGGGACCATTAATTTATAATCGATCTGTTTATACATGTATGTATGTAATGAGGTAAATTTCTTTCATTAATAACGTTACAGTATACTGTTACTAGTGAATAAAATACAGTATACTTTGTTGTGTGTCATGTGAAGGGCAACACATTATATATATATATATATATATATATATATATATATATATATATATATATATATATATATATATATATATATATATATATGAGAGAGAGAGAGAGAGAGAGAGCAGAGGAATATAGAATTAATTAAAGGACGCGATGGAAAAAGAAAAAGGAAATATGGATACTGTATACGTAAACCTTAACTAACCTAACCTTAGTAACGACTTGGCCAGTAATCTCCTCGACACATGAACCAGGTATTATACACAAACAACATCTGGGTTCTACCAGCATAGAATTACACTTTTTTTTCGAGCTCATACTTTTCCCACTGTGCACAAATTAATTAATGTGGTAAAAATTATTATACGGCACTGGGATTCGGGTTGTGTATGTGTGTATGTTTACATAGCTATAGATATTACAATTACATGAATGGGTGTAAAGAATTGTGTGTGTTTATGTAGTACCCTGCCTGCATGAATATATTTATCTGTATATGTGTGTGGTAGCCTTTTATGTGTAGACAACTGTATGTGTTAATGGATCACTGTGTGTGTGTGTGTGTGTGTGTGTGTGTGTGTACTCCTGTATGAACGTTTTTGTGTCTGTACGCATGACGGGAGATCCTGTGTGTGAGAACAACGAACAAAGTTACGTGAAAAATGCAAATGTCATAATATATTCATTGGTTTGGTGTTAGGGTGGAGGAAAGTGGCCTCCAGTGAACGATACCAATTGGTTCCTGATCGACGAGTAGAGAATTATTATGCGGTGGTGATACTCAAGATTAGAAATTATGTTATGGTTGTATAGCGTAATGGTTTTTAATAGCCCAGAATGTGAAGGAATGTGTGTAATAAGTGAATCGTGAAATGCAATCGCTACTATATATGTTTTTTATTTATATACGGTATAGTATCACCAGGCCTTCATTTCCACGCTTGAGGTAGCTCTAAAATTGAAAACATGTACTGTATATAGTTGAAATTATAAGTTTTTTTATCGAAATGGATAGCAGTATTCATAGCTGGATTGAGAGGTTCTGAGAATAATGAAATTATCCTTTGATTTGTAATTTTTTTTTTTTTCTTGTTGCTAATGCTAATTGCTGGTAATGGACATGTTCTGCATTTTTTTTCTGATAATGATAGTTTCAAATGAGACTTACATAGCCTTAAGGAAATAGTGTAAAACTATTCTGATTCCGTAGCATTAAACTACTGTATTATTTGGTTAAAATATTACTTATCACAGCAAAACTAATTGAGGATGATAGCGTGAAATAGGAGCAATGAATTATGGCTATATGTGGAAAGGCCATATTTAGATTAACGTAATATCGTTCCATTGTAATATAGCCCTTACAATCGGCCCCAGGAACACTATTACTCGCCTTGTGGAACATATTAGTACAAGTTGTGAAGTCTGTTAATTTAAAGTACAGTATCTTAAGGAGTCCACAAGGGGAGAGACGAGACTGATGACTGGTTTAGGTGCCACACTATTTATATATATACTGTACTCGCTGTTGGGGGTGTGGTAAAGGAATTGCCAGGTGTCATTGTGTGTGTGTGTGTGTGTGTGTGTGAGAGAGAGAGAGAGAGAGAGAGAGAGAGAGGTCACAGTTTGATAAGGTACAGAGTTATAGGTAAGTTACACACAAGCACACACAGCACGCATGATTGTTTTTCTCTGTGTGTATTTCGTAAAGTATATATATCTTGTGTTTTCAGTAATTGGAATTTTGTAACGCTTTATCCAATCGATCCCTTTTTTGTAATTATTTCATTGAACTCCCTTTCACTTTTTTTCTTATGTGTGATGTGTGTGTATTGTCTCCTCTCTTCACTACCTCTTTGCTCTTCATTCCTAAATTTATTTGTTTTTCCTTTCTCTTCTCTCTTTACTCGGTTATCATGTCTTCTCAAATATATACCATTTTATCTCTTCTTCATTTTATCGCCATTCCATTATACTTAGTTTGTATATATATTGTATGTCCTGGGTATTCCTCCAATAGTATATGTATTAATATATATATATATATATATAAATAAATAAATAAATAAATAATATATACAGTATGTGTGTGTGTGTGTGTACTGGACTGGATGTGTGATAAATCCGTCTGGTGTTGTTGTTGGCAGCCTTCCCGTGTCCATTGTAGCAGCATCAACTCTAACTTATGGTATTTTGATGACGCATTTACTGCAGTTCTTTTATCCTCTCTCTTTCCTCCATCCTCTTGCTCTTAATTTTCTTCTTATCCTTAAAGTCTTCTATTTTCTTTATTCTCTCTCTCTCTCTCTCTCTCTCTCTCTCTCTCTCTCTCTCTCTCTCTCTCTCTCTCTCTCTCTCTTTTCTTTCGTTTACTGTATTTTCCACAGTACATCGTTTTCATTCTATAATTCTACCAGTAAAATCTATATAATTATTCACTACCATCTTATTCTAACTTCTCTCTTTATCCAGTTATATTTCCCGATTACCTTTATTCCTTCATTTACCCTATGTTCACATTTAACTTCTTCCCTCCTTTGTCTTTTGTCTATTCCTTCCGTCCTTCTTTCCTTCCTTGTGTTACATCTCTTTTCTTTCCTTACATTACCCTTGTCCTTCACTTTGTCTCTCTCTTTATCCTTGCTCACATCTGTTCTCCTTCTGTCCGTTCCATCACCTTTATTTCTTTCCCTCTTCCTTTGTGTATTTCCTTCACTACAAGTACGTTTCCTCCTCCTCCTCTTCACCAACATAAATTATAATAAAGTTTTTACCATATTCTTGTATGTTTCAGAACAATAATAAACATATATATCTTTGTAATATAGACATACATAATTATATACCTTAGATATCTGTTTAATTTTCCTATAGGAAGAGCTGCCTTCTTTACACTATACTATTCTCTAATCTTAGTAGACTATTTAACAAAGCTGAACTAAACAACCTTGCGAATACCATCAGGTGTGTTGCTGTTTGAAGGTTTTCGTTTTTCTTTGGTGCACTTCCTCCACTTTCCTCCAATGGTAATATTCCTACCATATATAACGATGCTTTCCTCATTGTCTGTGTTTCCTTGTATATAATCATTCTCTTTCTTTATACATATCTGTGAGTTTTCTGTATCTCTTTTCATTCTTGTCACGAGTCAAATTTGATCGTGACATATTAATCAATTAAGTATAGGAATAATGCTTCAGCCTAGTGGTTGAGAAAGCGAAAGGCAGGAGTGCGAGGTAGAGAGTAGGAGCACCGTTCATGTTAGAGCCTGCGTCCCTCCCCCTCTCTGCCATTAAATCCTTCGTTTCCCCACTTGTTGGCTCTGTAATTATTGATTTTGCGTACACACAGTTATTCTTTTAAAATCTCCATATGATTCGTGAAGAGGATAATTACCATGATTAATTTACGTGGCGTTATTACAATTGCATGTATGGCTGGGTGTGTGAATGTGTATAATATGAGGTTCTAGTCAGACAGACAGTAGGATTCAAACTATTGTGTGCGGCGCCTGTATATCGATCCACAGTTGGTAGCTTGGGGGAGGAGCTATAGCCTGGCTGGGGGCCCTCGTGATTTAAACTGGAGTTCATCTCCTACTCATATTCAGCATACACGCAGCTCGTGGCGCTCTAGCTCTCGTTGGAGTAGCAGCCTACAATGGTCGAATTCATTCAGTTACGGCATACTAATGATTCGTGATCGAGTGTTGGGTGTGTGTTTGAACATTGAAAATTGCGAGTGGGAGGACAATTCATGTATGAGTATAGAAAAACTCTCATACGTGAATGAATTTGAACTCCGAGTTCGGCTTCCATCTTGTAACATACGTGGCTCTCTCTCGACCTCTTCGTCTCTTTACGTAACACGCAGGGCTGACAGTGAATGCCAGAATATTCTCGGTGCCATTCACCAGTCTTTTCTCTAGTGCTTCACGGAGTCACTCTTGTTGTCGTTACTTGCAACAGAAAAGCAAATGATACGAGGTAAGGTTTTATGCCAATGTAGCGTTCTGCATCCTACTTGGTGTAATATATATAGAAAAACGAGTGCCATGTGTGTGACTTTGAAAAATACAGATGTGAAGAACAGGTGTCTATGTGAAAATAGGAAACTTAATCACATAGATACTTGAACTCGTATTATTAGATTTATATTTATTATTTATTATTGATTAAAGTAATTGAGTAGGGGTCCTGAAATAGCACCATAAAATTACGAGTGTTTGGGAAATGTAACACCTTGGTTACACACGTAATATTCGCTCTCGTCCACTCATTCACGTGGATATGACGAGTGATAAATTATGATGTGACATTGAAAATTAACTGAGGTGAGACATAGAAAAATGAGACATAGAAAAATGGAGACATAGAAATTGAAGAACATAGAAAAATAGAAACATAGAAAATGGAGAACAGAAAATCGACTGAACACTCGATGGAAATTAAAGCGAGAAAATATTGTACTCGGGAAGAAAACAACGAGGACAATAACAACACGACTCCGACCGATAGAAAACGGGAGTCATATTAAGAGGGTAACTTTAGTAAGTATTTAGTTAGCTAGTTTTGCGTGTGGATGAGTGTGAACGTGTGTGACTATATTAATTGATTTCATGTTGGTGTACTGGAAATTTCAATAAATATAGTTAAGCGATTGTGAATGGTTGTTTCATACACCATATCCCTTCATACTATAATTTATAAATGCATTCATATCGGAAGACCTCACATTAAAATTAAATATGTTGACAAAAAAGGAACTTGCAATGAAGGGGATAATTTAACCTCTGAAACCTTCTTTGAGCCAACACAATTAAGGTTAATTAATAAAAACCGGGTAAGGTAAGTCAATTGATGAATCATTGCTTACTAAATTATTATATACATTATGATAATTCAATGTTGCACTAGAAAGTTTATAATTGCATGGATCTCCAAGGTGGGCCACAATTTTTTCAGTGTGTATACGAGAGTTCTCTTTTAGTTTTGTCACAATTCTACCTCTTTGTTCCTCCCAGTTTATAACCCCTTTCATCAAATTATTGTTCCTCCTACTTCCCTCTCATCGAATTCTTTATCTTTCCCCCCATCCCCTCTACTTCTCCTCACATTTCTTGTTCCTTCTCTCTCCACTCATTTTTTTCCATTTCCCACATACGTCCTTTCGATGGGTATTTCATTAATAAGTTTTCGAATTACAGTACAATAATATCTTTCTGAGATTTAAAGCATCAGACATAATTAGACAAAAACAAACAAACAGACAGATAGACAGACAAACAGAAAGACCGACAGAACAGACAAACAGACTGTAAAACAGACAGACAGACAAAAAGACTGAGGGAGTTAATGGACAAAGTAAAATAACTTCAGCCCAAGTTTAGGTCTTGAAAACCCTGTGGCCCACAAAAGCCAGTTTCGCACCCGCTGTCACAAACCACCTTCCTGCCTTGAGCCACTATTCCCCTCCCCTACCACCAGCTACCATTCAACCCCCTCCTACCACGACCCACCATTACCCCCCCCCCCCTGGCTGGAGAATCGGGAAGATTGAAGGCCGTTCGTATGCTGTGTTTTGCATGTGGAGGCGGCCATTTGTAAAGGCGACCCATTAACAAAACACTGGTATATTTTATAGACTTTCTGGTTATAAAGTTATTGAATCATTAGTATGCTTCACTGATTATAAAAGATAAGCACAGGAATGTGAAAAATGCAGTGGCGATCAAAATATAGAAATATAATAATTGAAAGGTGACATTTTAAGAGTGTACGTGACTCAAAGACATTTATATGATAGGAGACAAACAGACAGACAGCGAATGAGAGCAGTGAGAGAGAAAATTTGGGCCGGGTGTAATTAAAACCTCCCACTTTTACAACTTTACTCATTACAACATTACAACCTCCTGTGCTCTCCCCCCATCTCCCCCTCCATCTCCCTCACTCTCCCTCCCCCTTCCTCCCTCCCTCTCACTCTCCCTCCCTCCCTCACAACTTTTTTCATTACCCCACCATATTCTCTCATTCCCTCACACCCACCATTCTCTCCAGGTAATATCCTTCCCAACTTTATAATTACCTGTTTTTCCCGATTTCTTCTCGAGAGTAAACAACGTGTGTGACGAACCACTGTCCATTTTTCCTTTAGATTTTGATAATTCAGAAGGACATGTTTTTGTAGTCTTGCATATTGTGTTAGTTTGTTGTACGTATATATATATATATATATATATGTATCATTACTAATGCTGTGTTTTCTCTCTCTCTATATATATTTTTTTCAATACTAATATTTTTTTCTCTCTCCCTCTCTTGCAGGTAAGTCAAAATAAGGACGTGTTGGCTGAGCGGACGAGGAAATCTGGTTTGTATATATACTTGGCAAGACTATATACGTGATATTTATTAACTGTAGGAGCGTTTCTCAGTGATTTATATAGAACATTACAAGTTGGGGTACTCCTTTACCCATGTCACTCATTGACAAATTTTACTTCCTTTATTATTGTTTATTTATAGCATATTATGATAATGGAGACAGAGAGAGAGAGAGAGAGAGAGAGAGAGAGAGAGAGAGAGAGAGAGAACATATAATACCGTGTACAAGTGAAATGTAACTTAAAATAACGAAAGGCGTCAAATAGTGTAACTTTGTACGAAAAGAGACAATGTAAAAAGGAAGTGGTGGCTTAAATATTCCAAGGGAAGAAAGTTTGGTGATGTCCATTTGTGTTTTTTGCCTCTTGGCCGGGAACACCCACCTCTTGGAAAAGATAAATGAATTCTTGATGATAAGAATGGTGTGTGTGTGTGTGTGTGAGAGAGAGAGAGAGAGAGAGAGAGAGAGAGAGAGAGAGAGAGAGAGAGAGATAGATAGAGAGAGAGAGAGAGAGAGAGAGAGAGTAAGAGAGAGAGAGAGGGAGAGAATAGTTCAAAATAGTTATCAAAATTTACTAACGTTAATCGTCATACACTATAATTCTAAACAATGTGAAATGCTATGGATATCAGAAAATAGTTAAAACTTAATTTCTATTAACTGTAGGATCAATCATTCAAATATTGTTTAATTAATACACTGTCGGATGCGAAATTGCAATTCACCATAAGCAATTCACAAATTTCTGTTCTCTTTCCAACTCGTACTTTCTCTTCCACTGGATTTATTTTGGTCCATTTCTTGTTTATTTTTTATTTTTATCAACTTTTTTCCTTTGTCCCTTTCAACATACATCACTCAGCCTTTATTCACTCATCTTTGTATCTCCATCACCATTACCCGATTCACACACACGACAATCATCTCATTTCATCCCCTTTAGCCTCCTCTCATAATTAGTTTTTTATTCCACCATCCATCTCTCACTCCCTTCCATTTCTTTCCCTTCATCCCTGTATCAATCCTTCCACCCCTCATCATAATTATCTATCCCTATCCATCCCATCTCCATACTCTTCCCATCACACACACACGCACACACACACACACACACTTCACACACACATTTCACATACACTTCACACACACACACTTCAGTATTTTCCTTCACCCACTACTCCCTCCTTCCTTTGCTTCACACACACACACACACACCCTAGCATTGTCTAACATGAGAAGATATATGTGTTGGATTATATAAATATTTTACTATATATATATTTTTTTCTGGGTTGGTTTCTACGCCACTGTTTTCCTGTATTGTCCTTCGCTACTTTATTCCTCGTGTCGTTGATTTCACCTTTCCGCTCTGTTTAATTAAGGTGGAAATTCCCTTTTGGTACATTGGAGTGCCTTGATTCCTCCAATGTATGCCAGTTAACAGACCCAAGTTAACAATTATAATGGTGTTCTGTTGCTTGGAATAATATGGAGGATTTAGGTTCTCCAGATTTTCTAACACAAAACTTATCCCTTAATAATCTCATTTGTACCCCATGAGTCCAGTATAATATTTTTAAACTTTTTTTTCGATCAATTTTTTATTTTCATTGTGTCATATATTTCGTCTACGTAATTCTTCAATTATGTTTCCTTACAACTTTCAATTCTGTTTCCTTTGTGTTTCACTTTCCTTGTTTGACTACCTGTTTATTTTTACTCTCTTATTTCTATTATTTTCTTTTCTTCCAGAAATATGTGTCATGAATCATTCCTTATCACATGTCTCTCTCTCTCTCTCTCTCTCTCTCTCTCTCTCTCTCTCTCTCTCATATATATATATATATATATATATATTTACTTATTTATTATTGTATTTCTTGGTGTTTCTCTGTTTGTCACCTCTTCCTCTCTGTTTCCGTCTTTCCACATCTGTCAGGTTCTCTTGTATTTAAATGACGTTTGTTTCCCCTTCTTCACTCATTAATTATTGTCCTCGTTCCTACTTTTTCTCTTCCAACTCATACATATTATAATCTTGAAGACCGACACCCCCCTCCCCCACCTCCCCCCCTTCCCCCCTCATCAGGCATTGTGGTTTGACTCGGGGTTTTCTTTATGTCGGAACTTTGTGAATAAAGCATCCCCGTGGTGCCTTGTGTGTGTTTTTCATATAAAGGCTATATTTTATGGGGAAACTTTGGCCCTTCCGGAAAGTTGGGAAGTTGTGAGAGGAGGAGAGGTGTCTGGGAGGGTGTTATATATTTTTACTGCAGACTTAATGAATATGTTTAGAAAACTCGACATGTCCACAACATTTTTGAACACATGTTTTGTTCCATGTTGTGCTGCACTTCAGTTTGTATACTCCTTGTAAAGAAAAAATCAAGTTTAATAATTAAAAAACCCTAAATATATTAATAACAAGACTGTTCAACACCAATGTATCTCTCTATTAGAATATTATTACTACCGATTTAGTTCATAGTTATTGCTTTTGCATGAAAAAAGTAAAGTGGGAGCATATGCAGTGAAAGAAAGTGTTTTGCTATATTGCGCATCGTCCTTTGAGACTATGTCGAGTTATAGTAACCTTATATCCTGGTATTCAAGGTCACTGCCTCATCCAGATTATCACATTTACCTTCCATGGATAGTTTATATTATTGGTTGCCGGATATGCCATTGATGATATCATTATAGAGAATTAGAGGGGCAATCAATTGAGTATAATTATGTACCTTTCCAAACGGCAAATTTCTAACAAAATTAATGGAAATTCTATCCATTTCTTCAGCATAATGTAATCACTTTCAGGCTTCAAAATAAGCAGGCATCCATTTTTGTTTCATCTACTTTCATCACTCAACAGACATTTTAGTTATCTTGTTCACTAACCAACAAAATGACAAACAAACAAATATGAGTGAAAAATTTACCTTGGGAAGATAAATAATAGAAGTTTAAAGCTTTGAGATGGTATATCTTACTTAGTACCGTATATAAACATCATGTGTTTATTTCCATGTTTATAATGGTGATAGTCCAAATATTTCCACTCACTGGATTTTGATTGGAAGGTTGTATGTATGTTCTGCTGCATTGTATTTGTTATTGTAAAATCGTCTTTAAAACATTGGATTCCTCATGACTTCAAGGTTGGAGCAAAGTATACTCTGCAAACTAGTTACTGAAGTGTAGCTACTACAGTATTTAAATACCCATTGTGATTGTAAAGTTTTATACCCTTAAGTAAAAGATTGATAAATGGTGAATGATATTGGCGGGGTAATCGCCTCCCTCAGTCGTCTCAGATTGTTCCATATTCTCCTCGACTGACATCATACAAGACGGAATGTTTACCCTTTGATATGATACCGTGATATCCTCATGTCTTGTGTTTCGGTCAACATATTTTAAGGGGTGATATCCGGTGGGGGCACAAAGTGAGTACAGACAGCATAATTGAAACAGGGTAAAAGTTTGTTGAACACATAGTGGAATTTTTTTCAACTACTAAATGAGAAGCTTTGCGTTGGGATACACTGGTAAGTAAAATTATATGAAGCTATTTTTATTGGTAATTTCTTATTAATGTACTTGTAGTAAATTTATATGATACCGTAAAATCACAGTATCAGTATCATATAGCATAGTTGGTATAGGTGACATCACAGTATCAATATTATCATAGTTAGTATAGGTAGGTTCCAGAGGTCATAATAAGAGTGAGAGACGTCGTTAGTGTATTCCTTCTCACTCAGTAGTACTTTTTATTGATATATGAACCGTCGTGGTGCTTGACGTGGTAGTGTCCTTTCTTGTGGTAGCCGTCTGAAACCTCGTGGTGGTAGGAAGAGCCTCCATAGTGGTCGTAGTGTTTGTAGTCGAACTCATACGGATGCTAGGTAGGTAGGTAAGGGAGAGAGATGAGTGGTGTACAGGACATTAAACTTCGTGGCTGAATAAACAGTATAAAGCTTAAGTTAGTACAGGTGTAATTATATCAGGGTTCAGCGTAGTAAGTATGGATGTGTGGTAGTGCAGTGACTATATATCTATGAGTTTATAGAAGTATATTAAAGCTTAGAGTACTATTTTGAGGATTTGGATAGAAATTGTATGGCAGTTAATCAATATTCATTTATACTTATCCCTCCTATGTAGTGGAATTTTAGGCCACAATAATATTAAATACCTACATTTCTATATCATGATACATTAATACAGAAACAAAGACGTTTAAGCGCCGTGTAAACAGTGTTGGTCGATAGTTTAGTTTTATGAAAGCTTAACCATGAGCGTCGCTAACCAGTAACAGGACGAATATATGTTTTATCTGCTGCTCTATATACATTGGCTTACATTGTACCCGTATCCATCCGGTGCCGCCAGTGTCGTCACCATCACTATCATCATCATCAGTAGTACCTGGATCAACACCTGCAACATGGAAAGATAAGTGTGGGAGGCCAGGGGTATGGAAGAGGCGAAGCTGTAATTCTCTATAACTATGAATTGCTTTGAATTTATAATTAAACAGAGCATTTCTAGTATACCAAGTACCAACAGCAACATTATGTACACAATATTTACCTTGTGTCATTAAATATGGTCGGCAGATAAGATTTACACCAGGGAAGGAATGATTACATTAAAAAGGCGATCGGTTGAGGTCTGCATGGCTAAGACATGTAAGTAACCGTCTCATATTGTGGGGAAGAATGAGGTTGATTTATAGCTACCTCTCCCATAAACTTTAGCGAGTTTTGAGGAGAAGGAACCTTTTAAAGGGAAAGGGATAATCAATCAGTCTTTGCTGAGGTTTGCGTTCTCCGATCATCCTTCTGCCATATTTGAATTATTTTCTTTATGAACTTTACTGCATAGACAAATATGACTGCATTTTATCAAGTTTTAATGTTTCTTTCTCCCTTCGTGCACTATGTATACTTTACTCCCACGACCCTCAGCATGAACTCCCTCTTCATTTTACCAAAGAAGTTCTACTTATATAAAATTCATACTCGATAAATAACAAGTTAGATGTATAAAGTGTGTCTCAATCAAAGGTCAAATGATTTCAATATTGTTTATAGTTGTAGTAGTAATCGGAAGTGAATTAAAGTAAGGTCTCCAAGGGGAAGTTGTTATTGGATGTTATAGGGTAGGGAGAGAACCAGTTGATATAATTGCTAGGAATCCTGGTCACTTGTGCCCGAATTCTATCCAGTTCAATCGTTATTGTACGAAAAATAGCAGTGTCATAGAACGAGGAAAAATTTAAATAGTCATGGATGGCAGGGAGCAGGTTTACATTCCAGATCTATTTCACCTGATATTATTTTAGTTATTTTGTTACTATGGCGTTTTAGTTCTTATGGCGTTTGGGCATTATGGCGATATTATAGCATGATTATTGTGTCCATTACCTACTGACCTGTGGAGTCATGGTGGAGGAAGTAGTGGCAGCCGTAGGGAGCCTGAGACTGAACCGGCTCATTTCTCCTCACCTCACTTATATACCTACACCTCCTCACTACCCCCCCCCCCCTCTCTCTCTCTCTCTCTCTCTCTCTCTCTCTCTCTCTCTCTCTCTCTCTCTCTTTTCTTAAAATCCTCTCTAGTGCATAAGTAACTGTTATCTCTTATTTTCATCCTCTTTTCTTAATTGCTTCTACAATGATCCCTATTTTATATTGCAATTTCCAAAACAGTTTACATTTAACATACAAAATTGTACAAGAGATTGCAACAAGAGCGAAATTAATATATTTTTTCGCGAAAATGAAAAAAAAAGCATTGTAAATGTGACGAAAGTGAAGACTATTGCAAGTTCAATGTGGTGAAACTGACTGTGATGAAAGCAAATGTGATAATGTGCACGAGTGTCTACTTGATAGTCAAAAGAATCTGTTTTTCATTTCTGGCAGCAAATCAGTTTACGAGACAGAAAGTTGAACACTGATTCGCAAGTATAGAAAAGGTAGAAAAAGACCACATTAAGTCCAAAAATCATTGTACTAATCACATCGAGTGTAGGAGGACGAAGATATCACATATTCAGCATCAGATACACTCACGGAGACAATAATATTCTCGTCTTTAGAGGAATGTAAAATTAAACCAATATAAACTTTTCCAGTCACCTGCTTTATAGTCTCGATATTATTGCACTACTGTCAATCTAATTAATCTGGACTCTTTATACTCTGACAAAAATGTGGATGTTTAATGAATGGTTGGATGAATCTTTTGTGTTAGTCATTTTCACCGACAATAAAGTGGCTTCTTCCTAACAGAGCTTATGGTATATCTCGATATTTTCCTTCGATATTTTCGTTTCTTTATTCTGTATTCTTGTTTAGCCAATATTTATTGTTTATTGTTTAGTCCATGTTTATTGTTTTTCATCCATGTTTCCCTGCTGCTCGTTTCTCTTTTTTGTTTATATTTACTTCTTTCTATTTCATTTCGATTTGTTATTTCATCAGACTATCCCAACCACTGCCCCACTTGCACTAAATAGGTCTGCTAAACACTAAAGGAGGAGAAAGAAGAGGAAAAGGTTGTGGAAATAGATAAACTGAGCAAAACTAAATCAAGGATGATAATACACTGAGGAGAATATAGTGTATAAGAAAACAAAAGAACGATACTTACACCAACCATTGTACTCCAACATTGTGCTGTTGTGAAGTTCAACAATGCAAGGTTATGTCTCTCCTCAAAAGAATTCCGTTCATAGTTAGGCTGCATATAGTCAGCTTATGTTAGGTCAAATCAAGCTACATTCTTATAGAGAAAAACTGAACGAGAGGGAACATTATGGGAAGGGAAATCGGAACTCTTTTTCCCTGCGTGCTGAGAAAGTTTAGTAATCCACTACAGAATATTGCTTTTGCTTGTATGCTAGCGAGCTGTTACATGCATCCCGAAGTATTACTCAGTGGAAATATAATTACAGTATAAAATATAGGAAGATTTCTTCACCAACCCTTCGTAGTGTTAAGGTAAATTTAATATCGGTTAACGTCAGATATTTTCAATCAAGGAATAATTGCTACCTTTAAAGATACAGTTTAGCTTGTCAAGACATGAAGAAACAGCGTTACCTGTTTTTCCTGTGGAAATAATTAAAAAAAAAGTAAAATTCTGTGCTTAATCAGGTCTCCTAAGTACATTTACTTTCTCTACGTCAATTTAATATTTTTCTTCTTTATTTTCAATGTAGAAAGGGTAAATGGTTAGTGACATCTTGTGCATCGTACGTTAACTTTGAACCTTCTTATATAATTATCCCCAAAACGTACAATGTATAAAGCAGGTTATGTGTGTATGTGTTATCATTATATGCAAGTCACCTTCCATCACTTGGTTCATAGTACAGTACTCATCTTTTGATCGTGTATCGGGTGTCCACTGCAGAGGAAGAAGTCATAAAAAATCCCCACTTCCAGTTTTTGTTGTCATAGCCATCGTGTACTCTATGCCATAGCAAACAAAAACTATATAATTATAATTATTATTTCGGAGGGATGTCTGTTGCTCCGTTGTTCGCTTTGGCTGAATATTGGCACACCTTTAAACTTAACCATTTTGGGAAACTATTTTTATATTTCCAAGTTCCCCTTCAGTTCTGATGCAGAGGAGAATTTATTATTGTCGATTGACGTGACGTGCTGGGAGCGGGGAGACCTGGCAGGAAAGAGGCATATTGGTTAATCTTGTGTTGGGAAGGCCTTTTCTTTCTGTGATGTCATATATTAGTTTGAATTTCGCATTCAGCAGCGTCTTTGCAAAGCAGGCTAGGCTACAACAGCATATTGTATACAGGTACAGTCACAATTAAATATCCACCGACATTTTCCTTCTATCATATAGTAAATATCAGGGTAATATCTGGACCCTGGTAAATATCTAGGTAATAAGGAACAACACGTCTATGATTTTGCAGGCCAACATAATAATAATTGAGGGAGTTGAGTTGATATAAGGTGTTTTATGGTTACATTTTGAAATGGTACTGATATATTTGCATGATGGAAGGAAAATTTCCTTCCGTCAAGATAAATATCATAGATTATAAGGAACAACACATGTATGATTTTGCAGCACCTCATCAGTATAATAGAGGGGTTGACGTTGAGATAAGTCATTATGTGTTGGATGTTTATATTTAGATGTGATATTAATTACTTTGAACATAGAAGGAACATTTTGGTGGATATTTGATTTCGGCTGTACATTTTCTGAACAAGGAAAGTAGGCCAATCGGCTGGTGACTATAAACGAACTAGCAAACTATATCAACCATTTCATTCTTAACGAAATGCTTTATTGTGAATTGATTCTTTAAAATCTTCGTTATTTACATTTTATATCAAATGTGCTTTTAAAATCTGGATCAGGTATTATGTGTTGGGGAATGATGATATAAGAAATTATAATTCGGTAACTGAAAGAACACATTAATAGCCACAACATGAAATACCTTAGATTAATCTTAAAGTAAATATAAGGAAGGGTCTGCAATTTGGTAACTCTTAGGAAAACATAATCTATTTAATATATATTTATTATAATATTACTGCGCCTTACACAAGTTCGATACACCATCGTGGATATCGTTAAGGTTTTACATTACTACAAAAATATATAGTGTACAATCTGGTGTGGCCGTGTGGTATACAAAAAATATAACTCTGCTTGGTAAGAAGTCGATATGCGATGGTCTCTGGTACGTAAAGTCGAGAGTTGATTCCATTCCAAGTTGATGGAAAGTCAAAGTTTGCTGGTTGATGGGAAGGTAAAGTTTGTTGGTTGATGGGAAGGTAAAGTTTTGTGAATGTGTGTGTTGTTGTTGTTGTTGTTGTTGTTAATGGAATGTGAAAATGTGGTTACTGGATTATATTAAAGTTTGGTTACTTTGATTGTTGAAGAGTTTAAAATTAATTCTTGAAAAGCCAAAGTATGGTTAGTGGAAACAGGTTAATTGGTTAATGGGAAGCATATGTTTAATTAATGAAAACCGTAAGTTAGCTAAAGGAACTGCGGGAATATTTTTTAACCAAAGTCACTGTTTTGTGATAAGGTGGATATGAGACTGAGGATTGTTTGTTATATTAGAAGTTTGTTTAAATGACAGGATGCTGACGTTGAAAGCCATGTAGTGTAAATGGACGTGTGACAGTGTAGTGGTGAATTTTAACATGAGTGATGATATTGTTGAGAAAGTAGATGACATTGATCAGTTGTGTCTAAAATGAAGATGATGCAATGTCTTGGTCGTTGGTGTGTCAGGTCATGGATGAAAAGTTAAGAGTATAGGTCGGTGTTGGCCAGAGGGAGCGGACGAGAGAGGGTGAATTAAGCTTCTCTACTGGGAGCCTCAATGGTGTCCGTAACCCTTCTCGTGTTTGAAGGTGATGGCAGGACCGTAGTACTTGGGGTGCTTGGCCTTTCCGTAGTAACTCACCTGGAGAAGGAAATTGAATCGTGGTTAATGGGATGATAGTATAATTTTGGTGCATTAGAGCTCCTTGATTCCTCCAAAGTAACCTATACCAGGAAACAGTTCCAGGTTAACGAGAATAAAGGTGCACTGATCTTTGGAATACTTTGAAGGAATCTGTTGCTCCAGATTTACTGTACCAGCACTTTACTACCCCCATAAGCAAACTAGCATTAGTAGAGAGATGGAAAAAGACAGGTTGCCCACATTGTTCTCGCTAATGAAGACTTCCCATACTCTCGCTGTAGTAAACATGGCGTGAAATAATATCGTAAGCATCTTTCATTGCGTATCCTGTCTTACACATGGTCACAGTATGGATATCTGAATAATAAAAGTTTGATGATTACTTGGTCAAACATTCTGTACATTATTGTCTCTGATTACACGAATTTTAGAATGTAATATGAGGATTAGCCAGATAGATATTCATAACGGCTATATATTCAATGCAGATATAATATGTTATTATTATTTACAATACTGTTTTTGCTTACCTTTGCCACGTAGCCCTTGTAGTGGTCAGCTGTGTAGTCCACCTGAGTGAAATATCAGATGAGGGCAGAGATTAATAAGAGTAATATTGTCGCTGACTTTAACTTAAATGCAGGTATAATGTATTTGATGAAATATGACAATAACATGATGTCCACTTTAAACTTGCCGAAATATCGTAATTTATCTTATTTATATAATAATGATCTTTATGTACTGATGTCTTGATTCAAAATGTCGTGGATTAACTCTGTGGTAAATCCCATAATATCATTCTAAAGCTTCCAGTAAAATTAATGTCCCAGGGATGATTGTATTTAGATAGCAGTCATGTAAAGATTAGTACCTGTACTTATTATTATTAGCAACTTTAGTAATAAACAATGACGAAAATTTTGTCTGAATAAATAGTAATTTGAAAATAGCAATATCAAGGAAGCTCTTCTTACTTCTTGCCTTTTTTGTACATAATTTTTTTATTTCACCTCAGAGTATACAGAATTTGTGTGGGTGGATACTCGGTGTAAACTTTATGTTAATTTTGAGCCCATAAAATGTACGTTAAATATTGTTTATAAAGAAAGCACTGCCTTTGGTTTGAGCTTATGACATTTTTTTTTTTATCTCGCTCAGCATGTTCTTTGCACAGAAAATGCCGAGTCTAAAACGCCCTCGTAGTGTTCCTGTAGTTTATATTATTATGGTTTGTGTGGTGTTTGCTTGTTTGTTTGTGAATATAAAGATGCAGTGTTATGACGACATTAGTACACACCCTCTGCTTCCTGCCGTCGGGGAGGTCGACAGTGTAGGAGCCATACACAGCCTTGCCGTCAGACTTCTCGTGCTGGCCGAAGTTAGCACCCTTGTAGTCGTCGTACACACCATAGTCGAAGTAGTACGGTAGTGGTTCCTGGATGGATAAATGAATAGTAATAGTAGTCGATGTCCAGTTGTATACCCGCCAGAACTTTAACATTTACACAATATGAAATTTAGAGCCAATATTTCTAGTGACAAAGTTGGTTGGTCACCTTACGGAGATGGGACTAATAAGAGGAACAACAATGGAACAGATAATGATCAACTGATGAATACTCACGGGCTTGTAGACTGGTTCGTATACATCCGGGTGTGACCTCACCAACACAGCTGCCATCACCACCATCATCACCACCACCATCATTGATACCTGTACGGGGGAGAGTGGTGGTAATGATTGGGGTGGGGGTTCATGGTGGCAGTGAGAGGGATGGAGGTAGGAAGAATGAAGGGGGTCACGAAGACCGACAAAAAAGCATGGATATCATAGTTGGTCACACATATTATGCTTGTAACACCAGTGTCCTGCAGATGTTGGCAACTCTGGCTGGAGTTATGTTGGCAGCACTGGTGTGGACGAGACGTCCTGTTGACATGAATTTAACCGAAAAGACAAGTGACGACTGTGGTAGGAGCAGACGTTCATACTGATTGACCTCTGTCAATCACATCATGTGGTTATGGGATCCTACAGATGCCAACTATAAGAAAAAAGTGAAAAGGTGGACTCGTGGAAAACATTATCAGACACTGTGAGAATAGAGATAGTACACGTAGCAAAGATGAAAACTTTGCTTGGACAGTACCTGAGAGAAGTGAATAAATCGAGACCAAAGTTAGGAGCATCTACACTACTGAACAAACACAATCAAGTAACCCTGCCACAACCTAACAACACTAATTACTGTCGCCTCCAAAAATGTCCAATCCATCTTTGTTGTATAGGTATGCAGACAAAAATGGTGGTCAGGATTATGACAAACGTTATGTCACTATTATATGATATATCGATATAGGTATGTAAATACGAATACGTCCACCTTCGTTATCATGATCCTTGGTAGTAGGTCAAGACAAGTGTGAAACTCCTTATTATCACACCTCTGTTCCAGTATGTCTATGACCTTACATGAAACGGTGCCAGATAAACTTTGATATGTTGCCAACATGTTTGTGACATGTTTCCATCATGCGTTGAGGAGTGTTGAGAGGCAAGTATGGCCGCATCTGAACGAGGACACATAAATGACGTGACAACTGCTACTGTTCAGAATATGCATTGGACCAGTTTTGAATTTTAACACAGAATTTAACACAGAACTGATAGAGCTCCGGAGAATATGATAGGAATTATGTACGTTAAGTATAAGGCTTATTTAGAAGATGTGTAACTGACGAGACATGGAAATACATTTTGGACTTCGAATGTATAACAAACTAGAAATATACGAGCCTTTCCATTAGGCTAATAGGATGACTGTATCTTGTGTCTGGCTGTGTGTTGTGTGTGTGTGTGTGTGTTGTGAGTGTGTGTGTTGTGAGTGTGTGTGTTGTGTGTGTGTGTGTGTGTTGTGTGTGTGTGTGTGTGTGTGTTGTGAGTGTGTGTGTGTGTGTGTGTGTCTATAATTCTGGAGAGCACTGTCGATGAAGTGTAAATCCTCCCACTGTGACGATCTGTACGTGCCTTGCCAGACGCTACAGCCTCATCTCTCTTCTTGTTGACGAACTTAAACATTCGCACGACTGGCTGTCTATTCACCTAGTTCCATTTTTTTATTTGTATTTTTTTATGTGAGTTTCTCCATGTATCCATATAATGTAAAATTCTGCCAATCTTTGCAACACAAATGTCTGTTAAACGGCCACTACATCGCTCTTCCATTTGTATGTATGTTTACAACTTTGGGTATGCGTTTTTTTCCTACTCTTCTTTTCCTCTACACTCTATCTACTGCTATGGATGTGCGTATACTTACTCTCTTCTCCCTCTTCTATATCAGTTTTATTGTACGAACGTAAAACCCTGAAAATGTTACAACTTTAACTTCACGCCACATTTATTTACACGATCGACAGAAACCTATTGGCATCCCCAGCTAACTGATCGGTAGGGGTGAATTTTTACATTTTGAAATCATATTATAGCCAATGATATTTTTTGCAGTATCAGTAGAGTAATTAAGTATGTATTGAATGTGATGGTGATTTAGCGAATGTTATGGAAAAACCGTATTGGAAAAATGTGCTGATGGGTTTGTGAAATGTGGCTGTGGTTACTGAATTGACTTTGTTAAACTGTGAATGATAACTTTTCAAATTTAGCTCGTGGTTGAATGACAGAGTTAACCTGAGGCCGATAACTTGTCACGTGTTTATTTGTGGATGTTGTTTCCATTTTCATTTGTTTCTCTCGATGTGATCTTTCGAAAATTCTTTGGCCTGTGTGTAATGTTTTGATTACAGTAGTACACGAATCTGGAGTATGCTGCTATTATTACAACTGTCACGTGTATTCTCCTTGAAAAAAGGGAACTCTATGTAGCGGAAGTGGTTACATTCGTACGACTACAAACACCTATCATTGTACTGGGAAAAAAATAATACAAGGAAATATTATACAGTCGTGATGCTGTTGTGTGACAGTTAGATTTTAATTTGGTTAATTAGTGGTTAAAGTGGAATGATTGCGCTCGCCATCAATGTCATTATTATTTATCATGACCAAGTACTTTCTTGTGGTGAGTAAAATCGTCTGGTTCTAACCTGAGTACCATAATTAACAAAAACATTGAAGGAGCAAATTAAAACTCACAAATTGGAGTGATGTTTGTGACAAGCGACTTCCCTTTCTTATTTGTATCCTTTTTTGAGATAAATTAGAATGAAGCAAATTTAATTGATGATAACATAGTGTATCATCCACCAGTCATTACATTATATATTATATTATGATGTTACTACCTTGAAAACCATGGTGTTGCTGCTACTGTTGCTGCTTGTGCTGTGGCTGCTGTACACTGCTGTCACATCAACTCACACAACTTTATATACTCGAGAGTTGACCTGGGAAAGGTTTGGGGGGGTTACGGTGACAGTGGGAAAGTTGACGAGGAAAGAGTGGGAGGTGATGTGGGGGGGGGGGGAAGGGGGGCTTTGAGACGTGCCCCATGTTACTTTGCTCTCTCTCTCTCTCTCTCTCTCTCTCTCTCTCTCTCTCTCTCTCTCTCTCTCTCTCTCTCTCTCTCTCTCTCTCTCTCTCTCTCTCTCTCTCTCTCTCTCTCTCTCTCTCTCTCTCTCTCTCTCTCTCTCTCTCTCTCTACTTAACTGTGTGTATAATTATGTCATTGTCATGTCGGGTACCGTACTGTCAGTTATATAATTTGTGTACTGCATGTAATTGTAATCGGTATATTTGGTTGATAGTAAAATATGTTTAGGATAGTTGTAGCCTTTTATAATAGTGAAAGTCGTGTTAATAGTAATATGGATGATAATACTAAATTGTGTTATTGTTGTGGTCATAATGAACGTCTTTACTATCACTATTATTTCAAATTTTACTTAATATGTTGTAATATTACTATTTTTAAATAGTTCATTATTATTATTATTATTATTATTATTATTATTATTATTACATAGCTAACCAGATTGTTTCATTGCTTTCTCGATCTGTGTGCGTGATTGTGGGTTTAGCATTTTCTTTCCTACAGTTTTTTTCACAGTGTCTGTGTTTTCATGAAATCCGAGCAACTTTCATGCATGTTTCTTTGCGAAAATGAGATTTCTCTTATATCGTTCATGATGCAGTTTATCGTAAACCTTAACTTTCCCATCGTACTTGTACATATCGTATAGCCTCGCCACACGTAATGTTAATAAAAGATTTACCCATAATTAGTTTTAATTTTGTGGTGACTTCACCGTTCCTGGCCGTGTGATACATTAATAAAAACAGTTGAGTGTGACGCACGAGGAATACTTTATCATGCTGCTTAGTCTTATATTATAGTCCTTCATGTAATCATGTTTTATTGCCTGACTCATGGCTCATTGTAATTATAAAGTTGGTTAAAGCCAGACTTACTGGTGTTGACTGTACTCGAGTTATGTATCCTTGGACGCACGGGTTATCATGGCACATTTTAATTAAGGCGTCTCAGTTAATCAAATTACACCGTCTAAGAAATAAGGGTTGTTAAGGGTTATTTAATATGTTTTAAATATTTCTCATATAGGCATCGGAAGTTGGAGTAATCTTTTCTGTAAGAATAGTAATATATTGTGTGATAAGAAATAAAAAATCCTTAGCCTTTGTGGAGTTAATGTGATTGTTCAATGTTGGTAAATCTGGAGCAAATTATTCCTCCAAACTATTCCAGGCAAAATTCCATCAACATTTTTGTTAACCTGGTTCTGTTTCCTGGTTCTGGCATACACTGGAGGAATCAAAACATTTTAATGTACAAAAAGTACAATACCCCCTTCAGCCAATTATCTAAGAAGGATTTTTCGCTTTGTTTATGAAGGAAGTACAATATCTTACAGGTTGTAACCCTTTGTCCCTGCTGCGTCAGAGATTGGAAGGGTTCATGAATTTTGTGTTAAGGGTTTTTCTGCGACCACCACTCGTACTCTTTTCACTCATAACTTGGTGGTTTGCATGCATATTGCCTTATTATCTCAATTCAAAATTTCTGCGATATACTCAGAATTTTTGTGTCTGATTCTTTCTCTCCTTTTTCTAACTTTCATCCCCACTTTCCTTTTCTCATTATGTTCTTTGCTCCTCCCTCCCTCCTTTTACTAAACTCCTGTTCTCTCCATGCTGTCTTCCTTTTACTCTTTACCCATAACTTTACTTCCATCGTTATCTAATCGAGTTTCCCTTTTTATCCATTCCTTGCATCCTCTCCCTTCTTCGCATCCTCTCCCTTCTTCGCTCACGTTTATTCTCCACTTTCTTGTACACCAGATCTCTCTCTCATTTCTTTATATATTTCTATTACTTTACATCTCTCATTCATACTCCTCATTCCGTTTCTTCAAATTACCTCCTCTCTGGATTGTTTCCATGCAGAATTCTTCCTTTCCATTATTATAAATACCCTCCTCACATTCTTTCTTTCCCGCTTACACACTCCCCACTCACAATGACACTTTTTCCTTCCCCTCATACTTCACCCCCGTCTATTTCATACTGTACAGTACTCTCTCCCACATCCTCTCACTCTGTCGCACACTTCCCTTCCCTGTGTCACACTCCGCCTGCCTTTACCGACCCAGAGCCCGGCACCGCCAAGCATTTTCCACCTAACGTGAGAAAAAGGTAGTAGCAATAATAATAAAATCCAAAACGAAAAAGCTCGTATTTCTTTTTAATCGCGAACTTTTACTTCTCGTCACGGGTGGCGCGGAAAGACGACGTTATCGTTTTTGCGAATTAACGCAATGAAGTTTTTGCGTGGAAACTTTTGAGTTCCCTTGTGGGTCGTCAGGGCCAAGTGTGGAATTAATAACTCTCTCGCTCATTACTTTTCCTCAGATGCATAATTTTGTCAAGTGAATATAGCTAAATTAAATCCTAATAACTTTTGACATTTCCAATATTTAAGTTAATGGTTCTGTGATATAGTTTGTGGATTGAAATACTGTATGTTGATTCATCCAAACTATTCCATAAAGCAGGCAGTAGTCATCAGTTATGGGAATTTTTCAGATATAGAATAAATCCTCGTCCTTAAAAAGATGTCAATGAACATGACACAAAAGTAGTGGACAGTCAAAGTCAAAAGTCTCGTCGCTTCTCCTGTCTGCTCGTCAACTCTGTAATCCATAGCATCGTAAATGTAGTATACAGTAGTTGTCTCTTATGTTTGACTCTCAACCCTATTATTCATGTCTTCGTGAATGAATTTTGATTTACTCACAACAGTATTGCAGAGTACACCATCAGAAGAAAAGAGGCAAAAAGACCATTGGTGGTGTTGTTCATTTAGTACCGTAATGTTTATCCATTTAATATAGACGTGGAACAAACTATTGCGTCCATTGTCTCTAAACCCTCAGATCCCATCCATGTGTCCAACATAAAATTTGCTCATGAAAGGGAAACCAAACAGCGCAATGATAAATGAAATGTGCTTTTAATTCCTCAATGTATTATTAATATTAATGTAAGGATTTTATTACCAACATTACATGCAGCACTTAATATGTATTTATATGACTAATTGTTGAAAATATTAGTCGTTATAATAACTCATGTAACACTGCCAGACTCGTCACTCAGGAATCAAACATATGAATGATAACCAACGACTGATACTACCAAAAACAAGAGCTGAAATATATACAATTTAATCAAATATGAAATGCAAGGGGACTGAATCATTGAAGTATTAATTTTTATTGCTAATTGGTATTGGCCACAATATTTGTTTTCCGATTGTGTCCTGGAAAACTGGTGATGTGTGCGTGTGATTGGTTTGTTGCGGTTATGGTTCTGTTATGTTTTGACCTAGTTATTTTGTAGCGTGTCTGTGGTTCGTCGTGTGTATAAAAAGGATGTGTTTATAATGTATCATGTTGATAATATAGGTTTATGATTTGTCACATGTATGTTATGATGAGTTGTTGTTGTTGTTAGTACGTGTGTGATCTGTTTATGTTATACGGCTGTTTTTTTTTTTTTTTTCATTGTTTTTGTCGTGTTGTTATAATTTCGTGTTTGTGTGATATGTGGTTAGGTAATATTGATATGTTGTGTGTTAAGCTTTGTTGAAGTTTTGTTGTGTTTATATTATTTCGTATAATGTTCCTTGCCTTGTCTTTGTGTTGATGTTTGTAAATTTTTTTATATTAATGGGCCTGTGATATGCTCGACAAAACTATGCTCCTTCAAACTATGCCATGAAGTATAATACACCGTCGTTGGTGCTGCTTTGAGGCAGAGTTTGGAGAAATTCCAGCCTCCAGTTCTTTGATAACTTCACGGGGCCATACTAAGAGCAAACCAAACTACTAGGGATGGAGTTCTTTATCATACAACTCCTTCCTGTCCGATGTGTGAATGACGAGACTTCAAGTTCATCTGTTTATGATGTTTTTTCATGGACCAAGTCATAAGAGGAATGTATTAAAACTTGTAATGGCTTGAATTCATTTATTTTTTATTAAGAGTAAGAAATTGAATTATTTTAGAACCATTTTATAGCTACTGGTACCTTTTGACATTTGCTATTTATAAAATATTAATGATAATTGTAATACTTAGATTAGCAGCAACAACACAACTTGGTAACATAAGCCTTGTATTGATTACAGGCCTAGTACTAGTGGTTCAAGCATAGTACTGGTGGTACAGGCATAGTACTGTTGGTATAGGCCATGTACTAGTGGTATAGGCCATGTACTGGTGGTATATGCATGATACAGTTGGTAGTGTATAGGCCTAGTACTGGTAGCGTAAGGCTAGTTAGTGTAGGCTTAGTATTGATGGTAATAGCCTAGCATAGTGTTGAAGGTCTATAGTACTAGTGTTGTAGGCCTGTTATGGATGGTGGTGAAGGCCTAGTATTGGTGCCACATGCCTAGTACTAGTGGTGTTGGCCTAGTACTAGTGGTAGAGGTTTGTTATGGATAGTGGTGTAGGTCTATAGTTGTATCCTGGTATTCCTAGTAGTGGTGACTGACGTGGCCGTGGGAGTGTCCGGTGTAGCTGACGTCGGCCTGGAAGCCACTGTATGGGTCGGCTCGGTAATTCACCTGTACCAACACAACAACATAACATTAACACCATCACTTTAATTAAGGGACCCCGTGATGTAGTCAGATAATTGGAGGTTAGTGATCTACATGATAACAGGGTCCTTAGGGGAATCATCTTCTCATGACACACTATAATACACTTACACTAAACTACAACACAAACCAGGTCCCCTACTCGTATAATGAGATAATTAGAGGAATCAGTTCAGTAGCCATCAAATTTACCAATATATGTGAATATTCCCTTAAACATTTATATTCCCCTTAAGGCTGGCAAGATATAATGTATACAAATGTAATGATACAAAAGTTATACGTAGAATCAAGAAGAAGTTATTCCTTGTAATTTTTTTATTTGGTTGAGATTAACGGGAACTATTCATAAAGTAGGAATTATGATCAACCAAAAATTAATTTCATCTTCATATTTTGCCGGAATGAAATTTGCAATAACCAACACTACTTTATGGTCCGCTTCAGGACATAATATTATATTCATGGTCATCACGAGGTCATACAATGGTAACTGAAGCGGCAATATTTTTAACATACTAAACAACCCAACCCCACCCTATACTATAAGCAACCCACCCTAACTCCACCAACCCACCCTAACCCACGACCAACCCACCCTAACCCACGACCAACCCACCCTAACCCACTACCAACCCACCGTTTGCTTGCGTCCATCGGGGAGGTCAACGGAGTAGGCCCCTAGTACCGTCTTGCCGTCCGAACTCTCCTTACGACCGAAGTTCTGTCCGCTGTACCCGTCCTGGACCCCGTATGAGAAGGAGTACGGTTGAGGCCGGTAGTGTCCTTGCTGTAGATGGTAATAGAAGGAGGAGGGGGTGGTGAGTTAGTCAGTTTCCCAATGTTTTTTCATGTCTATCCATCATTCATTAACTCAAACCATTAATTAACCTCCTGTGTAATGGTTCTTTTTATTCAGTCTGACTATTTACCCATAAAAACAGGAGCATGCAAGAATGTTTATGCTTCAATTAGATTCGTGTTACTGCTATGAATATAAGCATGTAATGTGTAACTTTCTATATTGGCCTGTCGTGTGAATTTTTCCCACTCTGTCCTTTCGTCACCGTACGTATTGAGAGGTGAGGTCAGCTACTTACCCTTCCATGATGTTGTTTGTAGAATGATGGGTCAGGTCGAGCCAAGGTCAAGCCCAACACCACGGCAACTACACACACCTGGAGTGATAGTGGTGTTAAGAGTGATTAGTGGTGTTAAAGAGTGATAGTGGTGTTAAAGAGAGAGTATTTGGTGTGTGTGTGTGTGTGTAAGGGAGAGTTTTATTTGTTAGTGTGTGTGTGTATGTGTGTGTGTAAGGGAAAGTTTTATTTGTTAGTGTGTGTGTGTGTGTGTGTGAGAGAGAGAGAGTGTTTGTGCGTGTGTGTGTGTTAAGGGGAGGATGTGGCAAACTGTACTGTACACTCATGATACCTAATCCCTGACCAGAGACGAAAGGCAGGCACCACACACACACACACACACACACACACACACACACACACACACACACACACACACACACACACACACACACACACACACACACACACACACATACACATACACATACACAGCATTCGAACTCAGCCTCTATAGGTGTACTGGGTGGGGAAAAGAGCAATAGCAGGCGATTCGAAGCTTTCTGCTGCTCACACTCTGGTCAGAAATTATGTATCACGAGTGTACTGTATATTTATATGAGTATGACTTATGCAGTTTTCCACGTAATCCTATAACGGAATTGGTAAACACTACTAACATTATTCTTATTATATTGGCTGTAGATGATGATGATGATAATTGCCATGATGACTCCAAATCCTATAATATATATAGATAAGACTAGTTTTGCTTTCGGCCTATATAATTAACATGGTAAGTTATTGATGAGTGTAAAAATTGGTTTAGTTATTTTTTATTCAATCTAAGTACTTTGCGTTCACTGTACGTTTGAAAATTCCAGGTCTTTATAAATATTTTAGGGTTTTTCCTGTTAATTAAAGAAGTAAACAAAGCATATGAATTGCATTTAATATAATTGGACACGGATCTGTGTGCTTTATTATTCAGCGTGATGCTCGAGTGAATCCCTTTCCGCTTTTGTTGCTATTAACGCGGATAGTTAATGCAGCATGTACACGTCAAATAAAAATGATTACTGTCCACTTTCTTACTTCAGAATCCAGTGTATCTTTTTTTTAAGGTGATGTTATAAATGATTTAATACAGGTTTATAACACTGTTTTCTGTCAGTATCATGAAATGCATTTTTGAAACGAAGTGTGTGAATCTCTTTAAAAAGGGATATGATATTGTCAGGGAATGAAGTGTACATGATATTGTATCTTCTAACTGTGTCAGGGACGTGGCAGCTCACACGTTAAGGGGAGGGTATATATAGTTTTGACCTTTTTGGAGATGATAATTCCTCCTAACTACTTTAAACAACAGACCACCATTAATGTTGTTCATTTGGTCCTGTTACCTGGCATACTTTGGAGGAATCAAGGCACCCCAATGTACCAAAAGTATACTCTCCCCTGAATGGCATAAACAGCCCCCAATTGACAGACCATATCTTTTCCAATTAAGATTAAACTTCTGAACGAGTCCCATAATTTATGACAGATCCCAATTTATAAGTCAAACTAATCTGACTTTAAAGGATTGAGAATAAAATACAATATTATTGAACAGTAGCTGCTGGAAAAAAGTCTTACCTTGAGCAGCATTTTGTGTCAGACCTTGAGTGGTACTTGAGTGTTGTCCTTAAGTGTGCTGGAGGAGGAGTGAGTGGTGGTTCTGTGTCGTCTTATCCTTATATATATATGCAGTACAGGACATCCCCTCCTTCCTGGACACTCCCTCCATCCCCCATCCCCCGTCCCCATCCCCCAACCCCCATCCCCATCCTGATTCTTCCCCTGGATTCCCACTCACACCATTTGTTCCTCAATGTCTCTCCCATTCTCCTCCCTACCCCTCCACCCCTCTCCCCATTCTCCTCCCTACCCCTCCACCCCTCTCCCCATTCTCCTCCCTACCCCTCCACCCCTCTCCCCATTCTCCTCCCTACCCCTCCACCCCTCTCCCCATTCTCCTTACCCCTCTCCCCATTCTCCTCCTTACCCCTCCACCTCTCTCCCCATTCTCCTCCCTACATCTCCACCCCTCTCCCACTCTCCTCCTCACACCTCCACCCCTCTCTCTGTCTCTGTTTCCTCCATGGTTTCCTCCCTCTCCCCAGCCTCCTCCAACCCCCCCCCCCTTCTCTCTCTCTGCCTCTCTTTAAACCCTCTTCTTGGTAATCTCACCTTGCTCTCTTTTTGTGTTGTATCTTCTTTCTTCGTCTCTCTCCCCCTTCCTCCGTCCCTCCCACCTCTTTCATCCTTCTTTCTCACTCCTCACTCTTCATTTTTCTTGCTTTCCTTTCTGTATAATGTTTTCACCTTTGTTTCCCTCACTTGACCCTAACCATTCTCGACTTGTTTTTTCTTTCGACAGTCTTCCTCTCTCTCTCCAGTCTTCCTCTCTCTCTCTCCAGTCTTCCTTTCTTCTCCACTCTTTCTATCTTCTCCAGTATTACCTCTCACTGTTATTCGTTTGATTTATCGTATCGTATCGACCCGTCTTTTTCCCCCTTTCATTTGTTTTACTCAATTATTCGGTTCCTCCTCGCATTTCTTCCTTTACTCCATCTCATCTTTCTGTTTCATTCCTTCCCATCTCTATGTCCATTTTTCTCTCCCATTTACTGCTTTCTCTTCCCCCTTTCCCTTTCTTCCCCCACCCCATTGTTTTCCCTAATCGTCCTTCTTATTTTTCCTTTTCATTCTGTATTCACTTTGCTCGCCATTGTTACCACAAATTTTTCAACTTTCAATTTTTTTTGTCCCTCTATCCCTTATCCCCCTAACATCTCCCTCCTTTGCCCCTCTCCCTCCACTACCCCTCTCCCTCCACACCTCTCTCTCGCTCTCCATATTACCCCTCTCCCTCCATACCCATCTCCCTCCACACCTCTCCCTCTCTCTCTCTCTATTACCCCTCTCCCTCCACACCTCTCTCCATTACCCCTCTCCCACCTATATACTTTCTCCTTCCCCCCTTTTCTCCTTCCCCCCCTTTCTCCTTCCCCCCTTTTCTCCTTCCCCCCCTTTCTCCTTCCCTCTGTATCTGCTGTTCTCTTTCTCAATTCGTCTTCCCCCTTTTTTTAGAACAACCCCGGGAAAGTCCCTGGATTTGCCGTCGCCCCCTCTTTTGTTTGTCTGTATGTATGTCCTCTATCTTCTTCCATCCCTATCCATGCATGCCCTATTCCTCCATCTCTTTCCCTACTCCTCCATCTTTCCCCCTATTCCTCCATCGCTCTCCCAACTCCATCTCTCCCTACTCCTCCATCTTTCTCCCTCCTCCTCCATCTTTCTCCCTCCTCCTCCATCGCTCTCCCTCTCTGTCACCCTCCTCGTTTTACTCCCTCTCCTTTCTTTCACCTTCCTCTCCTTTCTTGCCCTATTCTCACTATTTTCTCTTCTATCTCTCTCTCTTATCCTCTTTTGTTTCCTTCGGTCTTACTTCTTTTTTCTTTTTTCTTTTTCGTACCCATCCCCTCACACCTGCTCCAAAGATCCGTAAAAACCATTGAGAAAAAGCTGGGATTACCTGTCACGTGATAAGAGAGAATGAATTGTGCGGGAGTAGAATTGAGGAGAGGTGAGGGAGGGAGAGGAGGGAAGAGGAGTGGGGGAGGGAGAGGAGTAGGGGAGGGAGATGAGGGAAAAGGAGTGAGGGAGTGAGATGAGGGAAAAGGAGTGAGGGAGTGAGATGAGGGAAGAGGAGTGAGGGGGTGAGAGGAGGGAAGAGGAGTGAGATGAGGGAAAAGGAGTGAGGGAGTAAGATGAGGGAAGAGGAGTGGGGGAGTGAGATGAGGGAAGAGGAGTGAGGGAGTGAGATAAGGGAAGAGGACCTATCCCTCCCTTCCTCTCACCTCCGACCTTCCTCTTCCCTCTTGTTATAAATATATGACCAAAGTTCCTAATCTCACACAACCCATACATAATTTGCAAGTTTGTTATGATGATTAAAGTTTCCCCAGGTGCACCATCATTGTCTACTAAGTTTCCTAATTCGTGTGTCAGTCGTTTATTTTATGTTACTTTCCTTCCTCGTCTTACCTTGTGTTTCGTTACCCTCTCAGACTAGGCTAGGGCTTCATAATCACAAAAACTGATCTGGAGTTTCTGGAGAATTGTTTTCACTTTACAAAATATTCAAAGTTGTAGATATTATTCAACTCTAATGGTGCTGCGTATTTCAGACTCAATTTTTATGCATTATAATTTCAGACCTCCTCGATCCATTAAAAAGTATTATCACTAATCGCATATCGTAAATATAATGTCGAAATTAATTTGAAATGTTTCATAGTTTCATTTTCACCACTACGCACATGCCGGTAATGTATCATGAAAGATTTAAAGTGAATATGCAGTATAACGTCAGAGACATATTATATAATGTTCTGTGATAGAAGTTTTAAATCCTGTTCAAACAGAATTCCTGCATAAAACCCTTCCATTCATTTCAGCAAGTGATACATATGGCAAAGCTTATATAGAGTGAGTTGTTACAAGCCGGACAGAGTGACATTTCAACCAACTATTAAAACTCCTTCTTACCGGTACCATCCCATTTTTTATATCGCCAAAATTATGGAAAGTTGAAATTATAGAATAATCAGTATCTTGGAATTTGAAAGAAAATGATGAGTTTTGGTTGACAGGTTCGTTATAAAATACACTACATTCTTGAATCTTGGGATTATGTAACTTTACAGCCACTGTTTATTTGACATGTTATGGGTGGTAATCAAGGACGATAAAGTTCGATGGGTTATGCAAGTCTGGCTTCTCGTGGTTTAAAGTGGATGGAGTTGGGTTTCTTAGGTCTGAGCTCGATTTATATGGGTTCTGAAAGTTCTAAGAGAGCCCCAATAAATTTTGCTCATCAAAGTCAATTATGATACTTTCTATTGGTCTAATTTGGGTTCTAGTGGACTGCATACATACTGTACATACATACATACATACATGTCCGAGTATGATCAAAATGGGTTCCATTTATCCAGGTCCATCGTGACTTCAAAAGGGTGTTAAGGCGAGTTAATTTGTTTTCTGTTGGGTCCACAGGAAGCATTTTTGTCTCTTGCGTAGCTTAGAAAAAAATATATACGATATAATTTTTTGCCCTGTATTTTGGCAACTCTGCTCACAACCCTAAGTGATGGGGAACATACAGCCGGATGTTACAGGGAAAACATCGACAGAAAAAGGAATGGGAAAAGAAATGCCAGGAGGAAAACGAATGAGAGCAAGAGAACAGCCACACAGTTTGGGTAGAGGGAGGAACGTTCATGAGAATAATGATGTGTAGGAAGAGGTAGAGTACGGTAGGAGGAAACAGATAATAATGAGGAGGTAGAGAATAAAGAGCAGGGAACAAAAAGAAATTAAAGGAGGGACGAAGGATAAAGTAGGGATCGTAGAGGGGAATAAATGCGAGCGAGAGGTGGGAGAAAAACAGGGATTCTAGAGGTCTTCCTTCCCCAATACCCTCGATAGAAAAAAAAAAAAAGTTATACCGGAAGCCTGGAGAACTGTTGCAAGAAGGGATTTTCCGTAACAGACGAAGCATCCTTGTTTGTGTTGTGTCACCTTGTTAATCTATGTTGGAGTAAAATTGCATGGAATTCTCGCCTAATAAACTTACATAATGGCCATGATAATTATGTTTCTTAATTTTTGTAGTGGTCAGTCATTATGGAAACACAAGCACATTATTACGCTATTTATTAAGTGAGTAAAATTTCAAAAGCAGGAACAAAAACTCCTCGACTCTTTCCCCTGCATGTAGGAGGGATGATACTACTGGTTCTACAGGTTTGGTAACAACAAATTCCCCAACTAGTCTGTCTATCCTCAAGGTCATGGTCACCTTTAGTTATAGTTTGTTGCCATGTCACACACAATACATACAGACGATATTAAACGTTCTCAACCTCGCTTAATATTTCCAGTAATATTTCCTTGTGTTATCTGGTTTCAAATCACTTACTTGAAACGCTAAGTCGCTAATTGCAGTTACAATTTATGTCTTACCTTGTGAAGAAAATCACAGTCCCTGGGAGGCAATAAAAAAGCAATGATACGTCACCAATCCTAGCTAGGTATGGGATAAGTCGGGACTTGTTTCATTCAGTTCCTTACCATTTCATGAAGTATAAGTCCTAAAACACAGGGGAACGTTTATTTCATAGAGTGAAGAACATAGTGGTGGTTTGGATGGTTGAAAAGGGCATAATTATTAAAACAGAGTTGTTGTTTTTAAGTTCTTTATTTACCTTTACTACAAGCCCCAACACTCTGTGAAACGTTGCCGCTAAAGGCGTTGATGTTATTGTGGCCAGTCTCTTGGTTAAGTTTACCTTCGAAAACCTCGTGAGTTTTCTGTGTTGTACAACAATAATCTTAGACTTGCTCGTTGTACAATACTTGCAGAATGCGCATTTTCTTTTGTATAAATATTATTATGAACCTGCTTTTGTGTATATGTTTTAGGAATCAACGACAAAATTACCCTTCTCAACGTTATAAACTTAAAAAAAAAAAAAAAAAAAAACGTGAGAGAATGTGAGTTTATAATTTTGTGGTGTTTTGTTATTGTGGTTTTATTTATATTTTGCTGTCAGCCTGTTGCTATCTATCGTGTCAAGATGAAAGGCGGCGATGGCATTTTTATTATACGGATATGCAGCTTGTCTGGGAGGTTTTTGTTTTGATACCAACACTGGGGAAGGCCAGGTACTACCCCACCTCTCTCTCTCTCTCTCTCTCTCTCTCTCTCTCTCTCTCTCTCTCTGTTCATTTCTATATGTGCTTGTGGGTGATTACTACATGATTACTACAAAGTGGATGACAAACAAGTACTACATACTACCTCGATTTTATTTTATCGTACACAATATTACAGTATATTAAGAGAAAACTATATAGATACAGGAGTCGTCAACACATCAATTTGTAATGAAAAGATTCAAGAGAGATTGAAAGGATACTTTACTGCTTTTTTATTGTATTTATTTATTTGTTTATCGGCAGATTGAAAAGGTTAATGATTTCTACAAACTATGCTACACGAACAACATCAGTAATGAAGAGTTCTGTTTTGTGCCATAGTTTGGAGATTCAATAGGCGATTTTGTAGATAACCATTCTGATGTGCCGTGTCTTTATTTTTTTATTGTGTGTTCAGCTGTTCATAAAAAAAAAAAAGACTTGCAGTGAAAGTTCTGTCGGGTATAAACTAGAATCCATTTGGGAATTGTTTACCACGCCTGAGGGAATGAACGTCAGTAACTTGAGTAATGCCTCCTATATCATGTAGGATTTTGTCAAGTATATAAAATGAAATAAGTTATATCGGATAATGCAAAGATTAAGCATGTAAGAATTTATGTGATAGACTGGGCATAGAACAAAGTATGAAATTGTAATTAGAAAAGCGCACTGTAATGATTAAGGTTAAAGTGTAATGCAAATTAGAATGTAGCAAAGAGTATAATATGAATAGTATTGGTGTCTGATAAATAAGTCAATATTACTTGAGGTAATGATTATTAACGTTTTTTTTTAAAGAAAAAAATGGTGGTACGACTTAAGATTAATTTAGTGACTTTTGTGGTGGAATAATTTTAGAAAGTAACTATGAGGCCATTAAAACCGTCTTTGAATTACAGTCCTTTAAACATTAATGGGTTTTCCTCTTCAAATCTGTATACGCATAACGTTTATGTCAAATTCTTTGTACCTGTATTCAGTCACTGTTTCTTTTTAGTGTGAGTTGATGATCTCAGCTTAAAGAAAATTTATGGAACTTGAGTTTTTATTTACTGTAACAAAGTATTGCATTTCATTATTTCTACCCATTATGACTATAATAATATCTACATTAGGATTATTCTTGGAGTTTGTCGTCTCGTTCATTGATAATGTCCCCTGATATGCAGTTGCCTTTTCTTCATTGCATCTTCTAAGGTTTTTGTGTATGGCAGTTTCCTATAGTTGGTGTGTTAAGTTTGAGAAATAATATAAGACGAAAAAAACCCCAAAAAAACCCAGATACATTGAAAAGTACAAGAGAACAAAAACCTTTTAATTGTCTTGGATTCTTTGTAATAAATAGCCTTAGATTATGAAGACTGGAGGCAAATTCTTATTGGCTTTGGTATCTAAATAATCTACTAGGGAGAGTTTTGTAGTTCAAGTCAGCTATAACACATCGTGGTGTCCGGTTAAGTTTCTCTACAGGTGTCCGATATGTTTCCCTCGGTGTCCGAAGTACGACTATTGGCATATCATTGGAATGGTTACTGTTATTTGGTCTTATACTCCCTGTCGGTATCAGTAAATAGGACTACCATAATCCAGTCTTGTTCTTTGTGGCTGCTGGTATCTGAACGTCGACTATTTATATAATCTAATGCCTGGTGACTTTTAACATTCTGATGATCACTCGTCATTGGTATATCTGGACTGGTATTTACTGGTATCCGGACTGTGGTTGTTGCTGGTATCCGGTCTGTGGCTTGAAGGTGACAGGTGGTCCAGACTCGTGTGGGTACTGGGCACTACCCTCGTACTGGACGTTGGCTATGAACCCCCTCTCGTGGTCAGCTTCGTAACTCACCTGAAGGGAAGAGGGAAAGGTGATGGGTGATGGGGGAAATTAGGGGACGACATTTGGTACAGATGAGAGGGAGGGATGTGCATTGGGTGGTGGTTGGAGGGAGGGGAAGGGCGTTGGGAGAGAGGAAGAGGGAGGGGGAGGGCGTTGGGAGATAGGTGGGGAGTGGAAGAAACTTTGAAATTAATAAAGGGAGTTGAGGGATTGGTAGTGGGTGATAGATGGAATTTCAGATGAGTTAAATGATAATGTTAGAAAGATCTGACGAAGAATGAGAAGACTCCTGATATCGGTAAAAGGAGTCAAGTGAGAAGAGTGATGATGGAATGAAAATGGATGAGTGGTAGCAAAGTGAAACTGATATATTTGGACTAGTTGGTTGGATGAATATTGATGGTGTGATAAGAAATTTGAATAACTGAAAATGTGGTGGTGAAAATAGTACAAACAAGTAATATGGAAAAAGAGAATTAAGTAAGTAACAGGAAAAATACTAGGAATGGAGTGAGACTATGAGTGGTGGAACAGACTGTGATGACTAGACTATAGGGCGTCACATAGGCCTACCGTCTGCTTGCGGCCGTCTGGGAGTTGAACGGTGTACGAACCACGGACTATGTTACCGTCGGAGTCCTCACTGTGGCCGAAGTCTGCGCCGGCGTAGTCGTCACGAACACCGTAGGCAAACTCGTAAGGCATCCCAGGCTGGCGAGGGTCGAGGGAGGATAGAGTGTTTGTAATCAGCTAAATATTTTTCCATTCAAAATTTAGAAAACTAGAAAGAATAATTGGTGAGGAGCAAGATGAAACTTACACCTGGCTGACTCAAATCCTCACAAGATTCAACCACAAACTCACCTCCTTGTAGGTAGTAGGACCTCCGTAGAGATCAGCTGGGTAGGCCAATGTAGTCCCCACCAGTCCCACCACCACCACCAACACTAGCAGCGTCGCCTGGGAGAGAAGTGGGGTTGAAAATGTAAACAGAAAATTCCCCAGTTTTTTTTTTCTTTTAGTATTGGATATTTTTGGATATTTAGTACTTTTTGTGAGTATGGATAATGGGGGTATGACTCAGCACATTTTACTTCGTCCTTTCATCAATTACCGTATGCTTTCTTCCAGCATTCAGTTGTTTTGAGAAAATTGTAAAACACTGTGATTATAAGGACCCTGTGATCATGTGTGAGAATTGGAGGCTTCTGATTTCTCCTGACTACATCACGAAACAAGCTCCTTCCATATAGGTGGTGTTTCGTGGCAATATATGTAGGACTCATTTACTTACAATTTTCTGACTACATCACAGGGTCCCTAAAAAGCAAGACAGTACTAAACCGAAAGCGAAAGTTGAAGGACGCGGAGAGAACAATGAATATCCTCTAATGACTTTTTTTTTTTGTACCTTACGAAGTTGCTTTACCTACATTATCACATTTTCTTTATCGATATTTAAATGCAAACCAATTACCAAATGCAAATATTACGCAAACAATTTACAGACTGAGAAAATTCTATTATATTTTTAAAACATGCAAATTTACACACTGCATCTCATGTCATTTCAAACATAGATAACACCCATAAATGAGGTGAGTGAGATTGGAACCTAACCTTTGTGGTCATTGTGGGGTTGTACATTAGACGGTCCAAGACTCCTCGTATCCCGGAAAGATGGTGTTGGGAGAGGCAGGTTTGGGTGAGGTGTGTGTGGTGCCGCTGGGTTGGGGGTAAAGTTGGGGGGTAGGCCGTAAATCGTCCTTTAAAGACTCGCAGGATTCAGTAGAGTGTAGTGGTCGGGAAGAGGCCAGGTGATAGGGCAGGTGTTAGTAGGAGCAGGTGTGGCCTCTCAGGTGTAACGTCTGTAGGTAGAGGCAATCAAACTCACAAACAAAGCTCGCCACTATTGCCACACAACAACATTCCTAGTTTCCTACTGATTGGCAGAAAAGGAATATTATACAGTGTTATTGGAAAGTAATGCACATCGCTCTTACATATATCGGTATTGAGATTATCACACGGGCACATACATTTCCTTCAGTGTGTTTGTCTGTTGTTAGCCTGTTCTAATCTCCAACAGTTAAACTTATAATCTAATTTCTGTTCTCGTTTTCTGTCTGTCTATGTTACACGTCGCTCAGGGATAGCTTCAATTACATCCTTCAATTTATTCGACCTGGGGAGGATGCGCTGGAACTTTAGAAGTTGTCTGTACGTCTGGATATAGAAATAGAGTATCCATTGATGTGTTAATGATGAAACCAAGAGTTTTGTAGCAATTTAATTGAAATATCTGGGTTATGTTTCCCACTTAACGTGCTCAATTTGTGTTGAATTAAATGAGATTTGATCTGAATCGGGGGAACCGTATGGCCTCCATGTATATGTATAGGAGCGAGAGTCTGGTTGTTAATGGGGTCTATGAATATATTATGGATATATTGTTTCTATCCTTACTTTTGCATTTTTTTGTCAATCAGGCTCGTATTTTGGCCTGCCTCCCTGCTTAGCAAACCTTTCTTCCTATTCCCAAAGATACCATTTCCCTGCATTTTAACTCAATTAATTATCCTACATACTCTGTCAAATGAAATGTCTCACATCTTACTCAACAACCTTCTTACTTCCCTAACGTAACCCATAATTTTACCTCCTGTTTTCCGTCTTTCTTTTTGAGAACTTAACACATACGGTATTCATGTTTCCTGTATTACCTGTGTGTCCTAGAAGTTGTATGGCGTGGGACTGATGCCATGAGAGCCAATGCTTCTCCTCTTATACCTTTGAAATGTTTACCTGTGACGTCACTGAGACAACATGGCTGTCTGGCGAAAGCGTATGCACAGACTGAAAGAGATCAGGAGTGTGCCGATAGTCTGGGGAAGGGAAGGGAAGTGTGGGACAGGCGAAGATGGAGAAAGGGAAACAGGGCACAAGGTAAAGAGGATAGGAGGGAAAATGTAAAAGCGAAAAGTAGAGTGTGGGAAGAGGATAAAATTATATACGACATGGTGAAGAATTGAGGAAAATAACTTTAAAAATATGGGTGTATAGTAAGAAATTGTAAAGAATGGAATAAGAAGAAGTGAGAACGGTGGGAATAAAGCTAGGAGCCGAGAGGGGAAAGAAGGAACTGGTCAGGAAAGACAGAAGAATCCGGGGTGTAAGAATAGAAATTGCTGATGGTTGGAGGAAGAAGAGGACATATTGAAAGGAAAGAGGGAGAGGCGAATGAATGGAGGAAGGTAAAGTAAAGAAGATAAAAGGGTGCGAGGTTAAAAGAAGAGAACTGAGAGAGGAAAGACGATGGGATATGGATAAATAAAATAAAGGCATTAATACAGTGACATGATAATTGATAAGTAAAATTATGAACAACACACTGGGTAAAGAGAGTGACGAGAATAATTAAATATGGATGAATATATTTTGTAGATAAAAGGAGACCGAAGGAGAAGAGAGAAGAAAATATAAATATACTTGCAGACATACATAATCACACATACTGTATATAATGTAAATAGATAAACAGGTACAGTATAAAGTTGCGTAGATAGATATATGGACAGGACTATGTAGGAGGTAAAAGGAAATAGAGTGAGGGGATGTGTGCTTGTGTGTGCAGAGGAAGGTAAACACCAGTTGATTCTTTTAATTCTAATTTTTTGACGCTGTTTAAAAGTGTATAAAAAACTTACAGGTAAAGAAGAAAGTAGTAATTAGAGAGAGAGAGAGAGAGTGTGTGTGTGTGTGTGTGTGTGAGAGAGAGAGAGAGAGAGAGAGAGAGAGAGAGAGAGAGTGAGAGAGAGAGATTTGAATGGAATAGGAAAGAGATGGTAGAGTGAATAATGAGAGAGGTGGTAGTGTAGTATAGGGGGTAGAGTAGAGTAGATAGCAGTGAAGGCAAGAGAGGAGATAATCACCCACAACTCTTACACAACCCTGATTTACGTGCCTGGGTGTGGGGTAATATTTGCATAAGCACAAGCGATAACATTGCACTCCCAGATATTTTTTTGCTCATGACCACGCACACACACACACACACACACACACACACACACACACACACACACACACACACACACACACACACACACACAGTACCATACAAACGACAAACACACAGCAATTAGATATACGAATTAAATGCTTAAAACTTGTTAAAACCTAATGAGATTTAATGTGTATAATAATAATAACCCAGATGTTTGTATTACCGTGACTAATACAGTATTATATCCCACATCAAGAGGGATGGGTCTGATTTAATTGTATATTCCTTTCTTTTTGTATCTTGTTTAATTTTTCTTGTATTTCTGTAAACCCCTTAGATTGGAATTACAGTATCAAAGGCATGAACAAATTATTTCTGTTTTATATATTTCCTTGTGTCTTGAAATGTTGATTCCTATTGATATATTTCTTGGTTAGCTGTTCTTTTAATCTATTTGTCTTATGTGTTTGTGAGGACTAGTTACTATATAAGTTTGAGAGAGAAAATTACGAGAAGTACAGTATGTATGAAGCTGTGAGAAGGTGAGAAGTAGGGAGATGTGTGTGTGTGTGTGTGTGTGGGTTTGAGGCAGCTGTAGTTTGTCATAATTATGCTGTAAGATACAAAGTGAGAAGCTCGTCGTAGAAGAGATGTGTGTGTTTGTGTGTGTGTGTGTGTGTGTTTGTGTATGGGGAAAAGTATGTGTAAAGAAATCTGTTTGTTTGTGACTAAGTATATATGTCTGTACTGGAGTGTATGGGCGGCGTGTGTTTGTAGGTTCATCTAGTCATGGTGTGCGCGTGTGTGTGTGTGTGTGTGTGTGTGTGTGTGTGTGTGTGTGTGTGTGTGTGTGTGTGTGTACTATAGCCACAACAAGAATAGTAATGGCTTGTTTCACTCCATATTGTCAGAGGCTTAGTGATTACAGTTGCATTTTCATTTAGATTTTGAGTGTTCAGAAAGTTGTGAATATATTACTTTGCCATCACTTTTAGGAGACTATATGCTTGTGTGTGTTCAGCTGAGGGTACTCCATGGCTGTGTCGTGGATGGTGTCAGCAGTGTATGAACCAAGGTACAGTACATATAGCTGTACGTTGGTATAAACATTGGCCTTCCCTGTACCAGATAACACTGACGGGGTAACAAAAGGAGCAGATGGATCACCAGAACTCGTCTCTACTTTCTTTTCCTTATGAAGTTTTGCCAACCTTTCACTTTAGCTCTGTCCAACACATTGCAGTTGTTATATTATCGATATTCTATGTACAAATTTAACTTAATCAAATATACATCATCCTCTATGATATAGTATTTTGCACGCACTTTTCTAGTTCAAGTGACATTTGGGTAATTACTTTTAGTTTTATTATTATTATTATTTCTGTTATTATTTTTGTTTTTATTTTTAACAATAAAGAATAATTATGTCCAATCTTTCAGGTTTAGGAGCAATGATTTTCAGAGTGTGTAAATAGTAAAGCTTAATAACATATAATACAAATCTATAAGTGTCTTTTAAAACCGAGTACTTTAAGCTGCTTGATCCCTTCTTCATCCAGTAGCCCTTGTATATTATTGAATGTATATTATGTACTAAGTTTGTATTGAACGTTAACTCAATATAGAGTATCTGTGTGTGGTGGACATATATTAATTACTGTTTTGTTTTCTCTTTACAGGTAAGTTGCATCCATTGCAGACAGGTGTACGCTAGGTGTGAACTATAGGTGAGTATTCCTAGACATTAGTGTATTATGATGGTGTTCAGGTGTGTGTGTGTGTGTGTGTGTGTGTGTGTGTGTGTGTGTGTGTGTGTGTGTGTGTGTGTCCCTACATAACCAATGGGGTACATATTCTGAGCCTGAGGGTATGATGACGAATTGCAATAACGAGTGTGCATTAATGTGTGTAACTTGCCAATAATATCACTTCAGCATTGTGTCCTTCAGTGCTGTTCCCATCCTTGACAGACAGACAGACGAGTGAAAGGGTGAGAAAGGAAGAAAATTCAAGTGGAGAGATACGATGTAATGTTTTGATGTAATAATTATTAGGTGTGTGGAGAAAAAATATATACAGAAGCTAGGAGAGGAGGTGGAGGTAGAATAATGTTTGGATTAGTAAGGAAACGAAGGAATGAGGGGAAGCGAGATAGATGATTGAAGAAGAGGATAAATAAGGAACTAAAGAAGAGAATAAAGAACTAGAGGAGAGGACGACACGATAAAGTGACGTGAGAGGAAAACACCAGACGAATTGGAGTACAGAAAAGAAAGAAAGGAAAGATGTCAAAATAGAAAAGCTTAATTTTAGTTACATAGAATCACAGACCACAACAGACCTAACGGTCCACACTGGGTGATCTGAGATGGAGAGAGATAGTGAGAGAAGAGAGGAAGTGGGTGGAGGAGTCGAGAGGCAAGGAGAGAAGATGGTGAGAGAAGGGTGGATGAAAAGGTAGAGAGAGAAACGAGGAGATGAGGCGATGGATGAAAGGGTGGAGGTGAGGTGGAGAGAGGCGATGAGTGGAGGTGAGGTGGAGAGAGGAGAGGGAGTGAGGCAATGAGTGGAGGGGTGGAGAGATTTGTGAAGGTGAGGTGGAGAGATGAGAAGGTGTGGGGGGATGAGTGGAGAGAAGAAGATGGCTGCAGGGTGTTATGATGTTGACGAGCAGAGACCTCTTTTATGGAGAGGTTATCAAAGACGGAGGAGAGAGAGAGAGAGAGAGAGAGAGAGAGAGAGAGAGAGAGAGAGAGAGACTTATAAACTGATCGATAGGTAGAGTGACGGGCAGACTGAAAGAGAGAAAGACATAAAATATAATGACAATATGAAAAATGGAGAAAATGCAAATGTAGAAGCGAGACGAACAGGAAAGTAAAAGTAATAGCAAAAATATAATTTAAACAATATGGCTTGGGGTAAGAGGGAGAGAGAAAGGATAAACAATGGAGTTCAACACAGTGGTGATGGAGGAGGGAGTGAGTGGAGAGAGAGAGAGAGAGGATGGTGGAGTGGATGCGACTGATTGAAATTGATGGTGGGTGTATTGGTGGATGAGGATAGTGATTGTGAAGGGAAAAGGGATGGACGGAGAATGGAAGGGAAAGGAAAGGAAGGGAAAGGCATAACATGAATAGAAAGGAGGAGTTAATAATTGAATATAGAGAAAGTGGTGTGATAAAGTAGGATGTAGTGATAGAAGGAAGATGGTGGAAGAGTGAAAGGAAGAGGGTGGAAGAGTGAAGGAAAGAGGTTGGAGGAGTGAAAGGAAGCTGGTAAAAGAGTGGAGGGAAGAGGGTGAAAAAATGGAGGGAAGATGGGGTAAGAAAGAAGAAGAAAAGGTTGATGAAAAGAACGTGAAAATGAAAAATTGAAGGGAGAAATGGAGACAGTGAGGAAAGAGGATGATGAGGAAAGCGAAAAACTAAAGAGGGAAGAAGAATGGAGGGAAGAGGTCAGGAAAGAGGATAGAATAAGGCGAATACGAATAGAAGAAGAGAGTGAAAGACTGGAGGGAAGAGGAGGAAATAATGAAGGGAAGACAGCATAGGAATGGAGAGAGAAGGTGTGGGTTATAATAATATATGGAGAGAATGAGGGAAGAATGGAGGGAAACAAGAGCTTGGAAAAGTGGAAAGAAGAGTTTAGAGATGGAGGCGAGAAGAGAAGGTGAGAATGAGGAAGGAAGAAAGTGTAGAGATGGAGGCGAGAAGAAATGGGGGGAATGAGGAGGAGGGAAGAGGTTTGAAAAAATAGAAGGAAGAGAGTGTAGAGATGGAGGAAAGAAGAGAGGGAAGAGGTTTGAAAAAATAGAAGGAAGAGAGTGTAGGGATGGAGGCGAGAAGAGAGAGGGGAGAATGAACCAGTTGCTTGCAGTGATGGTGGCAATATGCAAATGAAGGCGCTTTGTTTACTGGCCAGTCGAAGGGAAACGGGCATATTTGGGCTCGCCCTAGTGAAAACACTGGCCCACTTGTCCGTTGCACTCACCCTGCCTGCTGCCGGGAAGACCTGCTAAAAGGGGGCTGTCTGTGCCGGGTATAGCCACACTTGTTTCTGTTATACAAGGGGGATTCCACGAGGATAAGATTCGGACCTTTTTCCGTTGTGTAAAGATGGTGACACATCATGGGATCCTATTTTTTTTTTCAGAAGTCTCGTTCATTTCAAGTCTTGGTATTTGCATATGGGAGCTTGTCTCTGGTTGAGTGATGAAAAATATTAATGTTTAAGTGATTCGTATCCTGTGAAAACTGATCTCGTCTCTTCTTTCCCGAGCAGAGAATTGATGATGATGTTCATAGTAGCCAAGTTTTTTATAAGTACCGTTGCCCTCTGCTGCCGTTTTCTTCTTTATATCTCAGATTCCGTTTCTCCTGTTCAATATTTCTCTCCTTAGTTTTCTCCTCTCTCCCTCCCGTTTTCTTCCATCCCTATGCTCCCCTCCACTCTTCCTTTCCCCTCTTTCCGTAATGCTTTCCCTTTTTATTATCTACATATACCCACCCTCTTTGCTCTCCATTTATAAATTTTCTCTCCCTACCGCACTCCTTTCCTATTTTAATTAGACTTCCTCTCCCCCTCTATTCTTTTCTCTCCCATTTCTGTCTCTTCTTATCCAAATCTCCTTTAATTTTCTTCTTGATGCTTCACCCTCCTGACCTCCGCTTATTCGAACACACCAGCAGAAAATCCGGCTACGGTTCATTTGTTTCACTGCAAATCTGGATACTTACAGCGGCTCGGACAGCTAAGCCGGATGTCTGAACTGATTACCCGAAGCCAAGTATTTTCAGTGCCAGTATTTTCGGTCGGGTGACTAGAGACAAATATTATCAAAGTGTGGTATTTTCATGTATAGACAAAATTGTAAAATAATCATGCTTCGCTACAATCAGACAAGGTACACGGATACAGCACAACACATTCCATATGATATACAAAAAGCACCATGTAGATATAAAACACATGCTTACAAATGCAAACATGTAAACTTATATCCATAGCAGAAACAGGCACTCACACAGCAATATACTCCCTACAACCTCCCTTTTTAGTTTTTAGTTTTGTCTTTTTATGTGTGTGTGTTATTTTTTTTGCACCCTCAACTACATTCAGTGCAGTACTAAATCACGAGAAATAGTTATTGCAACCACTTTCAACACAGTGGTTACATCGCTAGGGATATTTTAAAAGTCTACATATATATGTTTTAAAAATGTGCAGGGTTATATTTTTTTCGAGTAGTGTACAAAAATGGTGGCTGCGAGGGTAAAATTTTTGTGGCGTGTTAATTGCTGTAATGTAGAGTTGCCATGGCCTAGGGGTTGGCGTGCTGGAGGTGTGGAGGGAAAGGCAGGGAAGAGAGGCAGAGAAGTGAGCAGTGCCGACTAGGGTGTGGGAAGTGGCACGAATGGTAGGAGTGGGAAAATTGGCCGGCAGGTTTCGAGAAATGGAAAGGGAAGTAAGTTGTGATAGAATTGTGATGTTATATGACGTTAAGTAAACTAGGGTCCCATTTTTGTCATGAAGTATCCCGACCTGTTGTTATCAGCGTTTTGCCCAGCACTTCTCGAATGAATCATCGACTTGCTGCAGCCACGAGTTGTATGTAGGGGCTCATACCCATACCCAAGGCTAATATATATATGTATAGCTTGGCCATGCCCATACCCATACAGTTGAGGCTGGTGTTCTTGGATCTAAAATACGAGACTGGAACCCATTCTAGGATGAGCAGTGTAAATTTTTCAGAGAATTATTTATCATTGTCAAAGTTATAATAATATATACTACGTTTCTTATCCTAGTATGAGTTGGAATAGTACTCGTTTCATCATTGTTTCCCCTTATCATATATACTGCAGAGTGAGGCCGCTCATAGTTCCTAAGCCCTCAATTTTTTCTGTATGAAAAAGCTGAACTTTGTTAATTGGAAGGATTATTTTGATCTGAAGCTTTTAGGAATAAGCGAAACTATAATTGATTTTTTAATATTTATTGATTGGAATGGACAAGGATAGATTACTTGGATATTGGTGAGAGTGGAGCTCAAATTATTTGTTGGTGTAGGTTATGTCAAATTAAGTGTAGCCTAAAAATGTGTAATGGAAGTGTAGCATGTGGAAGAAGTAAGGGAAGTGAAGAAGATACGAAAAGTGAAATGGAAGTAAAAGATGTGAGCGTGAGAGAGGGAAGTGCAGTTTGGTGAGGGGAAGTGGAAGCTGGAGGGGGTTTCAGCTGAGGTTAGGTTAGGTCGGGTTTGGTTTGGTTAGGTTAGGTTAGATTAGGTTAGGTTAGGGTGGGTTAGGTTAGGTTAGGATTGGATTAGGTTAGGTTAGGTTAGGGTGGGTTAGGTTAGGTTAGGATTAGGTTATTTGTATACCAGCTTGTATTAGAAGGTGGCATACAGTCTGATGTTATTATATACGGACTTTGTATGGGGACTCAGGTGAGGGTTGGGGTGTGGGCTGTGGGAAGTATGAGGACTGCTGGGGTGTGGGTTGTGGGAAGTATGAGGGTTGTTGGGGTGTGGGTTGTGGGAGGTAAGAGGTCTGGGGTGTAGGTTGTGGGAGGAAAGAGGGTTGCTGGGGTGTGGGTTGTGGGAAGTAAGAGGATTGTTGGGGTGTGGGTTGTGGGAGGTAAGAAGGCTGGGGAGTGGGTTGTGCTTGATATGAGGGCTGCTGGGGTGTGGGTTGTGGGAGGTATGAGGGATGGATTGTGGGATTTTGGAAATATGAGGGCTGGGCTGCCTGGTATAAGGGAAAAGGTACCTGGCGTGGGATCTGTGTCTGTTGTGAGGGGTCAGGTTGTGGGTGTGGAGACTGGAGGTGGTGTGAGGGCTGGTCAGGTTGTGGGTGTGGAGACTTTAGTAGTGGGGGAGGGAACTGTGGTTGGTGTGAAGACTGTGGCTGGTATGAAAACTGATGTGGCTGTTGGACGGACTGGTATGAAAGCTGTGGCTGGTATGACAACTGAGACTGGTGAAATGGTTGATACGGGTATGACTGCTGGTATAGTGGGACTGGGAGTTGTGAAGAAAACTGAGGTTGGTGGGAAGGCAGTGGTTGGTATGAAGGTTGGTGTGGCTGGTATGAAGGTTGGTGTGACTGGTGAATGGGCTGGTATGTGGACTGTTGTTGGTGTGGTTGGTATTGTGGCTGGGGCTGGAGTGAAAGCTGGGGATAGTAGGAGGACTGGAGGTGACCTAAGGGCTGGGTTTGGTGTGAGGCCTGGTGTGTTTGTTGGTGTGTTTGGTATTGTGGCTGAGGGTGGTGTGAGGACTGGTGTTGTGACTGGTGTGAAGGTTGATGTAAAGGAAATTGGGCACTATAGTTGACGTCGGCCTGGTATCCAGTGGTGGGGGAAGACTCACGCTGTGCCTGAAACACATAATCATAGTTAAATATATAGAAAACATATATATTCCAACGTATTCTTTTTCAAAGTTATTTTGTTTCACTATTATTTAAAAAAATTGTGTCTTTCTACCTGGTTATGTTGTCTTTATACATATATATGTGTTTAATCCTGTGTTTTTAATGAACAGTAGTTATGTTTTTTGTCTACTTTTCTCTTTCTCTAATACTGTGCTCATAGAGGCAGGTAAAACATTACAATAAATCCGTGTGGAATAGAAATGAAACGACCATTACCGCTCCAAACCTGATATTGCACTATTAGTGGCCGTGAATGTTATCTCTTTGATGAACACGACGGGATGATGGCCATGTGAATGCACTGTGGGTCAGATCTTGTAACCAGAAATGAGTTAGAGTAAAATGAGTCAGTGGAGGAAATTCAATCCCACCGCTGCCTTTCTTTCTCACTCGGAATTGTTTTTCGTTTTTAGGTAATTAACATGGAATACAATTGAGGTTAATAAAATCTTCGTACAATTTTTACGGAAAGGATGGCATTGTAAAACAAGTTACAGTTGATCACAAAAAAAAAAAAAAAAAAAAAAATCTTGGGAAACAGAATCCTGGGATATTCAATGAAATGTTTGACATGTAGCCTACTTGATTAAACATGTCCAGTTTGATGTAAATGGATGATATTTACCCCATGATGTGTTTGGTAGAAAGTAACATGATTTTGTTACTCTGTCACATATGACTACTTTACTGGATACCATGTGTGGTAAAGGCATCCTTTTTTATTGTGGTTAGTGGTAGGAGTAGGTAGTAAATATGTCTCTGTGATGGATATCGGCCACAGATAAAAATTGCTGTTATATAATTCATCTCCGTTGAGAAGATGGGTACAATGTATTAGTCATGGTTGAACTATACATTATCAGTGTAACCAGTGTGTTCCTGAGATGATATGTCATTAATAGGCTTAGTTTGGATGACGAAGAATAATCTCTAGTCCATGATTGTCCACTGCAAAGACCTCTTTCTTCACTAAGGAATGATACAACCAGGGACTATTAAGGGCAGATTGAATAGGGCGTTTATACGGAAGAGATGGAATACAGCACATATATGTGATACAGTAAAAAAGTTATTTGCGTGTGTTGGAGTGTGTAGAATGAGGTGTAAACAATACCCTGTTTGAGTCTTACCTCGTGGATGGGTTGTCCTTGTAGTGGATACTGATGGGCGGGGTAAGAGGAGTGGGCTGCGGGGGCAAGTAGTTGATTAGGGTAGACGGTGAGATGGTTTGGGTTGTGGGTGGAGCCAGTGGTGTGCTGGTTGGAATGGATTAGGCTGAGGAAATGGGTGGGTGGGTGGGATGGGCGGTTGATAATACGAGGAGAGTTGCCGGAATTGTGGGCGGTGGGGATAGTTTCTGAATGGGCGGGGGAACTGGTGGCAGGAGTTGGTGGTGGTGGAGGTGGAGGTGGGTGGGAGAAGTGGGTACCAAGAGAGGTAGGGTGGTCTCCTTGAGGGGTGGGATATTGTATAAGATGGGCGGTGTCGGGTGGGAGGGTGGGGTAAAAAGAGGGCGAATGGGCGGCCTCGGGTGAATCATCTTCGTGGTCATAGATGAAGGGGACTGGTGTGGGTGTGATGGAGCCTGGTGGTGGGTGAGGTGGGCGGGGTAGGCTTGATGGGCGGCGTGGATGGACTGGGTGGACTGCCATGCCTGCCACAAAACCCACCAACAACACCAACACAACGAGGGAGGACTGTGGGAGAGAAGGGAAAGATATGAGAGGAAGAGAAAAGAAAGGTGAATAATACAGTAGATAGCATTGTAAGTAATATTGGCCTTGACCCTGATTATAAAAATGTTCTTTATTCTTTCTTTGTCAGTTCATTTTGAAGCTGAAGGATATTTCACACACCTATGTATGACCTGGGTAACTTTGAACTATTCATAAAAATATAATATCGTAAGTTGGCGATTACAAGGCTAATATAACATAGTTAATTCTTTATTCCAACCTGAAAAATATTCTTGTGTTTACAATAGTGCGAAAGTTATCAGACGTTCTTTAAGGGGGAAGTTTTGTATTGGTAAATCTGGAGCAACTGAATAATCCAGACTATTCCAAGCAACAGAACACCATTATTTTTTCTCTTCTGGTCCTATTTCCTGGCATACTTTGGAGGATTCGAGGAGCTCCAATTTAACGAAAGCGAATTACCCCCTTAAGTGTAAAAGAAAAACCTGACAACGTGACTCACCTTCAGCAGCATGGCGATGTAGGCGACGCAGACGGACGTATGAATGTGGCCAGGGAGTGCTCTGAAAAGGCTATATATGGCGACTGGGAGGGACCATTTCCTGAAGGATGAAGGAAGGAATAATAGAAGAATGAGGACAGGAATAAAGGAAGTGGGGGGGGGGGGCAGGGGGACAGGGATGGCAGTAAGGGAGACAGGAATGAAGGGGAAGGAGCCTAGGATAAAAGATTTGGGGGACATATGGATTGAATGCAAGGGGAACACGAATTCTTAGCTCAAATGAAATGAGGCAAGGTGACAGCATAATTGAAGCAGGTATATTATTAAGTGTTTTAATTACTATTCGAAATATATAGTCTATAATGGTGTGAGGAATGTAATGAGGGGGAGGGAAATTTGGGGAGTGATGTAGACAGTAGACGTGCAATGGGGGTCGAGGTGGGGAGTAGATGGAGGTAAGGGGTAGGTACAGTACTTTTGGTGGTTCAGGTTTAGGATGAAGAGAAAATATATTGTAATAAATTTATATAGGGTTTATCAAATAGGGGCTCGCGAATCCTCAAAGGTATGCTGGAGTGTTTCATAGGAGTTCGTGGAAGGCAGGTGACAATATTTTTTTTTATTATAATATATTCATTTGCTTTGATTAACTCGTTGGATGATACTAGTTTACTGATCAAAGACCGATGTTACCGATATGAGAACCGTGGCAAAGCTCTGTTACGGTATATTCTCCCCAATTTACCTTAACCGGAAATGTAATATGAATTGGGGTTGTGTATGTGTACTGTACAGTCATGCTCAACACAAAGTCATTACGATTTCAAAAGTTATACAAAAATTGGTTTACTTAAGAACCATTCTGTGTGGAATTCTTGTGTAGTCGAACCTTCATTGTCACAGTAAATAGAATGCAGTATAGATATTTGGAAACTCATGCATGTACAAGTAGAACAAAATTTAAAGAATTGGTATAGGTTAAGGAAGATGAAAGAAAGCACAGTGTTGGTGGAATAAGATAAAGTTGAAAGAGAGAGTAGGGCACAAGATAGAGGTTGCAACATATAGACAAATTAATATAACCAACTCAGTTTGCAGGGAGTCAGGAAGGTATACATGAATAAACTTGGGATAGAGTAAGAAGAGGAGGTGGTCAGGGGTAGTGATATGGATGGGAGTGAAGGGGTATCTGAAGGGACCAGTAGTAAAAGAGGGGGATGAGGGTAAAGGGGACATACTTACATCAGTAGAGAAGGTAGGGAGGGGTATTGGGGAGGCTTGGTAAAGGGGTGAGGTGCGAGGGTCAGGGTTAAGGGGAGCGAGGGAACAAAAGGTACTCCATAAACCACGTAGATAAATAAACCTTGACGTTCCATGGAGAATACGTTATGAAAGACCATTTCCAGGAGTCCTGTGTATTGAAAACAAAATAATAATAATGCTTATCAATAATATACATCCGTCATGTTTATAGTATACATGAAATAATACAGCCATGTACAGTCGTGACCATAAGTTTCAGTACACATATTAATAACTAATACAACTTGCTGGCTAATGTTTTCACGTTGTTATAGTTATGAGGTTATTGTTTCGAGTAAGGAGTAGTTGCTTGAAGTAATTTAGAAAATGCTGCTTAACCTACTTGACGCAAAATTTCCCATCAAACTAACTGAGGCAAGCTGTCAAACGTGTGTGTGTGTGTGTGGAGAGAGAGAGAGAGAGAGAGAGAGAGAGAGAGAGAGAGAGAGAGAGAGAGAGAGAGAGAGAGAGAGAGAGAGAGAGAGAGAGAGATCACGAATAAAGAAAGATGGGATACGAAATGCAAACGAATAATAAATTCTAATAAATGATGAAATTGGAAGAGAAGAGCAAACATAGAAAGGTTTTCGAGTACGTGAGTCAGGAATTATATTGGGAAGGGAATAATAACAATGAGAAATAAGATTATATATATTTACACTCTTATCTTGACAATAGCCCCCAGTATCCTTGTCAGATCTGGACCTTGAAGAGCGAGGTGAAAGAAGAAGAAGAAGGAAGAAGAAGAAGAAGGAGGAAAAGAAGAAGAAGGAAAAGAAGAAGAAAGGAAAAGGAAGAAGAAGGAAGGTAAAGGAAGAAGACGAAAGATGGAAAGATAAAATAACGGATACAAAAGGGCGGAGGAAGAGAACGAGAGAAAAAAGTCGGGAGAAACAAATTTTGAAAGAAGAGTGAAGTTGAGAAAGAATTGAGTACAGGAGGTTGGAGCCCCTCCCACCGTAAACTGCCGCTCACTTCATTGTGGCTCTAGAACAGATTCGTGGACAACTAGTTATGACATCCAGGGTGTTCTAAATTAAACCACCCAGAACAAAATAAATGGGTGCATGAAAATAAAAACTCTTTCTTGCATGCAGGTGTGTTTAAAAACGCTTAACTGTGAAGTTGCTGGAAATAAAGCATCACAGATAGAGCGAATCAGTCGAATGTACAGTTATTATGTTATTTATTAATATCAATACATGTCACACCAAATGAATCAGTGAAACGAAACGTCTATAATTTGGTAAACGCTTGATAATAAAATAGTATAACATTAATGTAATACTTGTCAGTTCAAAGGTATTTTTTACTTGATACAAGGTTTATATACAAGAGCTAATTCTCCGAATTATTATAATTTTTCTGGGTGGTGATGTGTGATTCAAATATACAAAGATTTAATGTTATTTCTATGTTACTTTCTTACACTCATGCTAGTATTATGTGCTTGCAGATACTATTAAACATATCTTTTATCAGCCTACAAATAAAGGAAATGTTATAATGTAGAAATCTTCGTATAAAAATTTCATTGTTTCGACGCTTTAACTGACGGGTGCTGATCAGGGGAATTTGGGTAATATAAATTCACTATTTATTCGCTTCATGGCCCTGTTTGCTTTGGTGTCGACCTTGCTCAAACATTCCACCATCACCACCACGGAACACCGACCACAATGCACACCGGTGTTTGTCTTCAGTGTTCAGGTTGAAGGATCCGGTGGGGAGGCAGCCAGAAAGTGGGGAAAGGAGTTTGTATAATGGTTACCATATATACTGTGTTGTTAGAAGGGAAGAATGACGAGCGAGGTCAAGTTGTAGGCTCATGTTGTGATATAAACGGGGTCACGATATAACACCAGTCAACGAGACACACCTTTGCTAAAAATAAAAATAGAAAAAATACAGTTATTTCCGTAATCCTGCTAAAATCAGACAAACAGACTAACAAATCCAATAAAAAACATGTATTGTACTAGAAAGCAATAAAAGGCAAGCATAATCCTAAACGATGATGGAGGAAGACTTATTTGGCTTGTGGTGTATTGGATATCTGGAGGGACAAACTCTTACTGTCTACTGCCATAATGTGTGTGTGTGTGTGTGTGTATGTGTGTGGTCGATTGTTGTGAATTTCCTCAAGAATGTCTGTCTTGTGTAAGAGCATGAAATCGGCACAAACACTCGGTTCTATTTTTAGACGTTCCAGCACTTTATTTCCAGTGAGCGAAATTCGTTCGGAATCCTGTATCCTGTTATTCACAACGCGTTTTTGTAGCGATTTTTTCTATTAAGAAGTTATAAATAAAGCTGTGGTCACAGTTCAGATGTAAATCTAGATCTGGTAATTTTTGTATGTTATTTCTTACACTTTGGAAAAAGAAGTTGGTGTAAATAATGGTCGCAATTTAATGCTAAATAAGAAATTGGGTTATCATCTTATAAGATTGTCTACAGGACTTTGGCAGAGACTTCAGATTAACCAAATGTGATAGATATTATTGTGAACCAAATCAGCAACGTTTGGATAATGATCTCTTGTTAGTGTTTTTCTTTATCTATCATTATATTATTTACGTGGGGTAGTGAGAAATATAACTGTCCTGTGGGAGTGGAATGAAGATCATGCGTTCATTACAGCCACTGTATGATAAAAGTAGACCATGATGTGAAATTACCCATGGAGGTCGTTCACTAAATATAAATGTAATGTGAGTGATTTGTGCTCAACCACCATTACCAAGTCCACCCTTCATGTTGCTGTGTGTCACATCCAAACTTCCAATATTTACTATAAAAATCCTATTATTATATTGGGAGAGTGGAGTGGGGAAGTTATATTAAATTTCCAGAAGCCACTCTTGAATCTACAGGTATTGCAAGGCATTTTTTTTTTATATGAAGAGTGTGCTGATTACTTGCCGTTGTCTATATGTAAACACCTTGGTAAGTCAACATCCTCCTGGGGTAGAGGGCTACGAATACCTCCCCAGTTTCCCTGCTTGTCGTAATCGGCGACTAAACTATTACCATCGGTGCTGCCGCCACCGCCGCTGGCTGGAATCAGAGGAAGAGAACGTGCACTTCATTGGGGAAACTTTACCAATATGTGATCGTCAATGGGAAGTGATAACTGTGCTAATCTGTGACACTGGTAACAATATTGTGATGGAAAAGAATTATTTATTAATTAATTTTATTTGCCCATTTGTAAGATTAATCACTGACACATTGGAAAATATTGTATGTAATTGTTTTCACCAACATATATATGGGTGAAATTACAAATATTCGTAGGTGAAACTTTCTTAGGACAAGGATCGTAAACCTCTAGTCAATTTCACTATAGCTCCTTGTCAATGAGAGGATTGGTTCATGTTTCCGTATGTTCTTGAGTGTGTAAAATATTTTGTAACTAATCCCTATAATACTCCCATTGTTGATACAGTAGTTTGTTTTAAAATATGTCACCAGTCAAGTTTCCCAACTTTTTTTTAAATTTTGGTTCATGATAATATTATGTTTCATTGTTTTTATCAACAGGTAAGTAATGTGACTGATAGCACGGGATAAGATGGCTGAATCTCGGTATGTACTAAATTGAAAATACTTATGATAATTACTGATGATGATTGAATTATTATTATTATTATTTTTATTATTATTATTATTATTATTATTATTATTATTATTATTATTATTGCACCATCGTTTTCAGTATATATATTTCTAGTGAAGGAACAGGAATGATAAAAATGTAGCGACGTCCCAGCCTGTCCTCACACTCTGATTATGTGTTTATTATCAGACTTGGAATAGATGTTAGATTGGTTTCTGCCAACGTCTGTCGGAGATTTTAATTAAAATCTCTTGACTCCACCTGCTCCCCGCAAGTTTTTTTTAAATTTCACTCCTTATTGTCATTACGAAACGATTTAACACGTACTTACAAATATGGAACATAATTAGAATAGAATTACGCTTCTTGCAACATTTACAGCTGCATACACTCGTCATATTTCCTATATACAGTATGTAATAAATACTACCGATGACCTGTTATCCGTAACAATGTAAGATTATGTTAGCTGTATAGAAACTCGTATGAGAGTCCCTTCCAGAAATGAAAGATTATATTATTATGAGTAAAATAGTTCTATTGATACAATAATTGTTTTTCGAATTGCTATAGAGTGTGTGTGTGTGTTTTTTTTTTTATTATTATTATTAAAAAGTGAGGAAAGAGTGTGAGTCTCCTGTTTAGAGTCAGAATTTCATGCTTTAGACGGTAACCTAGTGAGGATACTGTTGACCTGTTTCCAAGGTGCATTTGATTATGATTGTTAATCTTCAATGATTGTATCACCATACCTATGACATACGAAAAGTAATCTACTTTCTCTATACAGTATAGATCACTTTCAGTATCTATATCTATAGTGTTGTTCACAACCTACTTCTTCAATTTGCACTTTACCTGGCCTTAGCCTACTTATTTGGAATCCATGTGACCCAAGGAGGGATTTATGACCGCCCCCCACCCAAAACCCCCCCAAAAAACATGCACGCGCATATATACGAATGTGCTATATCATACGCACGCATGTGTGATTCCGCAGGTCACATCATCTTTGACTAGTCAGAAAGCTTTTTTTATTGAGAGAGAGAGAGAGAGAGAGAGAATGAATTATATTAGGTAGAGTATTAATAGAGGCAGATAAAGTCATTGTCAAGCTGGATCATATATTTGTATTAAATACCACAACAAATGATACAGCTAACTTTTTAAATGCAAGTTGAACCATAAATTTTGATGGAATAAATTCTCAGCAGATCAAGAGGCCTCCCATCCAATCAGTTTAGTTTTGTTCGAGAGTTATGAAGTATACCCATCAGACCTTGGTACCCATGATGCACTCAGAGATGTTAGGTCTGGTTGTGGTGGTGGTGGGACTGCTTGTGGTGGTAGTGGTGAGGGTGGTGGTAGTGGTGAGGGTGGTGGTAGTGGTGAGGGTGGTGGTTGTGGTGAGGGTGAGGGTGGTGGTAGTGTCCATTGTGGTAGGAAGGTGTGTGGTGATAGTACTTGGTATCGTGGGTATCTTCCTCTTCCTCCTCCTCCTCCTCCTCTTCCTCTTCCACCTCCTCTTCCTCTTCCTCCTCTTCCTGGTGGTAGGGGTTAGGGTGGTGGTCGTTCACATGGTGGTAGTGGTGAGGGTGGTAGGATGGGGTGTGGTGGTAGTACTTGATAACGTGGGTATTTTCCTCCTCCTCTTCCTCTTCCTCTTCCTCTTCCTCGTAGGAAACCTTAGCATCGTAGCCACTGTCTCCGTCAACTTCGTACGTCACCTGGTGAAGGGAACAATTGTGTTGTTATGCTTTAAATTAAAAATTGGTAAAGAAAAACATAATACAGTAAGTACACTCTTGGATTTTAAGTTTGTCATTATTTTGGTCAGTTTGTGTTTCCCCTGTGGGAGAGAAGGCTATTCCTGATAATTATGACTGTCAGCTCTGTATGAACGTTACCGTTGTGTAGTATTCTGTCAGTTTTATATCAACACTTAAACTGGGTTGACATGCGTATCTCGTATATTCTGTGCTCTGGGGGATTCAGTATCCTGATGTTATATACATGTTTAAGGTGAACACAACATTTGCTGTAGTCAGTAATATATACCACTAATATCCGCTGAGATGTGCTCCTCCTGAGTGACGAGACAGAATGTATTACAGTGACCCATTGATGAGTCCTCATTTTTCCAAGTCGCTATTAATTTTGAAGGTTATTGGAATGCAGTCGTCTAATAATTATGCACCATATATACAATAATTATAACGTAGCAATGTGGAACGAATTGAAAGTCTTGACTGTCAACGTTCGCTACCACTTTTTCAAATCAATATGTAAACATTGTTATTATTATGGGGGGGTCCCTTTCACACGATATTATAGGGTACAGAGTAAGATGATGAGGTTACCGTCTCTTTGCGACCGTCTGGGAGGATGTGTGAGTAGTGCCCACTGACAACCTTCCCGTCAGATTCCTCCTCCTTGCTGTGATATACCCCGCTCTCCTCATCATCAATGTTGTAGTTGTAGGTGTAGGGGAGGTGGTGAAGGTAATGCTGTGGAGGGAGGAGAGGAATTAGTGGATATGAGAAGGTGAGCAGTAGGGAATAGATTAACGACAGAGGAACTGACTGTGATGAAAAGAATAGAACCCTGGGAAAAGCTGAGTTGACCTGCACTCTTATGACTTGGATTGATTTTATTACAGTATGTTAGTGGAAGTTTTGATCTGGTACGTTAGTGTTAGTTCTAATTTGATTTGTAAGGGAATTTCGTGTATGATGCGTGTTCCAGAGAATTTTTGTATTACTATATCAGAGACTGATCTGATAATGTGTTAGGTAGAGTATTAATGTATCATATATGAAAAGGGAAATTTCTGAAATGATAGACATATAAAGTATAACATGGATTGTTTTGTTATATTATATATGGTAAGTTAATGATGCGGTAGAGCATAAGTATACCGGTGTATATCAGCATTAATACGAATAATAAGGGTTTGTATGTATGTATGTATGTATGTATGTATACCTTTTCCTCTTCGGGTTCCTCCTCCTCCTCCTCTTCCTCGGGTGGTTCGTAGTGGTAGACATGGGGATGAGGGGCGTAGTGAACATGCTTTTTTTCTTCTGCTTCTTCTACTTCTTCTTCTTCTTCTTCTTTATGGGGGGCGTCATCGGAAGAGATAGAATAGGTGGTGTAGGTTCTATAGCCGCCGTAGTGGGCAGGGGAGGAGTGATAGTCTGAGGGTACAGACACAGACACACCCACCAACACCACCAGTACTGCCACCTAAGGACATGGGGGGGAATTCACTTATTGGTTTGTCTGTGTATTCAAGAAAGACACAATCCCGTATTACTCATAATCAAAGAGGTCTTGAAACTTTGAAGAAACGCATCAAACCATTGCATAATATGGAAACGCGCATAATAATACCATTGGTAAAGTGTATAATAATCGCTCTATAATAATTTATCTATATTGTTTTTCGTGCTACTTTAATTATACAAAATCGTTGATTGGTTTTGTCTCACAAAGATAGAAAATAAAATGCTTTTCTACTTGGACAGGTGGAGAAGGAGAATGAGATTTTCTATGGCCAGTCCAGGACGTATGACCATAATCTTATAATATCGTATCGGCATATGGTTAACACTAATGAAAAAGGTGTACGGATAAAACACTCTTGTTCCTGAACGTGTTGCAAATAGTATAAAGGTAAAACATTCGTAGTTACAGCTTGGGACATACTATCTTGGTGTAGTTTCAACACTATTAAGGACCCTGTTTCGTATATGAAAACTGGAGGCTTCTGATTCCGCCTGACCACGACATGAAACAAGCTCCTTCTATATAGTTGGTGTTTCGTGGAAATATTTGAAGGACTCCATTGGAATTTTCAGACTACATCACAGGGTCCCTTAACTCCAGGCCCGAACTGTGAACACCAGAGAATGAGTCGCTGACCAAGTTGACTATATCACAGAAAATAATTGTGTCCAGAGCCATGCGTAAACCCGACTTACTCCATCTAGTTGAATTTAACATTATGCATTATTAAAAACTCAAGCAACACTGTGAAGTCTGGAAGATTCACCAACACTGTAACTTTTTTTTCTTATGATATTACAACACTGTGAAATTAAACAACACTGAAATTCCTGAAAATGTAAAGAGCACCGTGAATGTATGAAGTTATTGTTACTAACCTGAGTGATCATGTCCAAGGAAGTAAGGAGGACCAAGGAGTGATGCTGGAGGTGGTGTTGGTTGGGGTTTATATACGTGGATGCTGACCTTAGTTGACAATCATGGGACATACTGGATAATGCATGGTGGGTGTTAGAAACGATATGCAGTCTCTCACGGACTCGGTATTTCACGCATTCTTGAGCTGCATGAGTGGGTTACTTATCAATCAGGAAGACTCTCTTAGCTTTGGATCCTTGGCCGTCTAGAACCTATCTTGCCTGTATATAAACCCAACAGTTAGATCACTTGTATCGTTACTTATTGTGTCTGTTGTCCACCCGATGCTCTTTGGTTTGTTCTGTAGCTACAGTTGGAATACCAAGCATCTTATCACTTCACCTTCATGGAAAACACAAAACCCTATCCCGATATACTTGAAATATGGCACTCAGATGCGTAGGGAATCAACTGATCGACAAAACAACCGCTTCGACTGGTTGGTTGATGAATCCTTATTCCTCTGAAGGAATGATGAGGAAATAACAGAAACTCACTTAAGTGGTGGCTAATGAAGATATTGACCCTCACTGAGTAGTTAGTGTAGATACTGACGTTTAAGTGATAGAAACCTGAGTGGGAAGCATGGTCTGGAAAGCATGAAGGTCATAATAAAATTATATAATACCCGACCTCTTTCCTGATAGTCAGTGGTATGCAGCAGTGTGGATGTTGGTGTGTTGGTAAATATGATCTTGAGTTAGTATTCAATATAAGGGGTATTAATATCTATATATATATATAGTCTGAGCGAGGTATGTCTTACTTATTATGATTTTAGAAGATCAATTGCTGCTAAGATTACAATTGGATTACAATATTTTTCAAGTTAAAGGATTTTGTCAGTTAAAATAACATAAAGGACAATAAACGAACTAATACAGTCACTATGCAATAATACAATTGGTAACATGTAAATAATAAACTTTAATATTAGTTGCGTATGATTACCAGCCTGAGAAGGTTACTTACTATACTGTGGTTCATAACTTGGCATATTAAGGCGACAGTGATTTTGTTAGAAGCTGTACTTTGCTCAATAAAACTAATTTTTGATGTATTAAGAATAAACATAGATACAAATACGAGAACGAGAACTGTTTAAAATGATATATCAATTATAAGTGTAGTTGTCTCTTTTTATCATTACAATGACTATTATATAAATTTAAGAACAAATTTATTTAAGTTTATAGAATCAAACACTAGTAATACGTTTTGGAGGGAATTATGAAAATCGTGCTAAGTAACTGGAGACCATACAATAGATAAAGAAAACCTTTATTTTGGTTAGCTGGTTTGTATACTATAAGATTAGTATATAATTTTTATATATCCTTGAAGTTGTCAACACTTCGAACTTGACACTAAGGATTGTGACGTACTAACTGCTTTCATTAAACTTTACAACTAAACAAATAGTGTTTTTAATCGCTGCGTTAATCCAGCTGTGGAAAACCGAGGAAAATATTCAATTATATAAAAACACCTGTAAAAATAATTTGTGCCAAACCGACATTCAGATTGTTATGGTAAAACGAGCAAACCAGCTGGTCTGAAGTGAGTACTGAAAAGTTAATTATATACCATTCAAGTTCAAAATGTTGATTACTTCTGTAGTTGTGGGATGTGTAAATAGAATTTAGCAAGAAAAACATTTTGAGCTGATTCGTATATTTATTATAAACTACATCGGAGAAAGGAAAACACTTTTGGTATCGTCAGAGGGGGTTTATGTCTTGTACTATATAACTTATCCTTGTCTTTGAGTTTGTGGTGTTTGGTATGAGGAATGAGGTCAGTATCCAGACCAGTATTAGTGGTATGAGGGCTCATGATGGCCGTAGGACTGGGGTGGGAAGGTGACAGCGGGACCATACTCGTGGGGGAACTGGGCTTCACCGTAGTACTGAACATCAGCAACGTAGCCGTTGTAGCCATCGACAGTGTAGGTCACCTGAGGGAGGAAGAGAAGGAAGTAGTGAGGTGAAATGGTAATATAACACATGGAGAACATACACATACATATTGGACTTTATGTTCAATTCACAAAATTGTGACTTTATAATGTTATAAATAAAATAGTGTTAGAGATGAGGTTACCGTCTGTCTGCGACCGTCGGGGAGTTGGACGGTGTAGGAACCACTGGTGACCTGTCCATGGGACTCTTCATTCTGGCCAAAGTCCACACCGGAGTAGTCGTCCTTAACAGCGTAATCGTAGGTGTACGGGCGACGCTGGATTTAACAGATTAAAGGGAAAGTTTGTGTCAGTTTTATACAACTATAAGATTGGAAGTAGTAAAGGTGTGTGACATGTAATATAATAATGAGTTAGGAGATGTAATGTTAATATTAATATGACTGTAACTACTCAATTTGCAGGGATTCTTTATGTAATTACTCTATTTGCAATGAAGGGTTGACATTTATATGAATTTACTCTGCCTGCAGTGAATGAAGGGTATATATACATTTTATTGTTTATTTGAAATGTTTTATGATAATATAGCAGCAATATATTAATTATTCATTTAAATGAATATCTTCATTATAATTACTAGTGATTCGTATAGATTACCAAATCATATAAACCGGAACTTTATACCGGGAACAGTATCAGTCTGTCGGTGGGTTAGTTAATCTGATTTTATAAGTTTTTCGTCAATACAGTGGTATTGTTCAGTTTGTCATCAGTAATATAAAGGTAATATTTACCTGGTCGTAACTTGGTTGGTGAGGGGCAGTATAGGTGTTGGAGGGGGCGGCCACAGCCAGACCAGCCAGCACCACCAATACAGCAGTCTGGGGGAGAGAGAGGGAGCATATTTCAAAACAATCCTAGTTTACCCTTAATAATTATACCATTGTTTTCTCTGTAAAACCTACACACACTAACACTGCATATGTAAGAACACAACTTTTTGTTTACACTTGGAGTCTGACCTGAGATAACATATCTGAGTGAGTGAAGGTGATGAAGTGATGATGGTGAAGGTAGAGGCTGGGACTTATATAGTGAGTGGTGATGGTCGTGAGTTTGTCCATCATATAGCCAATTGGTACCTGTGGCAGTCATGTGGGTGTGGCAGGAGCAGACGCAAAGGAACGTAAGTTGAGTAAACCACAGTGCGGTTATTTGAACACTTTTCATTCATATATAAATAGTAAAGGTTCTTCTGTGACATTGAAACTTACAGTGGAATATCAAACTATTCTCGGATATATTCAACAGGCAGAATATTGTCCAAAGCAGGTCACAGTAAATTATTTGATCCATTTTTGTTGTTATTGATGAAGACCTAAAACAAATTATTTATAAAGCGTTTTTCGTTACTTAATATATTTAATTCAAGTGTAGGACTATTAACTTATATAATACTTATAAAACTATTCTATATACATTAAGTTAAGTTTCAAATATAAACTCTTCGGTAATAGGGCAGGATAATATATAGAAGTATGCGAGTTTGGGTTATAAAGATCTGAGTTTTACATTATGTTGTTTTGTGCGATAACTGTCTTTAAGTAACAAGTGAAATAGTTGTATATATAATCAGGTGACATAGAACTCTGGTCGTGGAGTACATGATATATTAGGCAGGCACGATAGCAGAAAGTGTACGAGTTAACGAAAGAATATACAGTTTTCCATCCATATACTGTATATTGATTTGGATGAATGTACAGTATAATATCCTTACGAGTTTAAAAACCTCTCTCATTACATTAAAGTTTTTCCTTTATTTCTTCTTTTTTAGTTTCAAAATATTTCATTCACCATCACACACATGACATAACTTCCACCAATATGTAACTGTTCCAGGGAAAGCAAGAATGATTCATCTCCTTACTATTGCATCTATTTGTAAGCATTTATTTGTAACTCTGTAGTTTATTCAAGATGTCTTTATTAATAGTCCAGTTTTATTGCTCTAATAACCAAGAATCACATTGACTTCTTTTTATGCGATATATAATTTTTGAGCTGAACTCCTTGAACTACTTAAGTTTGTGAATTATCATTCTTTTAATCTTTATGCTGTACATGTAGGCCTTATTCATACAAAATGTTAAATATTTACTACCATCACATTTGTATACAATAATTAACGATACATAGGGTTTAGTATCACCAGTTTAACATAAATACAAGATAAATAATGTTATACCGTCATCATTTACTGTATTTTAAATAATAATGAGATGAAATCTTGCTTGCTTTCCTTGTAACAGTTACATACTAATGAAAGTATTGTCATGTGTGTGATGGTGAACGAAAGAATTGGAAAGTAGGAAACAAAATAAAAAAACCTTTAATGTAATGAGAGAATATTGACTGTTGTGAGGTAGGCTACATAAATTTCATACTATTTCTTTCAAGAGTTTAAGACCTTAGTGTATTTATACTATCAACCAGAACTCTACATCAACATTGATCTGAAATAGTGGTATCAAACATATGTTGCAAAATGCCGTATAATGTTTACCATTAGTTTGTATATTTCCGCTTTTTTTTCGTCAGGTTTTGTAACACTGCATCAGAGCCAAATTAGAGCACATTCTATATTGGTATATATCAAGCTTGAACAATAAACTGTGATAATTATACTTTGCGGTCATATAATGTTTATTATAAACTACATTGGATATCAAACGACACATATTGTTCCATCGGAGAGCAAAGTTTGTTCCACTTTCGTCGTTTGTGGGTTTCTATCCATGCCCATGGGATTGTGGTGAGTTATGGGATGGAAGGCCTGAGGTCAGTAGCAGAGCTGGTATTAGTGGTGACTGTACGACTGGAGTTGGAAGGTACCATAACTCTACTTGTAAAGTAAAGTTATAAATCACAGTAAGTTTCCAGCACTTAAAGGATAAAGGTCCGCCAATGAGTGGCAGTCAATGGAACAGAGTGTAGCACACACTGTGTGTGTGAAACACAACTGTAGCACTCATCACAAGGAAGATGAGTGGCCCAGAGACCTCTCCACCCACAAATTACTAAAAAATCTTATATTAAGTAATTTAATCACTTTTGAAGATAGATATAGTAAAATCACACACGTTTCGCTTCTTGTTATCATGGAAAGACTTAATATTCATGTTGAATGGTTCATATTATTCATATTCTATTAGCTTTGGTACCTGTTCAGCATTAAATCTTCAAAGTTCGAATGAACAATATTAACTTCTGCTGTTACCGTACCTTTGTAAAAAAAAAAAAAAATCTAAACTTACACAGGATATCAGTGTTTCTTTAATTAATACACAGGATCCTTCCCCTTCCCATTGTGTTATATGATGGAACACCAGATGTTTAAGCTAAAGTTTGGCAAGATGTGGAGCCTCAAGGTAGAGAACCAGTGATGTGTAGAATTGATAGCAATTATCTGAACGTCAGTTGTCCCTGGGAGTGTTAATGTTAATATGCAGATTCACATACTAGTAGATACACAGATTAAACATGAGTTACCGAAAATTATAAACTAGTGCTTCATAAAGTTGTTTGTAAGGATAGTTGTGGGTTCTATATATAGGATTTAGTAAGAAAAGTATACATATATAATTTAGTAATATATTTATTATAAATTACACTGAGAAAGGATAGATACATGTAATTTTGTTGTAAACCTCGTTTAACATGATTTGTTTGGATTACTTGCTGTCCTTGTCCTTGAGTTTGTGGTGTTTGGTATGAGGAATGAGGTCAGTATCCAGACCAGTATTAGTGGTATGAGGGCTCATGATGGCCGTAGGACTGGGGTGGGAAGGTGACAGCTGGACCATACTCGTGGGGGAACTGGGCTTCACCGTAGTACTGAACATCAGCAACGTAGCCGTTGTAGCCGTCGACAGTGTAGGTCACCTGAGGGAGGAAGGGAAGGAAGTAGTGAGGTGAATTGTTATTATAACATTTGGAAAAGAAAAGTGTACTAATATGACACTAATGCTCAATACAATATACTATCTTCAATAAATAATAATTATAAGATAACAGATAAGGTTACCGTCTGCTTGCGACCGTCGGGGAGTTGGACGGTGTAGGAACCACGAGTGACCTTTCCGTCAGACTCTTCATTCTGGCTGAAGTCAGTGCCTGCATACTCGTCCTGAACCCCGTACTCGTAGTTGTATGGCAGACGCTGTGTTTACCAGGGTATCAGGAATGTTTGTGTTAGTATGTGTTGATATAATATTTGTCAGTGTTACTGCTGTGTGACATGACAAAGTGTAGTAATAATAGTATGGTGAACTTATAATGCAGTTTGCCTAAGTTATATAGATTATGTTAAAGTCATTTTTACAAATGAGATTCCTCAATAATCAATGACTTGAAACAACTGTCAATGTTTCTGGCAATGGGTCACCATTCATTTGTAAACTAAGTGCTTGTATTTTGCTACTAATGGTATTTATAAGTTTAAATTGACAATGTCACCTGATCGTAGCTTGGTTGATGAGGGGCTGAGTATGATGGGGCGGGGGCAGAGTAGGTGTTGGAGGGGGCAGCCACAGCCAACCCAACCAGTACCACCAACACAGCAGTCTGGGGGAGAGAGGGGGCAACGTGGAAATCACTCACAATTGTATATTTATTTGATAGAATTTACTTTCGTTTGATAATTCAACAATTTATCTGTGAACACATGTACGGATAATTGAACAAATTTTTCTTCATTTCATGTAATAGTTCTCATTAATTGATCTTTCATTAGATGAAGTCTTTATCATTGGTGTGTCCCATCCAATGAGCATCGTTAATAATAAATATATCCTTGACTTGACCGACACAACATTGTCACACACAAACACAAATACACACACACACACACTGTATTTGTAATGAAACTGGTCATAAAGATATGTTTTCAACACTTTGAATCTGACCTGAGTAAACATGTTTGAGTGAGTGAAGGTGAGGAATTGATGTTGGTAGACAATGTGTCTGCAGCTTATATAGTGAGTAGTGATGGTGGTGTTGGTGACCTTGACAGCCACAGGCCATTAGTGACAGTACCAGTCATATGGGTGTGGCTACACAACAGCAAAATAAGTCGGCTGGAAAACTGTGTGGTTAATACAACCACTTTCCACATATATAAATATATATAGATCTCTCTCTCTCTCATATAAATACTAAGTACATGTATGAACATCACATTAACTATAGTTTTCCTGATCGTATGAATAAAAATGAGAAATATGGAGGGAAGGGAACAACAAATGAGACTTGACACATGAACACACTGAAACAACCTTAGTGTAATTATTACCTGACTTTGCAAGATAACTCTCAACGAATAGGCAACTAAAATAATATTCCTCATATGCAGTTTCAATCATAATCTCTCTGACAATAACACATTTTAGCAGGCGACCTAGCCACTGCACACGTTGTTCTGAATTACAACAAAACACGTGCTGTAAGTTTAGACTTAACTTGGATAATCACCTGTCTAAATCAACCTTATCATCAAATGTTTTTATAATTATGGGCCATTGAAGAAACTTCGTGAAATGTCGGGAAATGCTGAGGCTTGCAGGTAGCATTATGTCGGTTGAGTTTACCTAACCTCCAAAAGTTATAAATCATATATCGTCGAATATTACTTATAGGTATATGGTATTATCCCTCTGCATTGAAAATAGAAGCCAATATACGTTATAGAACATCAAATAAATATTGTAATCATAATAAAACTTATTAAGATGATATAAAATAAGGCCTCTTTGGTCCGAAAATGATATTAGGCTTCCATTCCCTCTGAAGCTCACTGCCATTTGACAACACTAGTTAAAATAGTTTTTATCATTATTCATTGTACTTTACTGAGATCACACACAGCACACTTTATAGAACAAAATATACGCAAAATTATATTTTATATCTTTGGTATAAGTTAATGCTATACATCGCGATACACCCTGTATGGAGAAAATCTACACGTACGTCAGGCAATCGTATGTTCAGCTGATTTATGTGGATAGTTTTTAAGTATTCTAAGAATTACTAACACATTACGGCTTACCACTCATGATACAGATATAGAAACCATTTCCACTATCATGTAAATTCAAAGAACTAATATGTAATAGTCAGATTAATTATTTGTTGATCACCAAGAGAAAGATTCAGCGATACAAAATCACTTTGGACACAAGACTATTAATGGACAGACTCACATTACATTGGTCCATATACTTGGCCAGGAATGATAAATAATGTCAACATTTTACCATTCTGATTCACAGAGTTTTTTGGTTTGTCTCAGTGTGGGATGTATATATTGGGTTCCTTGTATTGGGTTTTAGAGAAAACAAAAATTCTTTGTAGTCATTAATATATTTAATATTTTATTCCATCTGATGCGAAGCGATACATTTTGTTCCATCGGAGAGCAAAGCCTATAATATATTCCAATGTTGTTGTTTGTGGGTTTCCATCCATGTCTATAGGTTTGAGGTGAGTGATGTGAGGCTTATGGTCGGTGTCAGATCTGGTATTAGTTGTGACTATACGACTGGGATGGTAAGGTGACTGTGGGACTCTACCATAACTTGTAAAAGAAGGGTATAAATCACAGTGTGTTGTCAGCCTTAAAGATAAAACTATTTCATGTAAAGTCATTTAATTTTGATTTGTGTCATAGATCTTGAATTTGTACACGTTTCGCTTCTATTATAACTTGATGACATAATTCATATTGAATGGTTCATGATAATTATATGTTAAGATTGTTTTGGTAACTATAGATTTAGTACATACCCTGTATATGTTCGAGATGAGTAACTTGAACTTTTGCTGTTGCCATAGTCTTGAAAAATTGTACACAGAATAGCAATGGTCTACATGTGAATTAGATTATCGTATTTGCCGTGTTCATATAAGGCCTACCTGAGTTTATGTCATGCTTGGTAGAAAACATCTTTATTTCCTTGTAATTAATATTCAGCATCTTGACCCTTCCCATCGTCTTATATGACGAAACACCAAATGTGTAGGATGTAGTTTGATGACAGGTGGAGCCCCAAGGTAGAGAACCAGTGATGTGTTAAAATAGTACGTTAATTAACCCTGAGAGTGTTCAGATGTAGATTGGCACACCATTATATATACAGTGTGAACAGGACTTACAGGAGTTACCAAAAGATATACAAATCTGCTTCATAATGTTGTTTGCATGCCTACTTGTGGGTTCTGTATATAGGTTTTAGTAAGAGAAATAGTCATATATAATTTAGTAATATATTTATTATAAATTACACTGAGAAAGAATAGATACATGTAATTTTGTTGTAAACCTCGTTTAACATGATTTGTTTGGATTACTTGCTGTCCTTGTCCTTGAGTTTGTGGTGTTTGGTATGAGGAATGAGGTCAGTATCCAGACCAGTATTAGTGGTATGAGGGCTCATGATGGCCGTAGGACTGGGGTGGGAAGGTGACAGCGGGACCATACTCGTGGGGGAACTGGGCTTCACCGTAGTACTGAACATCAGCAACGTAGCCGTTGTAGCCGTCGACAGTGTAGGTCACCTGAGGGAGGAAGAGATGGACTTAATGAAGTGAAATGGTTGTATAACACATGGAGAACATACACATACATATTGGACTTTATGTTTAATTCACAAAATTGTGACTTTATAATGTTATAAATAAAATAGTGTTAGAGATGAGATTACCGTCTGTCTGCGACCGTCGGGGAGTTGGACGGTGTAGGAACCACTGGTGACCTGTCCATGGGACTCTTCATTCTGGCCGAAGTCCACACCGGAGTAGTCGTCCTTAACAGCGTAATCGTAGGTGTACGGGCGACGCTGGGTTTAACAGATTAAAGGGAAAGTTTGTGTCAGTTTTATACAACAACAAGATTGTGTATCTGAAATCACACGTGTGAGGGATATACTGAAAGGTGTTGTACTTATAGTAATATAACTAACTACCCGGTGAAGAGTTGTAGTCACTGATTCATATTAACTACAATATCACGAATACAACTCTGAATGTTCGTTTACCTTGTTCTGTTTACGGGTTAATATGTCACCATTGGTATTCAATTGTTAGACTTGAAGTGGTAAGTTACAAATGTACTGTAGTGTTACCTGATCGTAGCTTGGTTGATGAGGGGCGGAGTATGTTGGGGCAGGGGCGGAGTAGGTGTTGGAGGGGGCAGCCACAGCCAACCCAACCAGTACCACCAACACAACAGTCTAGGGAGAGTAGAACCAGTTTGTTAATTGCTCACCCTTAAGGTGTAGTTTTCTTACGTTTGTTTTAATATAAATATTTCCCGGTACGAAGCCTACCATAGTTTTGAATAATCTGTTTTGCCATTGCGTTTTCTCCAGCAAGCATACAATACCCATTTTTATTATTTATATCCGAGATGACATTGACAAGGAGTATGTGTGTTTACAGTGAAGGCAAACAGTTTTTACTATAAAGTTTAGAGTCTGACCTGAGTGAACATGTCTGAGTGAGTGAAGATGAGGAATTGATGATGGTTGTGATGGCCGAGGCTACATATATATACAGAAGCCAGCAAGTGACGATGACCTTGGCCGCTACAGACTATACGTGTCATTATATGGGTGTGGCAGGAGGAGGTGCAATAGAAGAGGGGAAACACAAGTACATTATTCTGTACTGTGGTCGATCGAAAAAGTTTCTCGATATATAAATAGAGACTCATCATATCTGACCATGAAACGTTTTGACAAACGTTATAGTGTCGACAAGTTAGGAAGCATACATAAGGTATCACTTTTTACCATTTGGAAACATACATGAGGTATAAATTTCTATCGTATCACTGTGCCTCGGTTTTGTCGATGTGATCATACATGGATTTGGTGACTTTTTGAATAAGAGTCTTTGGAATCATATTGGAAATCTGAATTCAATTATATAACATTGCTATATATTTTATATATATTTAATAATGTTACTAAGGTAAACTCCATTTTGAATATTTTTTCATCCATGGATTTTATGGAAAATTTAAGGGTGTTGAAATTCCTCACGTTGTCTGACCGAGCAGCTCCGAGCTCCTGAGGAAGGGTAAGGCTTGAACCGGGCTTTCCCACAGTGCCCTCAGTGAGTGTATATTGTGTTGTTGCCGAGTGTCGTTGTATGTGTTTCAGTCTTCCATAATGTGTTTAATAGAATGGGGTGTTGTGTTGCATCCCAGACAGGTATCTGTGATGGCTCCATCTAGCTTTTTTTGATATGTCAAAAGTTAGCCGGATGGTGGACACTTTGCAGCCTGGCCAGGTGGACCCTATACTCACGGGGATGGAAGGATTCTGGTGGGTGGATGTCAGGGGGTCGTGCATACAGCAGGGTGTTGTTCTTTAGTTTTTTGGATGGATTGGTAGGTGGTTTGAGTAGGGATATGTTTCTGTAGATTGGTTTGGGGTCGGCAGGGTGTAAGAGGAGATAATATTTGTGTATGGTACAGTCCCATGTACTGGGTATTGTTTTGATTTTCCTTGGCATGTGTGGGTGTTTTGCCATGTAGTGTAGTGGATGGTGTGGGCTTGACCTTTCTAGTCAGAAGTTTGATTTGGATGGTTACTTTGAAGAATTGAGTCATGGTCAAAATGTAATGCTTCAATTAGACAATGATAATAAAAATAGTTATAATAATAATAAGATAATAATAATAATATATAATAATAATAATAATAATAATTATTATTATTATTAATTATTGTTATTACTTACTGTTATTACTTATTGTTATAACTTACTATCAATAATATCATTATCATTATTATTGTTGTTGTTAAAACCAGACAGCAGGCAACGTGAATAAAAGCTGTGGGTACATTTCCCACAACCAAAAATGACAAAAGTCCTTAATGCCACCTGATGGCCGCATTAATCCTTCACCAGCAAAGACAGACTGATCCAAGTAATTCCAGAGCTTAGAATAGAACAGAACAAAGGAATCAGCCAACAGAGTAGTACAAACTCTTGGCAGATCAACAACCCAAGGATGAACAGATACAGCATTACTGGTAGTATGATTATCGATCTTAAGATGTGGCATGAGACCATTAAGGGAGTCATATTGGAGGGTTACTGCTTCCTCCTTAATATGCCTTGAAACAGGACCAGATTAACAAAATATAACGGTGTCTTGTTGCTTGGAATAGTAAAATGTTAGAGGCAGTCAATGGGACTGTGTGAAGCACATCCCAGGCTGTATGAAACACAACTATAGCACACATCATAAACCAGACTGTATGAAACACAACTATAACATACATCATAAACCAGACTGTATGAAACACAACTATAACATACATCATAAACCAGACTGTATGAAACACAACTATAACATACATCACAAACCAGGCTGTATGAAACACAACGATAACACTCATCACAAAGATGATGAGTGGCCCAGAGAACTTTCCACCCACGTCAGACCCGAGTCAGTTTAGGCTATGGAACACCTCAGACAGCCGACTCAAAGCCCCCCCCCCCACCACTCACAGGGGAGGTAACCTCTGGCCACAATGAAATATTTTTACAGTAACCTGAACAGGACTCGAACGCTGAACCACAGAAACTGCAGCCGGGCAGTCTACCTGCTCCAAATTCACCAACACTATTACATCCCATTAAGGGACCCTATGATGTAGTCATAAAATTGGAAATAAATGAATCCTTCAAATATTGCAACAAAAATCACCTATGGGGAAAAAAAGCGTGTTTCGTGGCTTAGTAAGTAGGTATCAGAAGCCTCCAATTTTCATACACGATCACACAATATCCAACCATTCCCTTGACCCAGCAGTCCCCTCATCTGCTGCCTTCAAAGAAACAGATCTCACTATCACCCTGTCTCCCATTTGGGGGTCCGAGCATCTGTGCAGCTTTGGTCAACCAGACTCGGGCCTGCTCGGCCAGACAATCTGGAGGACTACAACAACCGGGGCTGCTCGGTCAGACAGCTTGAGGAATTTCAACAACAACAGGGTCCATAAGAGAATAAAAGGCATCAATACGAATATTATAGTATACTCAGAAACGCTATTCGTCTTCTGTGATAAAAGTTGCAGTTAATTATATCCCTATTCAGATCCTTAGCAATCTGAATAACACGATCTAACAGCAAGGTGACTTGTAGTAGCCTAGTTCCAAACTGGAGAGCAATATTCCAACACAGGAAGGATTAATTAAGGACCAAAAGCACCTGGCAGCCAAAACCCTATCATTAAAAAGCTTTGTAGTCCTCCTCATTACACCCAGCAGTATAAAGGAAGAGGTAACAACAGACCTTACATGACCCTCAATGTTAACCTTACTATCAACAACAACTCGATAAGTGCCTCTAAACTACTATCACATAATTATATTTATAATACAATATATTTATCCAGTCAATAACCTTTACTTCAATTTATTCATGTAAATATCTTTGAATTAATCGCTTAATGATAAAAACTAATATAAAATATAGGAATTTATTGAGACAAGTCTGCATATTTCATTAAGTAATTCCTTATTATGGATACTGTTTGTGATCTAGATATAATATTGACTTCGTATGATGTTAATAAAAAGAATAATACAGTGCCAGCCACTTTAGAAGGATTACAATCATGGGTATAGATCACATTTTGTAACTTTTGAATGTCAGCGTGTATAATTTGATTGAAGGAGGCAATACAATATAGCCTGTTGTCCAGTTGGTATAAGAGGTATATAAGAAAGTTTGACCCTACTGTTCTGGTTCTCTTCTACTTCAGTTTTCTGCTTCATAGTGCGATTTGCTTCTCCAGCTGTGGTATTCTAAATAGGGTTTAGGAAAATATAACATAGATATTAATGAAATTCACTTGTTTATTATAAATTACATTGTCACGTCATGGTTGATAAGAAAACATGTGTAACTTTTCTCTTGTTTGTATATGATCTTTTTCCTTAGATTTGAGGTGGGTGTTATGAGTACTGGGGTCGAGTATAAGACCAGTATTAGTGGTATGAGGGCTCATGATGGCCGTAGGACTGGGGTGGGAAGGTGACAGCGGGACCATACTCGTGGGGGAACTGGGCTTCACCGTAGTACTGAACATCAGCAACGTAGCCGTTGTAGCCGTCGACAGTGTAGGTCACCTGAGGGAGGAAGGGAAGGAAGTAGTGAGGTGAAATGTTATTATAACATTTGGAAAAGAAAAATGTACTAATATGACACTAATGCTCAATACAATATACTATCTTTAATTTATAATAATTATAAGATAACAGATAAGGTTACCGTCTGCTTGCGACCGTCGGGGAGTTGGACGGTGTAGGAACCACGAGTGACCTTTCCGTCAGACTCTTCATTCTGGCTGAAGTCAGTGCCTGCATACTCGTCCTGAACCCCGTACTCGTAGTTGTATGGCAGACGCTGTGTTTACCAGGGTATCAGGAATGTTTGTGTTAGTATGTGTTGATATAATATTTGTCAGTGTTATTGTTGTGTGACATGACAAAGTGTAGTAATAATAGTATGGTGAACTTATAATGCAGTTTGCCTAAGTTATATACATTATGTTAAAGGCATTTTTACAAATGAGATTCCTCAATAATCAATGACTTGAAACAACTGTCAATGTTTCTGGCAATGGGTCACCATTCATCTGTAAACTAAGTGCTTGTATTTTGCTACTAATGGTATTTATAAGTTTAAATTGACAATGTCACCTGATCGTAGCTTGGTTGATGAGGGGCTGAGTATGATGGGGCGGGGGCAGAGTAGGTGTTGGAGGGGGCAGCCACAGCCAACCCAACCAGTACCACCAACACAGCAGTCTGGGGGAGAGAGGGGGCAACGTGGAAATCACTCACAATTGTATATTTATTTGATAGAATTTACTTTCGTTTGATAATTCAACAATTTATCTGTGAACACATGTACGGATAATTGAACAAATTTTTCTTCATTTCATGTAATAGTTCTCATTAATTGATCTTTCATTAGATGAAGTCTTTATCATTGGTGTGTCCCATCCAATGAGCATCGTTAATAATAAATATATCCTTGACTTGACCGACACAACATTGTCACACACAAACACAAATACACACACACACACACTGTATTTGTAATGAAACTGGTCATAAAGATATGTTTTCAACACTTTGAATCTGACCTGAGTAAACATGTTTGAGTGAGTGAAGGTGAGGAATTGATGTTGGTAGACAATGTGTCTGCAGCTTATATAGTGAGTAGTGATGGTGGTGTTGGTGACCTTGACAGCCACAGGCCATTAGTGACAGTACCAGTCATATGGGTGTGGCTACACAACAGCAAAATAAGTCGGCTGGAAAACTGTGTGGTTAATACAACCACTTTCCACATATATAAATATATATAGATCTCTCTCTCTCTCTCTATCTCTCTCTCATATAAATACTAAGTACATGTATGAACATCACATTAACTATAGTTTTCCTATTCGTGTGAATAATAGTAATGAGTATGGAGGGAAGGGAACAACAAGTGAGATGTGACACCTGAACACTCTGGAACAACCTTAGTGTAAATTCTACTGTCTCTTAATGGAAATTATTACCTGACTTTGCAAACTCACCGTCATTTGACAACATTAGTTAAAATAGTTTTTATCATTATTCATTGTACTTTACTGAGATTACACACAGCACACTTTATAGAACAAAATATACTCAAAATTATAATTTATATCTTTGGTGTAAGTTAATACACCCTGTATGGAGAAAATCTACACATACGTCAGGCAATCGTATATTCAGCTGATTTATGTGGATAGTTTTTAAGTATTCTAAGAATTACTAACACATTACGGCTTACCACTCATGATACAGATACAGAAATCATTTCCACTACCTTGTAAATTCAAAGAACTAATATGTAATAGTCAGATTAAACATTTATTGATCACCAAGAGAAAGATTTAGCGACACAAGATCATTTTGGACACAAGACTATTAATGGACAGACTGACATTACATTGGTCCAGATGCATGGTCAGGAATTATAAATAATGTCAACATTTTACCATTCTGATTCACAGTTGTTGTTTTTTTATCTCGGTGTGGGTTGTATATATTGGGTTCCTTGTATTGGGCTTAGAGATAACAGAAGTGTGTTTTAGTCATGAATATGTTCAATATAATTTCCATCAGATGCTAAACTACACATTTTGTTCCATCGGAGAGTAAAGTTTATAATATATTCCACATCCGTCGTTTGTGGATTTCTATCCATGTCTATAGGTTTGAGGTGAGTGATGTGAGGCTTAAAGTTTGTGTCAGATCTTGTATTAGTTGTGACTATACGACTGGGATGGGAAGGTGACTGTGAGACTCTCCATCTATATACATAAAACACTCAGTGTGTGTGTGTGTGTGTGTGTCTGTCTGTTTAGCTGCTATGCACGGCCGTATCGTTTGACCTAGAGTAAAAAGTAATACGACATTTTGATCAGTAAAGCCTGGGAAGCGTCCTCGGCCTACAATTTTTTTTTTAAATGACCAATGGGGGGAGTGTTCGAACCCCTGTAGCTTAAGCCAAAGGCTGTTATTTGGCCTTAACCGAAAGATCCCAGGTTTGAATCCCCGGTACAGTTAAAAAAAATAAAAAAAATTGACAAATGATACACCATTCTGACTGGTGTAGTCCTGGGAATGTCCTCGGTCTAATTATATTTTTGGTGGATATGTATTTCTTGAATTATCATCAGCTTAAAACAACCAAACATTTATGTCTTTCTCAACATAGACTCTATGGTCTGAAGCATCAAGGATGCAGGCAGGCCTGGCTTGCATGCACAATTTAGGAATGAATTCAAACCACAAAATGTTGAACACCTAAATTTAATACTAAATCTAAGAATAGTGATTTTTTTTTTAATGACCAATTGGGGGGGGGGGTCGATCCCAGTACCCCTACTGCTCAATTCGCCACTCGTGGCTCTTACAATGGCACTTTCTGCTGTACTTGCATTATGAATAACTTTTGTGATTGTAAAGCTGGCATGGTTTCACTGGGGGACCAGCAACCACACCGGATAATGGACTCCTCCCACCCTCCTAATAAGTTCACATAAAAATAATTCGAGGAAATTTATTGACAAAACCACATGTAGGATCTTCACCCAGACAACGTCGGGTATCGCTGCTAGTTGGAAATAAATGAGTCTTTCAAATATTGCCACGAAACACCAGCTATATTGAAGGAGGGTGTTGCGTGGTATAGTCAGGAGGATTTAGAAGCCTCCAGTTATCATACACGATCACTCATGGTTCTCAAGAGTATGAGAGGCATAAACACGAACTTTATAGTATACTCACAAAAACGTTATTCGCCTATTTTTATTCTTGTTGCAATTAATTAAATCCCTATTAAAATCCCTAGAAATCCGAATAATATGATTTAGAAGAACAAGGTGACATGTAGTAGCCTAGTTCCAAACTGGAGAGCAATATTCCAACACAGGAAGGATTAATTAAGGACCAAAAGCACCTGGCAGCCAAAACCCTATCATTAAAAAGCTTTGTAGTCCTCCTCATTACACCCAGCAGTATAAAGGAAGAGGTAACAACAGACCTTACATGACCCTCAATGTTAACCTTACTATCAACAACAACTCGATAAGTGCCTCTAAACTACTATCACATAATTATATTTATAATACTAGTATATTTATCCAGTCAATAACCTTTACTTCAATTTATTCATGTAAATATCTTTGAATTAATCGCTTAATGATAAAAACTAATATAAAATATAGGAATTTATTGAGACAAGTCTGCATATTTCATTAAGTAATTCCTTATTATGGATACTGTTTGTGATCTAGATATAATATTGACTTCGTATGATGTTAATAAAAAGAATAATACAGTGCCAGCCACTTTAGAAGGATTACAATCATGGGTATAGATCACATTTTGTAACTTTTGAATGTCAGCGTGTATAATTTGATTGAAGGAGGCAATACAATATAGCCTGTTGTCCAGTTGGTATAAGAGGTATATAAGAAAGTTTGACCCTACTGTTCTGGTTCTCTTCTACTTCAGTTTTCTGCTTCATAGTGCGATTTGCTTCTCCAGCTGTGGTATTCTAAATAGGGTTTAGGAAAATATAACATAGCTATTAATGAGATTCACTTGTTTATTATAAATTACATTGGGAAAAGATTGTCACGCCATGGTTGATAAGAAAACATGTGTAACTTTTCTCTTGTTTGTATATGATCTTTTTCCTTAGATTTGAGGTGGGTGTTATGAGTACTGGGGTCGAGTATAAGACCAGTATTAGTGGTATGAGGGCTCATGATGGCCGTAGGACTGGGGTGGGAAGGTGACAGCGGGACCATACTCGTGGGGGAACTGGGCTTCACCGTAGTACTGAACATCAGCAACGTAGCCGTTGTAGCCGTCGACAGTGTAGGTCACCTGAGGGAGGAAGGGAAGGAAGTAGTGAGGTGAAATGTTATTATAACATTTGGAAAAGAAAAATGTACTAATATGACACTAATGCTCAGTACAATATACTATCTTTAATTTATAATAATTATAAGATAACAGATAAGGTTACCGTCTGCTTGCGACCGTCGGGGAGTTGGACGGTGTAGGAACCACGAGTGACCTTTCCGTCAGACTCTTCATTCTGGCTGAAGTCAGTGCCTGCATACTCGTCCTGAACCCCGTACTCGTAGTTGTATGGCAGACGCTGTGTTTACCAGGGTATCAGGAATGTTTGTGTTAGTATGTGTTGATATAATATTTGTCAGTGTTACTGTTGTGTGACATGACAAAGTGTAGTAATAATAGTATGGTGAACTTATAATGCAGTTTGCCTAAGTTATATACATTATGTTAAAGGCATTTTTACAAATGAGATTCCTCAATAATCAATGACTTGAAACAACTGTCAATGTTTCTGGCAATGGGTCACCATTCATCTGTAAACTAAGTGCTTGTATTTTGCTACTAATGGTATTTATAAGTTTAAATTGACAATGTCACCTGATCGTAGCTTGGTTGATGAGGGGCTGAGTATGATGGGGCGGGGGCAGAGTAGGTGTTGGAGGGGGCAGCCACAGCCAACCCAACCAGTACCACCAACACAGCAGTCTGGGGGAGAGAGGGGGCAACGTGGAAATCACTCACAATTGTATATTTATTTGATAGAATTTACTTTCGTTTGATAATTCAACAATTTATCTGTGAACACATGTACGGATAATTGAACAAATTTTTCTTCATTTCATGTAATAGTTCTCATTAATTGATCTTTCATTAGATGAAGTCTTTATCATTGGTGTGTCCCATCCAATGAGCATCGTTAATAATAAATATATCCTTGACTTGACCGACACAACATTGTCACACACAAACACAAATACACACACACACACACTGTATTTGTAATGAAACTGGTCATAAAGATATGTTTTCAACACTTTGAATCTGACCTGAGTAAACATGTTTGAGTGAGTGAAGGTGAGGAATTGATGTTGGTAGACAATGTGTCTGCAGCTTATATAGTGAGTAGTGATGGTGGTGTTGGTGACCTTGACAGCCACAGGCCATTAGTGACAGTACCAGTCATATGGGTGTGGCTACACAACAGCAAAATAAGTCGGCTGGAAAACTGTGTGGTTAATACAACCACTTTCCACATATATAAATATATATAGATCTCTCTCTCTCTCCTCTCTCTCTCTCTCTCTCTCTCTCTCTCTCTCTCTCTCTCTCTCTCTCTCTCTCTCTCTCTCTCTCTCTCTCTCTCTCTCTCTCTCTCTCTCTCTCTCTCTCTCTCTCTCTCTCTCTCTCTCTCTCTCTCTCTCTCTCTCTCTCTCTCTCTCTCTCTCTCTCTCTCTCTCTCTCTCTCTCTCTCTCTCTCTCTCTCTCTCTCTCTCTCTCTCTCTCCTCTCTCTCTCTCTCTCTCCTCTCTCTCTCTCTCTCTCTCTCTCTCTCTCTCTCATACATTTTCAGCACATATACAGTATGAACATCACAGTTACTATACTTACCCCCGACCTGTTAATAACAATGAGGAGTAACAATCTAATTATCTTCACTCCGTCAAGTATTGATGCTAATCGTGGATGATGATATTGTTTATTGATATTTATTTGTCTTGTTAGTCAGATTTGATGATTTTGAAAATTAGTTATTGCTCTGATATATTTTTTTATTTCGTAGCTCTTCAAGTAAAGTTTCTTTCTAAGTGTGGGTGAAATAAAATTGTTTTCTCCATTTTTATTATTTGATTATGGTATTGATATGTCAAATACTAATGATTGGTGGATATTTTGGGTGAAATAAGTGTCCAGTTATAGTGGTAGTAATATGTGATCATTACATTTCTACAATAAATAAAATATTAATACCGGTTGTCGAAATTTGAATAAGCCTTTCCATATCAGCCCACCAAGTATAGATTAACATTTATGACTCTCGAAAATATGTTTGACTTCGAGGATATTTGCTATCGTCTAAAAGAGTATCGTATTATTATGACTAGATTCTTAAAGGGATGGATTTAAACAAGGTGCTGCAATGAACTCGTTCTTATTTTGTGAAATCACTATAATGCTGTCTATGTATGATAATTCTTTAGTTGATACTGTATGTCACATTATAAAGAAAGCTTAGATCATACATTACACCTGCATTGATATTACTCTTGGATGTTGGTTCTATCAAAGGCTCTCACATATTCCCAGACTCTCTCGTAGAAAGGGCTAGTGTTTTCATTTTTTTCTGTGCGTGTTGCCTTCATTGTAATGCTAAGTTGACAGTTGTTCATATGTTCCAAGTATTCCTGTGTGACCTGTATAAATGACGTCTGTCTAGAGAGTTGTTGTTGTTGTTGGAAGTTCCTCAAGCTGTGTGACAGAGCAGCCCCGAGCTCCTGAATGTCTAGAGAGTAATCAGTGTCACATTTTTGCTTGTGCAGGCTAGGGATCCTAATCAAACCTCATCCCAGAATAAGGTTGAATGACGACTATATAAAGATATATATAACCTTTAACTGCAGAAGAGGAATTAGTTGTTAGAAACAAACCTTAAGCGTATTTTTCGATGAGGATAAGGAGGAGGAACCCAAAGAACTTTACTTACTATTGAAGATGCATGCTAAACAATAACGAACAAGTTAGAATATGAATCTGATATAATTATGAGTCATACTCGGATTCCATCATATCTTGGAGTGCATATTCATATTCATGATTTTGCCCAGTTCATAAAATGAGGCATAGGAAACACTTTATATTTATACTGTTCAGATACTCTTCTTCTACTGTTTTCTGTTTCATTTTGTTGTTTACCTCTCCAGCTGTGGTTCTCTAAATATGGATTCAGAAGTAATATCAAAGGTATCAATGCGATATACTTTATTATAAGTCATATTAGGTACAAAATTACATGCCATGGTTATTTGGAAAACATGTGTAAGTTTTCCTTTGTACGTAATTATACATTAGTCCTTGGATTTGAGGTGGGTGTTAGGAGTACTGGGGTTGACCATAAGATCAGAATCGGTTTCGTGTGAACTGGTGGCCTTACGTCTAGGGTGGGAAGGCTACTGGGGACCATGCTAGAGGGGGTACTGGGCCTCATGGGGGTACTGGGACTCATGGGGGTACTTTGACTCATGGAGGTACTTTGACTCATGGGGGTACTGGGCCTCACCGTAGTACTGAACATCAGCAACGTAGCCGTTGTAGCCGTCGACAGTGTAGGTCACCTGAGGGAGGAAGAGATGGACTTAATGAAGTGAAATGGTTGTATAACACATGGAGAACATAGACATACATATTGGACTTTATGTTCAATTCACAAAATTGTGACTTTATAATATTATAAATAAAATAGTGTTAGAGACGAGGTTACCGTCTGCCTGCGACCGTCGGGGAGTTGGACGGTGTAGGAACCACTGGTGACCTGTCCATGGGACTCTTCATTCTGGCTGAAGTCTGTGCCTGCATACTCGTCCTGAACCCCGTACTCGTAGTTTAATTAGAGTGTGTCGCGTGTGTGCTAACCGTTACACCATCAGCACCCCCTTTGCCTAAGTTATATAGATTATGTTAAACATATTTTTATAACTGAGATTCCTCAATAATCAATTTCTTAAAACATATGGGAGAGAGGGGGCAGCGTTTAAATCACTCACAATCGTATATTTATTTGATAGAATTTGGTTTCATTCGATAATTCAACATTTTATCTGTGAACTCATGTACGGATAATTGAACAAATTATTCTTCATTTCATGTAATAGCTCCATTAATTGATCTTTCATTGGATGAAGTCTTTATCATTGGTGTGTCCCATCCAATGAGCATCGTTAATAATAAGTAGTCTTGACTTGACTGACACACACAATCACAGTATTTGAAATGAAACTGGTCGTAAGCATATTTTTTTAACACTTGGAATCTTACCTGAATATATTTGAGTGAGTGAAGGTGAGGAATTGATGTTGGTAGACAATGTATCTACGGCTTATAATATTATAGTGAGTGGCAGTGACCGTGGCTGCCACAGGCCATTAGTGACAGTATCTTTCATTATGGGTGTGGCAGTACAATGTTTAGTCACTACAACAACTTTCATCATCATTTGACTATAAACTAGCTTTTTGTCAGGAAGGGATTATATTTCTGGCATAACCTAGACATTGATACACACATTTACAAAGCAAGGCGTAAGAAAATCGTACGCAAAGGTGTCAGAAGATTTTGGACAACCACAGGAACATTAAAGCTTCAAGATGAATTATGTTAGACTGGACGATGGAATCTTTCCAAAACTGTTCACCTCTTTTAGAGAAGATGATTTTTACATTCTAGAATTCGAAAAAAATTATGTATATTTTAACATTACTGAGTTGGCAAACGATTATGGCTTCATTAGTGAATGAGACGATGATTTATAGCAACTAGTTGAGGAATTATCGAGTGAGAGTGAAGATATGATTCACGATGAAGACCAAGAAAAATAGACAATATTCAAAGACCAGGTAATAATATAAACAATTGAAATTTAAGGACAGAATCCTGGGGAAAGCTGAGGGACACTCCTAGATTAAGGCAAGTTCTTCTGCAAGCCAAGGTAACAAGAAACATAAGACCTGATTTTGGTTGGATTGCTTTGTAATAACAAACTCTTTACATGAAAACTGCCCAGTTACTTCTCCTTGTGAAGAAAGATATACATTCAGGGTATCATACCAATTTTAACTTATGGTCTGCAACCTGGTCTATTTAGAAATATCATGAACGAAAACTTAGGAGTACTCAAAGCGAAATGGAAAGTAGAATAAGGTAGGCTCTTCAGAAAATTGATTAAAACTAAAGAAAAAGAGGCAGAATAGCTACCTAGAGCTGGAAGGGAGTTCCAGATCAGGCAGAGATACAGCTGAGAAAATACACAGAAGTTAACTGGAGTAGAATAATTAAAGGCTGCTGATTCCACAAAACTATACAAAAGGAATCAGCTCTTATACAGTTTATTTCTTGCCTTTAGTCGGTATTCTACAAATGGTTGACTATATTATATGGCAATTATGGAGAGATTCTCTTGATGGTAAATTGAAGGGCTAGTGAATCCTCCAAACTATGACATAAAACAACAAACCCCTATTTTTAACATTGAGGTTAATAATTGTTTCCTGGCATAGTTTGAAGGAATCAGTATCCTCCCAATTAACCAAACAGAGAATCTCCCCTTAAGTCAAACAGTTGGTCACGGTCAGAGGTATGTACAGTACAGCGTTAGTCAAGAATCCGATGTCTGTTATTGAGATACATAACATGGAACATACATGAACATATTAGTTCAGATTTGGATGATACTAAAAATGTAAGTAATTTGGAAAATATAAACTCGGTGAGGTAATTAACCAGTAGGTTTTCGGAGATAAGCGTATATATTTGATATATTTTACATCATCGGAAGAACTTCACGTCAGATACCGCCATATATGGGGTGATAAATAATAATGATTATGGTGTATCAGGTGATGTATCAAGTATTAGAGGTATGATGGCTGGGGTGGCTGGTATGAGGGTTGAGGTGCCTGGTATGAGGGTTGAGGTGCCTGGTATGAAGGCTGTGATCCGTATGCCTGTGGCTTGAAGGTGATGGGTGGGCCGTATTCCTGAGGGTACTGAGCCTCACCATAGTACTGAACGTCAGCAACGTAACCACCGTAGTCGTCAGCAGTGTATGTCACCTGAGGAATGGAAGGGGTTAGAACGTCATGCACTGGAAATATTTAGTTGAAGGATACCAAAGTGATTTCATATAAACTGTAGTAGAGTGGAGCACAAAACAGTGGAACGAGAATAGACATTTGAATTATAATAAGGTATGTAAAAGGACGTCAAACTTAGGAGTTCCTGTGCGTTAACACTTCATAATTTATACCCGTAAAGATCAGTGCGAGAGGAAGCATATGAACTGCGACAATATTGATGAAAAGGTATCAATTCATATTATACCAACTGTACATTGATATTCACGACATACCTAGTAATCAACGTTACACATATATCAGTATTAAATTTTAATAAATTTTGTGGAAGACGTAGAGTTTAAGGTGAGTTACCGTCTGCTTGCGGCCGTCGGGGAGTTGGACGGTGTAGGAACCAGAGACGCTATTTCCGTCAGACTCTTCATTCTGGCTGAAGTCTGTGCCGGCGTACTCGTCCCTCACTCCATATTGAAAATTGTATGGGATGGGCTGGTCCTGCAACGGGGTACGGTTAGGTATAGTCAGATGGGTGAATAATTTATTATGTCTGGCATGCATTATATGTAATAGGTGACAATACAACAAAAATTATACAAGATCAAATTGATGGAAACTGTTTTTTTACTTTAGAACGAGTCAGTCAAGGCAATGCGAGTAGTAACATGTGCACTGCAGAAGCAAGGGAAGGCAGACGGAAATAACCCACGTTGATGATGGAATTATATTATAAGAGCTGGTATATTTCTCAAGGAAGGCATGATGTTTGTAGGCTACTATGGACATTTTTTGGGGAAATATTAATACAGTATATGAAATAAAGTACAAGTTGTGTATTGTTTGCACTGTATTTTTATTATAGTTTTTTTCAATTGCTGCTTCAAATCTGGCCATAAATAGATAATTGATAATGTGAGTACTAAATTCTGAAAGTCCACAAGTGAAATAATAAAAAAAAAGGGGAGGGGGCCAAAGAGTACATAGAGATAAGTGAAATAATAAAAAAAAGGGGGCGGGGCAAAGAGTACATAGAGATGGTGATGTATTACTTTACCTGACTGTATCCTCCTGATTGGTGAGGGCCTGGGGAGTACAGGTCACTTGGCATGGACACACACACACCCACTAACACCACCAATATGCTGGCCTGTAGGGGAGACATTTGGTGTTGTTGTTATTAGTGTTTTTTCTATTGTATCAGTCATGTGTTAATGAGATGGGATTTTTTTTTTTTTTGGGGGGGGGGATTAATCGGGGTATCTTCGTTATTGCTGGTAGACAAAGTTTTGGAGGATTAATATAAGAGTATATTGGTGGGGCACATTATTACGAACTGTATTAGCGTTCTGCACCGCCCTCGCCAACAGCTACAGTAAGTTAGGAGGTAGGTTAGATTAGGTTAGGTTCTCCGGTAAAATATGTTGGGAAAGACAATGAGACTATTAATTTTGAAATAATGTCCTATGGTTAGTTTTATCACTACTTCCCAAGCGTCATTTTTTTAACTTTGATTTTTTTCCTTTTGGCGCAGGTGGTGCCGAACTCTTATACGGAAAGTAAAAATGCTGGCGGGGCAAGCCAAAGGTTTATTGTTATAATTTGTTACCGAATTGCTGACATTATACTATTCGTCTGTCAACAGTGATGTTTAAATTTACTTCATTGATAACAGTGTGACTATCTTAAACATTAATGCATATTCATGTAGGTTATCATAAAATAATGAGCTCCCAATGCTCCAATACATTTCGAAACTATAGCTGTTTCCAACAGCGTGAATGCGGTGTTGAGAATGCTTCGTGTAATGTGGCTAAATGCATCGTGTTGAAATTATACGGATTTTTTTTCGGCCTGTACATCGATGTTATCAAACTGAGACGACCATTACGAGCAGTTTTTTTGTTATAGTAAATGATTTTAGATAATATCAATCGAACAAGAGAGAGAAGAATGAGAGACTGACCTGAGTGAACATGTCTGAGTGAGAGAGAGTGAAGTAGTGATGGCACTGGATGAGATGGAGTCGGCTTATATAGTGGTGAGTGGCGGCGGCGGTGACCTTGGCCGCCACAACCAATTGATGTGGTCTTTGGGAGCGACGCTCTGTATGGGCGTGGCGGAGGAGAGAGAGAGAGAGAGAGAGAGGGTCATTGAATAGATGAATGGTGGTGTAGGTGATGATTTGAGGTTGAAGGTAGGAAGAGATGACACGAAGATAGAAGGCAGACTGAGAGGAAGCTTAAAAGTAGGAGAAGTCGAGAGGTAGGTATAAGCAAGCAGACAAGTACAGGTAGTATTTGGCCTCTTGTACCTGAGGCTGTGATGGTGGAGGGGAAAGTAAGAATGTAAAAGATACCTGAAGCATTCATACCCTACAGTCTATAAGGCCCTGAATACCAAGCCAATTACTGAACACGCCTGGGTTATGTTGATTAAGTAAAATTAACAAGATAAGTTAATTTAGGAGATAAACGAATTACCTTTAGTCACAATCTATTACCTATATTTCCCACTCGGAACCTCAATAATATATAATGTGATATATATTTATATACACATACTTAAATATTGTAGCTCAGTTACCTTTGCAAACGAGAAACACCGTCTTTGGAATATTTTTACTTACAATAAGTTTCTACATCATGCATCTCTAGTGGTGAGGGTGGATTCCAGAGACACATAGCCAGACTTTTAATGACGGGCCTCCAGTCTACTGACTTCCTACAGGTGACTGGGAAGTAAAGTTAACACATCCTGTGGGACTGACTACATCACATATGGCGGCCACGGGGCGTCTCTGGGGCGTCTCCGGAATTGCTGCGGGTACTGGGTTGGCTCACTGATGGCTTTTCACGGTGCTTATATTTAACCAGAGTTCGAGAATCCTCATGGCACGCACACCAGTACAAGGAACATGACCTACTTTACTTTACTTGATTGTATATCGGTTTCCATTTCTATAATTATTGCTTCTGACAAAGTATTCATATTCCATTGTCGTATAATTGATTGATTGATTGATTGGTATTAGGTGCCGTAACAACGAGGTCCTATAGCGCCAGAGAAAGTGATAGAGAGATGTGACAGCAAGCAGAAATGAAATGAAATGAAAAGAGGGACAGTTGTAGAACTGAAAGGGAGTGGCTGGGGCCGAAGGGGCGCTAAACCCTTAAAGTATTGCTCACATCACTGCAGGCAATACAATGTCGTATTATAGATGTAAGGTTGTTAGAGGGTCGAGGTAGACTGACAGAAACAAAACACTGATGATGGAGAGAGAAGAGAAGAGAAGAAAAGAAAAGTAGAGAGAGAAGAAGGTAAGAGTGTCACCATGGGGAGAAATATGGAGTAAGGCCTCTGGCGGTGTGGTGTGGAGTGGAGTGAGGTAATAAGTATGATGCAAGCAGTGAATTTGGTGTGTGTAGCCGCACTGTACACAACAAGCAGGCAAGCTGGTATACACGCTCCAATACGGGTACACACGCACACGCACACACCACCACCTTCAAAATTTGACAGGTGTACTTATATGCAGACAACGTGCAATTTACTCGTACCTTTGATTGCGCACACACACACACACACACACACACACACACCTTCAAAATCTGACATGTATATTTATATGCACACAGCATGCAATTTACTCCTACAGTTGATTGCATACGTGCATAAATGTGTGTATGTCATTGTTTATATGCCAGTATGTGTGTCGTGATAGGAATGAATGATGCAAAAGAACTTGTACATGACAGGTAGGAGTAGAAGATCATTTCTGGGAGGAGTGCTTATTGGCTCTGACAAATCGTTTCCAACTTGACACAACATGGAATGGCTCCTTTCACCAAAGCCAAATAAATTCGTCTTGGATATTACAACTTGTAGAATGGAAGTAAGAATTTCGTGGTCTTCAAAGGAGGACTGAATGTGAATGTAATTTTATCACTGGGTGTTTTATCTCTCTCTCTGTTAATTCTGATTTTACTTTCCATCCCTGGTCCCATATGGTGCCCCTCACGTAATCCTTCAAAAATGGGAAATATGGGGTTTTGGTGATGATGATTAGTGTTTACATATTTATGCGTGTATGTTCAATCAACAGCATTATTATCCTTCAATTTCACGTGTATTATATAATTATAAAGAAATACAACTTATTATTTATTTGTTTTCATTGGTTTATTATTTTATGCAATCTGTCTGAGGTAGATGCTTATCGTTTATGTCAGCTTTGAATTGGAAAATTATAGTGTATTTAAATATCAGTGACATTATCGGCTGTCAGTGTCCAGGTGAAGCCACAGTGGTTCCCTGACCTCTCTCCTTGACCACTAACAACCCACCTTGATGGTCCAGAAGCCAGTTAGTTATGCTTCAGTAGTTATGAACCACAAAATGGCACTGAAACTGTCACCTTTCTAAGTATCTAGGTTTATATATATACACATACCTTCCTAATTTCCTACTAAAATACATATGCACATGTGTTTACATACATACATACATGCAAACCTACACAACATCCCCACACTTTTACACACTATTAAATATTTGCCAGAGTCTGTGTATGCATAATCATGCACCCAAAGACTTCCACTCCCACGCTGACTCCCACACCCATTTACTCACACACACATCAATCAGAGGCTTTATGCAACTGCACAATAACAATAAGTAGTTGAAGCACATCTATCAAACACAAATATACAACCAGTTGTCGCGTGCGCTCCCTCGAGTGCATATCTGTACATACATAGTGTGTATTTATATAAATCTATAGATTGTATATTTTCTTCTTTATTCATATTTAGCAACGATTACAAATACACATACACTTATAAATATTATGCACCGTCATTGACACACCAGCGCAACGGTACACACACACACACACACCAGCACAATGGTACACACACACACACCAGCACAACGGTACACACACACACCAGCACAACGGTACACACACACACACACACCCTGAGGCCACAACCAGGTCGGTGTACAATTTGGGTCTGGCTGTGACCTGCTTGTGAACCCTCACTTTCCTTTCCTTCACTCACTCACTCACTCACTCACTCACTCACTCACTCACTCACTCACTCAATGGAGAGAAGGGGAGGAGAGTGGCAAGGAAAGGAGAGAGGGGAGAATGGAGAGAAGGGAAGGCAAGAGGGTGGCAACGGAAGGAGGGAGAAATAAAATGGAAGGAAAGGAAGGTGGTCGCTGAAAGGGGAGAAAAAAGAAGAAAAGAGAAGGAAGGGATGAAGGGAAGGAAAGACGGAAAGGAAGCGAAAAAAGAAAGAAAGAGAGAAAGAAAGGGAGAGTAGGAGAAGAGGAAATAGAAGGAGGAAAGATGAGAGGAGAGGATAACTAAAGCAGGGGAGGTTAAATTTGGTTTAGTATGGAGAGAAAGAAGAGACAGTAGTACAAGAAATAAAGGAAGGTAAACATTACGGTGCAACAATATAAATGTCATGACATAAACAGTTGGCTAGATAGCTACTGACAGACAAGACAGGAGAAACAGAGGGACTGTGTGAGGTGTCGATGGAAGGAAAAGAGAAGAAAGGTAACAAGAAGCTTTCTGAGAGAGAGAGAGAGAGAGAGAGAAGGGGGTGGGGTCGCTATTGCATAAGACATGATAAACAATGATATGGCAGACGCTTAATAATTAATTGAGAAAACCATGTCTACAGTAAAGAGAAAGATGTTTCTAGAAGCCAACCAACCAGATCACACACACACACACACACACACACACACACCGGTTTTGAAAGTGCTGTTAAGACTTTTGATAACATTTCATTCTTCCTGGTTTTCCCTTTTGATATTATTTTGACATCTGGAACGACGATAATTCCCTCTACCACCCAAAATTATCTCTGATGGTGGTTTAAGCAATTAGATATTGGCCCATTGCTTTGGTTTGGCTGCTGTTTTTGGTTTGGCATCGTTCTGGTAATTAATTTTAGTTAGTTAGATTTTTGATAATTATGCTGGTTTTATTAGGTTCAATTTGTTGGTTAATTGAGAAAGTTGATTGGCTAGACTGATTTTTTTTAATGCTTGATTTGGTTATGGATGTTGAAATCAGACTTGGTCTGACTTGATTGAATTTCTGGAGTGTTCTCTTACACTTGAATTTTCGCTTGTAAGGTAAAGATATTGGCAACTCGACCACGCTATAAGGCAGATGTAAAATGGTATCAAGGGTTTATTCTAGAGTACTCCTGGTCTCCTTCAAAACTTCCAAATCTTCTCAAGGTCTCTCTCACGTTTTCTATAGATTATCTATCATTCAACTTGACCAATTTTCTGGTTAGGAGAATGTACTTTTTCTTTTACAGGTACATTTAAAGATTTCTTCAGATCTTCTTTTGGCCTTTCACCCATATAGTGACTATGCAATCACTCTCTTATTAGGGTGGTTTTGAAAGCATATTGCTCATTTATTTTCCCATGGTGTGTCATTCGGTCCGTTGTTTAAAATATCACCTAGACTATAGCATAAACAAAGATATTATCTATTTTGCCTTATTGTAGACTTTCATATCCTCAAAACCGCCTCTCTTTCCCTCATCTTCATTTTTTTTCTCCTTCAGATGTTAACAAAGAACCAGTAGATTATTATTATGCCTTATGGCGGATTTCAACTCCCTCAACACCGTCTCTCTTTTCCTCCCATCCAAAGTATATAAACCACTCCTTTCCAAACCCTCAGCCTCCCTTAGTCAGTATTTTCCAGAGCCATAAGCCTTACCCTCCAGAATTTATATCCAGTCTTTTTCAAAAACCCTAAGCATTTTTACGTATCTCTAAATCAGTCTACTCTTGAATTCTTCGCCAGTCCACTCTTGAATCTTTTGCCAGTCCACTCTTTAATCCTTTACCAGTCCACTCTTTAATCCTTTACCAGTCCACTCTTCAATCCTTAGCCAATTCACTCTTCAATCCTTAGCCAATTCACTCTTAAACCCTTAGCCAATTCACTCTTCAACTCTTTGCCAGTCCACTATTGAACTCTTGGCCAATTCACTCTTGAACCCTTAGCCAATCCATTAGAGCCCTTAGCCAATCCACTCAAGAACCCTTAGCCCTTAACTACCTTCAAAACCTTTGTCAGTTACCTCTAAAACTTTCAGCCAATTTTCTTCAGCCAGCCGCCGTGATTCTTATTATGAGGAGACCACCAGACAGTCGTTACCGCGGGGGGGCGTGGTGAAGGAATGCCCCCAGGGTTCAGTAGGAGTGACACAGGCCAAGGTGGAGGTATTCTGAGCAGGCCCAGTCAGTCACGTCACACACACACACACACACACACACACACACACACACACACACACACACACACACACACACACACACACACACACACACACACACACACACACGTCGTTGAAATATTTTAACTATGTATGACATCCTAGTGAAATCAGAATGTTAACACGGAACCCTGGGAACCTAATTTCCTAAACATTACATGTGTAGTTATGGCGTTTTCATTTATCTTGGTTAGTTGGTAAACCTATCCAAAATAACCTTGCCAGAAACATGAAGTAACTTTGATTTTACCGATATACTTCAAAGTCATTTTCTCTGCGTAAGTTACGAAGGTCGTGGCAACATTGGTCTCAGCTGGAAGGTCACCATGATTTGTCACAGAGTTGTGTTTATACGCATGTTTGATTTTTATCGCGTGGAGCTCCATTCACTATAGTAAGTTGTGTGTGTGGCCGCGGGGTGAGTGGCTGTGCTCCCAGGTTCTTGTGATGTAGTTCTCATGTCACGCATTTGCCCTGGGGAAGGACGTTGTGTGATGACTGAGATTAATTATTATTATTATTATTATTATTATTATTCTTAGTAGTAGTAGTAGTAGTAGTAGTAGTAGTAGTAATAGTTAATAGGAGGAGGAGGATAAGAGGAAAATGAATATGAAAACGAAGAAGAAAGAATAACACGAGAAAAGTATTTAAAAAGATAGAATAAAATGAAAAAGAAAGCCGTAAGTACAGACGATGGAGAGGTGTAGAGGAAGAAGAAGAAGAGGATAAGAACAGTGGCAAATAAGAGATGGAAGAGGGCTAGGTCGGGGGACAGGTATGAAAGTATTATTATATAGTCCATTTTTGCTGTCTCATTGGCACCCTCCTTCCTCTCCCCATGTGTGTCAATAGCCAAGAGACAAATGAAGTTACTATTGGTTTACATCTGAGTCTGGGTGAAGGGGCCGCACTTCACCCGGTGTTCCAGAGTGTAGCGTGTCATTTAGGTGTACATTATTTTGGGGTTAACTTTTCATCTTGCGTTGAATAATTTGTTTCGATGAAGTGAAATATTTTGGGAATACAAGGAACAGAATCTAGTATTTGAAAACGGACGACGACAACCTTCATTCTAATTACTGTATATTGTTCGACGAATATAGATCAACGTAGAGAGCTTAGTTCAGCCACCACAAAAAGTAATCATACTGAAGTTAGTACTTTAGTAAAATACAGCCTCGAGAAGGGAAAAGTTAACCCCTTTAGCTCAGTAACTCTAAATTATTTTACTCTGAATAATACAAGGTCACTGTACTCTCCACAAAAAAAATACATTTACAACAATACGTATGATAACATTAGAAAATTTTCACGTTGTCGTAGAAGTGGCCTTAGCATGTAGTGACTTGTGTGGTGAGCTGTAAAATTTCTCGCGCACACCTTCCATTAATAAACCTTGCCTCCGTTTGTGTAGCAATGTGTCTTTCTGTAAGCAAGTGATGAACATATTCTCACGAAGTTTTGTGGGGAGATAGAATTGGTGCCTAGGAAGAGGCGATTATGTACAGAAGGCCATCAGTAGAGTTCAGGCAGTGACGTGAGAGGAAACATTCTCCGTAGAAGTGATGAATGAGGGTGAAATATGAGCTACTGTACTAATAGACTTTTCATTTGTTTTGGGAAGAGAACATTTGGAGGAGGGGATGCTCAGCTTAGGTGCAGAATGAGCAGCACTCCTATGCATTTACCTTCCAAAACCACGGAGTTTTCAGTTCCTTTCACAAGTTGTTGCATCCGCGACGAAATTCCTTAATTTAGCTTCGTTAAAACGAGCCATTTCATGAACTACTGTCAAGGTAAGAAAGTAAGGATGCCAGCCCTAACATACATACACTCCTCTTAGAGAATCTCATCCGTCCTGCCTATCACGCCCAGGTTGATTTGCTTCACGGCCAACACCCACGCCTAATTGCATCTCTTTATTATGAAAGTGAAATTTTGATTATCAGCAGATTATACGGTACAGTATATGTTTCTGATGTGTAAATGGCTAAAGTATGATTACCTCAAATGGAATTATTTCCGGTTAAAAAGTGCAGGGAAAGAAAGAGAGAGAAACAGGAAGACAAAAGTAGAATTATTTACGAGACAAAAAGTAGATAAAGTGTAGAGTACGGTAGCAAGTCTGTGTGTCCACTCTCTCTCTCTCTCTCTCTCTCTCTCTCTCTCTCTCTCTCTCTCTCTCTCTCTCTCTCTCTCTCTCTCTCTCTCTCCTCTACACATATTGCCAGTAATAGGGTGTCATTGGTGGGCCTTGCGGTTGAGGGCGCCGGTAGTGAGAGGTGCCTGGGGCGGTGGGTGGCGTGGCACTCTCAGTCAACCTCGCCCTCCCTTTCTCCCTCCCTTGTGTGTGTGTGTGTGTGAGAGAGAGAGAGAGAGAGAGAGAGAGAGAGAGAGAGAAATTGACCACCCTTCGTAGAGGTTAGCCAGACCTACTTTTTTGTGCATTTGGTGATGAATTGAGTAGCGAGGAAATAAAGAAGGAGAACAGAAAAGAGAATCACTGTGAGCAAAGAGGAAATTAAGAAAGAATACAAGATAACGAACGCATGATGTAAGGGAAGATGGAGGAAAGGGTTGAAGAAATAGGAGGGGAGAGGTGATGAGAGCAAAAGCATAGGAAAACTACATGAGATGGGAAAGGAATAAAGAGGAAATGGAGGAAGATAAGGATGATGAGAAATATGGCATAGAGGATGAAGAAGAGAAGTGGGTTGGAGATAAGAGAGATGCCGTTATGAAAGACACTTAATTCTAGTGATTATATTTGGTGACTGCTTGGTGAAAGGGTGATGATGGAGATGGAACTATATATATGGTGAAGAAGAAGTTGAAGGTTGTCTTAAGAGCTGTTTTGATGGTAAAAATAAAGGTGGTGAAATGTTTTGTAAAGATGGAGCTACAGTAGATTGTTTGTGCCTGCCTTCTGGGTGTTACTAAGGCGTAGCTACTGTAGTGGAGATAATGGAAATGGACGCTGCTGATGATACAGGGAATGTAGGTGTGATCATTTGGAAGTGAAGGAGTGCATGTGATGGTAGACGTGGATGAAAAGTAACTAACTCACTGATAGAGGTTAATGTACAGTTGGCGGCAAAAAAAAGTCCTGTCGCCTCACTTGCTTCACCAAAGGCACGCGATGTTCATAGACTCGAGATTATTAAGTGTAGAAAAAGTGCGTATTTCTCGAGTCTATGAACACTGCCTGTCTCGGTGAAGCAGGTGAGGCGACAGGACTTCTGCCGCCGACTGTACAGTGACTAGTTTTGGTGATATTTATCCTTTCGTGACGGTGAAAGCAAAAAGTACATACTATAAGCTAAGGAGTAGTGACAGTAGTACAAGAGGTGAACGTGGTGAAAGTACTTGTAATAATAATATACGATATAATATATATTTTTTTTAGTTTGACACATTTCCTTGGAATTGGTTTTGAATTTATTATTAGGTGTTGTTAGTGGTTTACTGATGACTATATATATTTTGATTCATGACATTATTTAAGCTTTTTTTTGTATTGAGTTTTCTTGCTATATTCCCTTTTTATGCTCTAGTTCTAAGATGATGTATTGGTTCTGTTCTTTACACTATATTGCTTTCATTAATGGTCGCCGAGTAAATAAAGTAAATAAAGCCTACACCTTTTGAACACACACACACACACTCGTACACACACTTCCCCATATTAGTACTTCCTCCCATTATGTAACACTTCCTGCTACATAACTCTTCTTTCTGCATTGCACCCTGCCTTTCCTTCCTTTCCCTTCTCATATCACACCACCACCACCACCACTGTCTCCCATTTACATTTCACTTTTCACCTCGTCCCCTTCTCCCATCCCCATACTCCTTCCAACCACTTCGCTACCATCTATAGCCTACTCCATCCAACCATTTCGCTAACCATCTCTATTCCTTCCCACCACTTCTCTATATCTCTACTCCCCACCACTTCTCTACACTCTCTACTCCTTCTCTACTATCTCTACTCCTTCCCACTACTTCGCTACCATCTCTACTCCATCCCACCATTTCGCTACCATCTCTACTCCTTCCAACCACTCCTCTCCTAAATACAACCCTTCCATTTGCTATATCGTCAACTCTTGCGTGATACAGAGATTATTTTTCTTTCATATCAAAAGAGTCTGCATCATCTTTGTTTAGGTTTGGTCAGAGTTTAGATAATCTTGTGTCATCTGTGGTCAGAGAGAGAGATATTGTTTGATTAGATTTAGTTGTGTAAGGTTATGGCTACTCTGGTCAGGTCAGGTCAAGTTAGGTTGGGTCAAGTGAACTGTTCAACCCAACCAACTCTCGTCAGGTCAGGCCAGAATATGATTGGTCAAGTAAAAAGCGTCAAGTAACCCTCGTATAAAAAGAGCAAGTAAAATTACAGACGGAAAGCGAAAATGACGGTGAAAGAAACCAGACTTATAGGGGCTTCAGAGTGACTTCTTAAATTTCATCTTGCTCTCATTGGCGTCAAGTATTTATACAGTATATATACAGTAGAATATCAGGTATTATTCATATTTCACTTAGATAATGTTTGTATTTAGCCTATGGACCACGGGGTAACTTTGAAAAATATTAAGTATGTGTGTGTGTGTGTGTGTGTGTGTGTGTGTTTTGAGAGAGAAAGAGGGAGAGAGAACCTTATTTGTCATCCATTTTTTTAAAGTGGCAGTGTCGAGTTGAGGTGATTGAAAGTATTTAGGGCAGGTGCTGGAGGGGATGGGCAGATCAGGGGACGATGGATGCAATGCCCACTCGTACCATGACTTGTGTAAGACCATGATTAAAATGATGACCAGAGAGAGAGAGAGAGAGAGAGGAGGGGAATTATCACCCGCCCTCCTCTCTATCATTTTTTTTATCAAGCTTGGA